>CAHIKZ030005025.1:2262500-2448496 GCA_903632075.3 Acanthosepion pharaonis | reverse complement strand
GAATCGCATTCATCTTTTGTCCTTTCCTATACTCCATCTTTTCTCTCCAATATTCACTCTCTTTAACTATGTGTGTAGTTGTGGCATTTGCTTGGGGTGAAATGATTTAAAACAAAAAAAAATCAAGAAAATACAAACTTTCAGCAAAATAGTCATGATGTATGGGAAAAAAAAACAAGGTGTCAGCTTTATCCATATCCTCCAAGTGTCAGATTAAATGGACATCTTTTTTTCCATATAGCTAAACTATAAGAATCATAAATTATAATTTTTTTAAATAATTTTTAGAAATTTTTATAAAGTGAAAATTTCACTGAAATATGTTGAATATTTTCTAAGCTTTCATCTGAAATGAAGACATGACAAACTTTAAAGAAATTGTTAACAATATGTAGAAAAAATAAGACATTAGTTTAAACAGATGCCAGGGTGATCTTGGGTGATAACATGTATGTTTAGAAAAGCAGACATTTTGCATTTAACATGGTTTAATGTAAGAATTATTCATCTGTAAGTGCCTAAGTTTCGTCTCAAAACCTGTCAGTGGTATTGGCTGATAACAGACAGAAAAAGTTGATCTTGTGATTAAATGTAAAATATTAACCAGATTATTCAGACATGTCTGGACAAGACAATTTATTTTTGGAATGACGTTGTCTGTAAATTGGAAAATTTTTGTGGCTATGAGAATAGGGTAAGTCGTATATGATGGCAGATAGCAATATGAAAGATAATATGATTTAAATTTTTTTTTTTTTTTTTACTTTGGTATTGATAGAAAAATCATTTGAAAGAAGTACTCAGAAAAGTATTTTAAATTTAGAATGGAGTTTTTGTATGGATGGAGACAAAATGTCAAGAACTGTAACAATATTTACAGATATTACTGGCTGACTACTCAATTTGATAGCCAATAGGCATGAAGTATGTTACAGTCTTATGCAGTTAGGCTATGTAATAAGTATTACAAGTCTGCGGCATATGGGTAAAACATTAGCTTACTAGATCCCTTAAATTTGCATATAAGATGCCCGTTTTATATACATTATTTACATTATTCAGACTATTGTCCTCATCTTTGTCATCATATTTGTCACAATGTTTCGGCCGTTGCACGCTCCGGCCTTTTTCAGGTGGTTGGAATTTCGAACCGAACCCTTTATTTTGCTCACTGGGGTAGACTGTTCTAGTTCCACATGCCATGTTTGATGGATGTCAGTTATCTCCTGCTAATTTCCCTCTGAAAGTTCTCCACTGCCTTAACTGGATATTGAACTCACACTCTTTGGGTCCTGTCACTGGATCTAACCAACGCCTTTATCCACTGTGCCATGTGTCCTTGAGGACCCCAGTGAGTGAAATAAAGGGTTCGGTTCGAAATTCCAACCACCTGAAAAAGGCTGAAGCGTACAACGGCCGAAACATTGTGATAAATATGGCGACAAAGATGAGGACAATAGTCTGAATAATGTAAATAATGTACATAATACCTCATCTCAGAAATACAGACAGACTCCGTTTTATATAGTATAGAATTAGGCCCAGTAGATGCATTCCAAAAGCTAGGGAGAGTATTAAGACATAAAAATTTCATTAGAAACAAAGAAAAGAGTACTGAATTGGTATGTGATATCTGTTCTTCTGTATGGCAATGAATGCTGGTCAATCTCCTCAAGGATAAGGAAGAGACTTGAAGCAACAGAAATGTGGTAAAACAGAAAGATGCTAAGTTCCCCATGGGTTGAAAACAATTATGTTTTGAAGAGTGGGAACAAAAAGGAAACTTATACTTAACACCAAGAAGAGGCAGTTGAAATTTCTGGGGCATGTAATGAGGAAGGAGGGCTTGGAAAACCTGATACACACAGGACAGATTGAAGGAAAGAGGGAGAGAAAAAAGTAGTGTGTAACATACTTGATGAACTTGAATAAATGGATGGCAGAACAGAATTGGGAGAAATAACAAAAAGACAAAGCTTCTTAAGAGCTACAAGTGACAGGAAGATGTGGAAGGCCATGATCGCCTACATCCTGAAGGGCCATGACACATAAAAGATCAAAGAAGACACGTTATAGTAGTCTATGGCATCTGTATAAACATTTGGCTATCAGATACCCACAAGCCATGCAGCTATATTATGTTGAAACATAGGTTCTCATATGATCATCGAGGTTAAGCTACATTGAGCCTGGTCATTATCTGGATGGGTGAGTTGTTGGGAATACTAGGTGGTGTAAAGGAGAATAGTTGGGTTTGTTATATTCACTTATGTACAAATTCCTCTAGGAAAGCTCTGAATTTACCTCTTCTACCCCACTAATATGGGTTAAATAGTCAGTTATGTACCATGCATGATACATACTTAGGGAATCATGTATCGAATTTTCTCCCACAGTAGGTTAGACATGATTACAATATGGGAACCAGTAATACAGAGTGCTAGAGAAAAACAACAATAAAAAAAATTGTAATATGAGCTCTGGTAAAAAAAAATTAGTTACTGAGGCATTAAGTTTATAAGCCCCCAAAATTTATTCACTGTTGTCCCCAAGGACACATGTATAAAAGCATAGGTTGAAATAATCCAGTGACCTCAGTACAGAGGAATCAAAATCTTTGAGAGTTGAGTTCAGTCAGTTATGGGCCATCTATGATACACACTTAGGTGATCATGTATTTTTTGATACATGACTGCCAAGGCAGATTTTCTCCCATAGTAGGTGGCCATTTCTTTCTGCAGTAGAAGAGTTTCAATCCAAGGCTATAGAACTCAGTTTGTCCTGCTATTTGCCCATAGCTGAGGGGGAGAAAAAGACGATTCATACCTTTCCCAAGGGTATTAGCAAGTAAGTGAATGTAATGGATTCAACTGGAATTCGAACTCAGCTCTCCGATTCCACAATGTGAGCCACTATCCATTACTCCACTCTTAAATGAATATAACCTCCAAAAAATTGTCACAAAAAATATTTTCTGGCTTTAAATAACCTGCAAAACATTGATAAGTTGTAAAAAAACAAGCAGTCAAAAAATACCTTCTATGCAATATTCACCCACAAAAAATATTCATACAACACAAAATGTTTTTGTTTTAAATTACCTACAAAAGGTTGATAAGCCATTAAAAACAAATCAATCAATGAGTCAATCAGATACCCACATTTTACTGATAAACTCCCTTCATTTCCATTTAATATTATAGAGTTAGGGTAGGTACAAATACAGGTTGCAATGGCATCTATATAAACATTACAAAGCAACTTAAAAGTTCATCTCCAAACTGAGATCAAAATATGAAAATATAAATTAGAAAAAATTGCCAGTGATACATTTTCATAGTAAAAGAATAAAAACTTACTAGTAATACATTTTCATAGTAAAAGAATAAAAAAATTACCAGCAATAAACTTTTTGGAAAAAAATTAGCAAAACCCACAAGAAAATAAAATTTGGTCATTAAATGACCATAAGAAGTTGATAGGCTGTTAAACAAACAAACAAACCAAGTAGGGGACATTTGGTTCTGCGGAGTGAATTGTTTTCCCTTAGTTAGCTTCTCTGGGCCTGAATGGTACTTCTCAACATATAGTGTGTGTCCTCTTGATGAATTAGCTGTTCAGAGAAACCATGACTGATTAGTTCTGGTGTCACAAATGAGTCATTTGAATAGCAATAGTTGTACTAACTAATTTGCATGCCTTGGATATGCATGATGACTCTAAGTACTAAAAATAAAATGATGGTCATTAGTGTCAATACAGTTGTGCTGGTGGCATATGTGTAAAAGGCTGAAGACTTCACAAGTGGAGTTTCATGAACCTTTGTCAGTGTGTGAACTTTTGTCAATTTGAAGAACCCCCACCAATGTAGACAATTGCAACTAAGTCTTGGAGAAATAGATTCATTTGTAACCAGGGTCAGAAAGAAATTAATTTCTCTCTGTCTCTTTCTTTGATAACTTGACTGGCAAACAATTACAGGGAACGACACAGAACAGAAAATCCGCCACATATCTTGGGAATAAATCTATATTAAATTGACGATTTATATTTCCAGCTAAGCATATTCCTGCGATGGACAGTTTAACAAACTAATCACTGTCCATTTGCAAATGGGTAATAATTGTTTCCCTAAAATTTCAGAAACAAAATATATAGGATTGATGCCATTTATTTCATGTCTTTGAGGATTTCCTTGAAATCAATAAGCTTGGAATATTAGGTTTGTTGCTGCTGTCTGCTAGAAATGGTAATGTCTTGGATCAGATGAAATCTAAAATTTGTTACCCTTTGCTACGAGGCTTGTTTGATTCAATATCATATTAGGGTAGGGTTAGCTGTTGGATGCTTTTTGTTACTTGTTATTTTCTGCAGGATTTCTGGCTAAAGATAGAAAATGCTAATGACTGGCATCCCTGCTTCCGACCCAAGAATCTCTGTTTATTGATTTGGCAAAATTGGTATAGAAGAGAGTGGGAACCAGAAAATAGGAACTTAGTGTTGTCTCCAAAGTAATAATCTTTTAATTATGCCTGCTTCTTTTGTTAACCGATTCTTATTTCTCTTACAGCCACCCCCCATATTAATTCTTTATTCTCACTCATATTTCTCTCCATCCCTCCTTTTATTTGCTTCTCTTCTTTTTTTCTTATATTTCAGTTCTCTCTTTTCCCTTCTCTTTAATTTATTTCTTCCTCATCTTTCAACATCTTGTTTTTTTTTTTCTTTTCCATCTCTTTCCCTTTTCTTTCTTTAATTTTTCTCATTTCTTTCTGTTTTCTTTATCCTTTCTTATTAGTTCTTCCTATTCTCTTTTCTGCCTTTGGATATTTCATCTTGTCTTTATTTAGTACTGCTCAGTTATTGTTTGCTCTGTTTCCACTGTGTCTAACTCTACACTACCCAGCCTAGGGATTGAACTCATAATTACTTCTTTAGTACTGCTCGCTTATTACTTGCCTCATTTCCACTGAAAAGTCTGCACTACCCTTCCCAGGAATTGATCTCATAATTACTCTTACCAAATTTATGGCCTAATGCTAAACCTTAAGCAGAAATAAGAAAAGTGAAGCTACATTAAACGTAGTCAAGAGTAGCAGCAGCAGCAGCAATCAGGACAGAAGAACATTAGGATTAAGGTGCCCACTTTTTATATTCAATGGTTAAATAAACAAAAGATTAATTTTTCTTCAAATACATGTGTATAAAGTAAATTTAAGTCAGCTGCTTTATGAGGTTGCTTCCTCTACACTTGGTTTTTGGAGAAAGAAGTCACCAAGATTAAAAAAAAAAAAATTATCCCCCAGCCCCTGATAATGCCACTAAGACAAAAAGGGTTAATGGAAGTGAAAGAGAATGAAAATACTTTAGTGTGTAGAAAGGGCAAAAAAGAACAGGTTTCAAGAAGACTGAAGATGGTGATTGACATTGCATTTAAATTCTTGAAGAAGGTCATAAGGAAAACAAGAAATCAGAAGAGAGTTCCACAGACAAGAAGTGAAGAAAAGAAACTATTAGAATAGAACTTGGAGCTACTTCTTGCAATTTCATCAGAAAAATGAGACCTAGTTGCCAATCTAGTAATACACTTCAATTTATGCAGTTAAGGCACCAAAGAGGAAAGCTATATTTATTATGTCAAAATGTGGCACAAAGCCAAAAGGAGGGAAGGTCGGTTTTCTTCTGTCTTATAATTAAACTTTGCTAGCCATAATTACTGACCCAAATGTAACACAGTATTCCTAAAACTGAAACAAACACATTCTTATTTACCATTCTTACTACAGCCACCAAGGAGGAAAGATCATTAGAACATTTGGCATGAAAATATAGAAAAGGCAGAGGGAGGCCACATCATGAGGGTAAGAAAGAGGCTGATGTTAAGATGCCAGGTCAGGACTGATTACATTAAAGACCCTTCTTAGAATTTCATCAAGAATCTCAAGTTACATAGTAAGAGCACCAGATCAGATATGGCAGCAATATTCAATGCACAGACAAATGGTAGATTTGTAAATGTACAAGATAGATTCTGGCAAAAAATGTTGTCTGGCACAACACAATAAACCAACTTTCCTAGCAGTAGACCCAACAATATAATCACTCCATTTCGTGTTATGAAATATCAGTGCTGCTATATAGATGCAAGATTTTGACAACCTACCATAGGCATATCCAACATCTTGAGCATTTCTGCCAGTGATACTTGTCTGTTAAACAAAAGTAGTCTCTCATGGCAATCATATGTACCAAATGCAAGGCAGCTGACTAAAACAGTGAGCATTAAGTTCATGATGTACCAATTTAGATAGGTTGGTCACTTTGTCCACTTAGAATACCCTTTTTTCTTTTTTTTAAAATATGACATCGCTTTCTTTGAGCAATGAAAAATGTTCATTCCGACATCAGTGTTCAATTTCTTGAAAGACGACTGGATGGAACATATGCAAATCTACTTAGAAAAATCCAGAACATCAGCTAAAGATCCCATGCAATGCTTAACACAATTTACGGAGAAGTGAGACCAATCTCTCTTAAGCTCAATTCCTGTCACTGAGCGGATAGAGAGGTAGTCTTCCTTACTCCCTATTGCATCCTTCTGAAGTGTCTCATGAAAATTGACTTCCCCAGATACCATAGCTCGGGACTTAGAATTGGACATTGGGGATCTGAGGACAGCAATACAGGACCGAACAGTGTGGAAACAGATTGTTAATGGAGTTCCAAACAACCATTGGAAGGTTGAAGGATGAGGGTGATGAGAGTATACTTGCAAGCCAAGACTGCAAGATAAACATTCTCCATTCAAACCACACACATGATAACCTTAAGACACACGTAAAAAGGTCATTCGTAATCCGAGAGGGCAGTTTGGAGACATCAGAATGCTGTTGGTGTTGAAGAATTTGATTACAACAAAGTTGCTTATGCTGCACTGGAAGGACTTGGTAAATATCTGGAAGATTTCAACTCTCTACGTCAGAGGGGCACAAAGGAGTCACCCTTATGCAGTTTGAGGACAGGTTTTCTTCAGCCACAAATGTGAACAGAAACATCTTCTTCTATCAATATAATACCCAAATTTTCATGCAGCATTTGTAATGATGTGCATAGGCGAGCCAGCAGCATCATAAAAGTAAACATTGAGATAATCAGATTTCTGCTGAAATACTTGCCTGTACACCATTTTCACTTGGTAGCTATGAGTCTTGTGGGGTGGGCTTACTTTGTTGCAAGCCAACTTCTGCTGTGTGCATGTGTATTTAATTTTTTTCATGGACTTGTTGGTCTTCTTTTTCATTTTATTTTTGTTAACACTCGATGTGTCATGAAAAACTTAAATATTATATGAACTTATATGTATTATATATATATGTATGGATAGTGGTAAGAAGCATGGTAGAGTAAAGGATAGCAGCTTGGATTGAGGAATCGGAGAACCAAATTTGAATTCCAGTTGAATTCATTACATTCACTTATGTGCTAATACCCCTGGGAAAAGTATAAAGCCTCTTCTTTTCTCCCTCCGCTATGGGTAAATAGCAGGACAGACTGGGTTCTAAAGCCTTGGATGGCAACTGGTCTAGGAGAATGAAAATTTTGAATTCAAAATTGCCTGGAGATGAGTTTGGCTCTGTCAGGCTATCTTGCCCTAGACACACCACTTCTACCACTGCTGCAGCACATGTGGTGCCCCTATGACCCTAATTGCAAATCAATGGATAGTGGCTTGGAATGAGAAATCAAAGGGCTGAGTTCAAATTCCAATCAAGTTTATTACATTTATTTCTGTGCAAATAACCTTTGGAAAGGTAAGAATCCATATTTTATCCCCAAGCTATGTGTTAAATATTCAGGACAGATTGGGTCCTATATCCTTGGTTGAAAACCAGTCTAGGAGAAAAAAGACTCTGAATTCAAACCAGCCTGCAGAGATTTGGACACTGTAAGGCTGCCTTGCCCAAGACACACTACTGCTGTTAAAGATGCAGTACATGTGATACCCCAATGACCTAAATGGGTTACAGAACTCATGGTAATGACTGGGATCTTTCAACATAATTTCTTTCCTTGTCAATGTACTTAAACCAATGATTGATATTAATCTTATAGGTCAAGCATTTTGCTTTGAAAATTTCAAATCAATTGCATAGAAGGCCACAGATTTATTCATGCATGCTCACATGTAGGTACATCAATATGTTCCTAACCTTATGAAAAAATGTTTATTTTTGTTAACACTCGATGTGTCATGAAAAACTTAAATATTATATGAACTTATATGTATTATGAAAAAAAAGATGGACAAGTTGAAAAAAAAAAAGAAGCAGACCATAAAAGAAAGACGAGAGGAAGATAAGAAAAAAATAGTATTGCGAACTAGTTTAACAATAATTCAAGAATCAGTTGTGTTGCCATGATGTATCTTGGTAACCATTCAGAGGGTACTTTGGTGAGCATGCATAAACAGACACTCTCCAGTAAGATATTATCAATTTGTCTTGTGTATGGAATGACTGTCATTCACAGAGATGTAAGTACTTATTCTTCAATTGTTAATGCACTTAATTCTACAGTAAATTTAAATCACATACTTCAAGCATTATTACAAAGAACATTTCAGATCAAAATTCACTTAAGATTTGCATGAGGTTATTGAATTATTGATCCACTTTCGTATACTGTTATTTGTTCCTTACAATAGTAACAACACCTCATCGTATAAATCCCACCCCTTGCCAAAAAGCTCTTGTTATTTGTTAAAAAAATAAGTTTTTGTAATTTTTATAAAAAGTTAGTGACTACTGAGTACTAGAGGAAGCTACCAATACTTGGTGACCCAGACAGTTAAACTAGTTCGCAATACTATTTTTTTTCTTATCTTCCTCTCGTTTGTCTTTCTTTTATGGTCTGCTTCTTTTTTGTCTTTTTTTTTCAACTTGTCCATCTTTTTTTTCCATCTTCTACTCTGCTTCCTCTACAATATATTCACCTCTCGACCATATTCCTTCTCACTGATATTTTCATCTCCTCTTTTTCCACACTAGCTATCATTTTTTTTTATAAGATCTGTCCAAAAAAGTATCCAATCATTCTAAATATCAAAAGAACCAGTTATGTAGCCTTGATGTAAATTGGTAACCAGTGACAGTGTTACTGCCCTCTCCTATGGGGTTATACAGTCAGAAGTTTCAATCTGCTGAAATATGCCAAGTGATTATAGAATTTACATGCAGCATTAATATGGCACTATTTTGGCAAAAGGATAGCACACAAAGCTACACTTCAAAATGGCTGATCAGAAGTTCAGTGTTATTCTAATAAGGAAAAGAATTTTCATTAACTCGAGTGAAGTATCCAGCCATTTTGAATAAATCAAGAATCAGTTGTGTTGCCATGATGTATCTTGGTAACCATTCAGAGGGTACTTTGGTGAGCAAGATTAAACAGACACTCTTCCATCTCCAGTAAGATATTATCAATTTGTCTTGTGTATGGAATGACTGTCACATTCACAGAGATGTCTCCTGCATCACCTTGTTCAGACAGTTCCACTACAGTCCAAGGTTTCCTGTTAAGTCTGATTTTTTTTTTTTTAAAACTAAGATCAGTGTTGAAATTAAGGAAGTTTCAGACAATGGGGGAGATTAAAGCAAGCACAATGAGGCAGTGGATAGTAATCCAAAAATAATGCTGAATTTTGAAAAGTGGAAGTCTGTCATGTCCGAATGGGAGTACTTGGAGGGAGACTTAGATTCTGTTGTCATAGACAGACCATTTATTTGTTAATATTAAATAGGTGACTTTGGAGATTAAGAAGAGCAATGTATAAGACCTGATCTGAAAGTATGTATATGTATTTTTAATACCTGAATAAGTAGTTGTGTGGGCTTCATGTAACTTGGTAACTAATCCAAGTGGACTTTATTGCATATGAATGAAACTCTCTTGTAGGGTTATTCATTGTTAGACACCATGAAATTAGCTGAATGGCATGTATACAAGGATGCTACATGTTGCAATGAGCCTACCATAGAAATATCAGCAGAGATGAAAGAGCAGATCTATGGCCATCTTTTCTCCTATCTCAGAAGTGAAAGATAGGAGAAAGGAGCAAGATTTGCAGGACATTCCTTGAGAAATAAGGATGAGTTTATCAGTGATTTTCTGTTGTGGACACTAAAAGATGGATACACTAGTATTGGTCACTTGTTCAAAGCATATGTTCAGCAAATATGTGAAAACACAGGATGCCAATCGAAAGTTGTTTTTCTTTGTTTATTTTTTTTCTTTTTACTAATTTTCACCCTATACAAGGCCCAAGAACCAATCAAAGTTGAGAGTGACTGAAGGTATTTTTCTGTGAGTGGTAAGAGTATGAGATGCAGGATATGTGGGAAAGCTAAACCTAGGCTTGAACAGATTAAGATTGTAGTAGTCAGGGAAGCATCCACTTGGGAGTTGATTCCACAAGGTAGCAGTTCATGGGAAGAAGCTGTTCAACTCACTTCTTGCTAATGGAATACAAAGGGAAGAAGAATGGATTGTTATAGTGTTTATGTTATGGCAGGTCCTAGTTGGGAAGGTTAGAACTAGTGAAACTATGGAATGTAGCTCATCTGAGCATTTCCATGGAAATAGTGATAGAGTAGTGAGAGGCTTGCAATGTTTCATCTGTGGGAAAGGGGTTGAAGGATAGAAATTAACCCATTACCCACAGTGTCATGTAGGTGCTTTTAAATGCTATCACAACTAGAAAGTGAAAACTGGACAGAAGTACTCCACTTTTACCATGGCTCTTGTAAACGTAGAGGATAGCAGGAGGGCTCAGTTGTGGGGGTGCTACAGGGTCAGGACTTCAGTGTAGTACTACAGGGAACTGCAATGAATAATTGGGAAAAGGAAGTATTCTGAGGATCACTGCAATCAACATACCAAGAATTAGTGAGTTTTGGGCTTGAGGATACATGGCCTGGTGGATAAAAGCATTGGTTTGATCCAGTGATACGACCTAAAGTGTTGTGAGTTCAATACCTGGCTACTGCAGTGGTGAACAAAATCTTGGAGAGTTAAAGGGAGATAACTGAGAGATGCAGAAGAAGCCTGGCACGTGGAACTAGAACAATCTACTTTAGTGGATGAAATAAAGGATTCAGTTTGAAATTCCAATCACCTGAAGAAGGCCTGAGCATACATTATGACAATAAAGCTGAGGACAGCAGTTCAAACAATGTAAATAATTACAATACCTCATCTTGGAAATTAGACAGATTTTAGAGTAAGGTCAATATTAGTGAGATCATAACTAGTTAGCCAATTTTCTGTTATGTGCCAAGACCTTTCAGAAACATGGCTTTTGTTTCCTGCTCAATGTTGTGCTTGACTCTTTTTAGTCTCCATTTTACCATCCCTTTATATCAACTCATTAAGTATATTGCTCATTATTTATACTATTAAATTTGGACTATTGTCCACATCTTTCTTGTTTTTTATCACAATGTTTCAACCCTTGTGCCCTCTGACATTCCTCAGGTATATCTCAAGGAATTCTGAAGTAAACCCTTTATTTAATCTCTAGGGGTAGACTGTTCTTGTTCGACTGTTCATGTCTAAGGATATCATCTAGTTCTGAATTTATGTATTATTTTTCACACATTTGAGTGCAAGGACAAACAGGGATTGAACTCGCAACCACTATGTCACCAGTATATTGTACAAAAATTACAACAGTTCAAAACTGAACATTTATTTGCCACTAATTCAGTCAGTTTTAGTTTTTTTGTTCTGAGGTTTGACACCTCTTTTTGCTGACAAATTTTGGTATGTCTGGCTGAAATGTCTGTGTAGTTCTGACTTTGATCAGAGATGACAAATGTTGATCAGTTAGCCTCGTTCTCTGAGAGGTTTCTGCTGATTTCATGAAGGAAAATAACTGTTCACACACATTGGTAGAACTAAACATTGCCATAATCTTTGTGGCAAATTTTCTAAAGTTTTTTAATTTTTCAGGTCGGTATAACAAGAACCCAGGTATTTCTACTTAAAGATACTTTGCTTTGAGCGTAGAATCAAACTGCATTTCTAATAGTTCCATTTGCAGGATTTCTTTTGGCAACATTAAAGGTGAATGGTGCTGAGAGTAATGCAAATTTATGTTCAAAAAATGAGAAATCACTAAATCTTTTTTCAAATAACTTTGACAACAATTCCAGGTGACTGTCACACTTAGTAAAGCTAAGTACAGTCTCTGTATTGGCAGTGTTTTTTCCTCTCTTTGCACGCAGGAAAATGAAGTAAACATTCATTTGACAATTGTGACTTCCATAAGCTTAGTTTTGTAATGAAGCACTTGATGTCATCATACTGTGTGATAATTTTGTTTTTACCTTGTACTTTCAAATTAAGATCAGTTAACTGTACAATAATATCCACAGCAAAAGCCAAATCTTGCAGCCAACTTTCATCTTTTATTTAATCTGTGTTTTGATCTTTCATCTCCAAAAACATAATTATTTCTTGTCTCAACAAATAGAATCTTTTTGGCACTTTGTGACATGACAACCAGTGAACTTCTGTGTAAAATAGAACACTGGTGAACTGATTATCCATATATTCCAACAATTAACTGAACGGATGGTTGAGAGCATGGCCTCTGATATAGTTCACTTTCTTTGTGACCAAGCTAACCACATGATCCAATTTTAAAATCTTTGAACGTAAATCTTGCTGATGAATAACACAGTGCAAATATACAAATGATGAACCTGGATATGAGTTTTCTAGTTTTCTTTGTAACTTGGCAGCAACATCATTATATTTGCCAACCATATTTGTGATACTGTCTGTAGATAAGCATGCAAGTTTACTCAAATTAAAACTATACTTATGCAAAACCTGCTCAACGTTCTCAAAGCTTTTTGTTGGGTCCTGCATGGAGACCTGTTCAATCAGTTTTTCATAAATAATAAATTCACTGTCATTAGCTGTGATGAAGATTGCAAGCTGTGCTATTCCAGTGATGTTAATAGTCTCATCAATAGCAATAGAAAAATGTTCAAACCTTGATGATAGTCTTCAACTGTTGTCTCAGATCACTCTACATTTCATCAATCTGTTCAGCAACAGTGTCTTTAAATGTCTTTAAATAAGCATGCTTTCTTTGAACATACAATTTCAGCTGTTTTTACGAAATCTTCACTGTAAGATTTTCTACTCATAGCTATCATTTGGCAGACTTCATAGCTTGCAGTAACAGAAGTAACATTCTGTTTTTGAATTTTCACAAAAAATAGGTCTGTTGCTGTGTTAAGTTAGCCTTCGATTCCTTGAGATTTGAAACACACACTGAGACTTCATAATTATTGTAAGATAGATGGCTCATTTCAAAATGCATTTTCAGGTTGTACTCTTTTGTCATGGCAATAGAGTTTCAAATTAAACAATGTATCTTTTCACTCACCATCATGCAAAAATAGTGTATCCAACTTTTCTTGAAACACTCACCCTTCTTTGTTCAAATTCCTTTCTCTCTTAGCTGGAGAAGCACTAGACATTTTAGGTTTTAACTAGTAAAAAAAAAATAATTTTCAACATTGATGACATGGAATATGAAAAATTACTGGTTCATTTAATCTGAAGCTAACAATAAAAAGGGATAAAGCAATTTTGATAACAATACTAAAACTTTTTTTAGCTGATATTTCACCTTTAAAAGCAAAAACTTATGAAATTTTGAAAGAAAATTTTCTCTTTACAACTGTTAATCAGCTGCCATATTGTTTTTGTGCTGTGATGGCTGCTGGCATGGCAACTAGAGAGAATTTGTTCCCATGCTATTTATGCAGCCACCAAGAATATTGAATATCTGCTACAATTTTTTTAAAAATAGCTTAGTACCATACTAACTTAAAGTTTGTTGATAATTTTAAAATTATTTTAAATAAATTTATGCCATAAATAGTATTCTTATTTGGTATTCTGTGAAAATAAATCAAAATTATAAAAACTGCAATTTTGGTCATTAAATAACCAAATTAGTATCCTATGTGCATGGTGCAGGTGTTCTTGTAAAAGGGCTGCAAGTGGCCTGCGTGTGACATGCCTGGTTTACTGCTGCATCATATTGAAACACTAGTTCCCAGATGACCACCAAAGTTAAGTAATGTTGAGTCTGGTCAGTACCTAGGTGGGTCACTGCTTGGAAATGTCAAATGTGTAATCTTAGATGTGCAGGTGATGTAATGGATAAAGACTTGGAATTCTTAACTGGAGAGCCAAGTTCCAATTCACGTTTGTTTTGTTATATTCAGTTATGTGCAAATACCCTTGGGTAAGGTATGAATCTTCCTTTTCTCCCCAGCTATGGATTAATTAGTAAGACTTGCATCACTAAAATATTATTTTCTACACTACTCACTCACAAAAATTCTTACAATCTAAAAAAAATAACCTGCAAAGGGTTGCTAAGCCATAAAAAAGAATCAAATCTATGTATAATTTGATTTCTGTTTCACATTTCCTATCATATGTTAGTGCCTTACACAGTTAAATTTTTTTATCTGATTGATTTTGAGGTAACCATTATATAGTTTATACTTTGACCTGTCTTTTGTTACAGATGCCATCCATTCTGATTTCTTACTGTTAATAGTCCTTTCTTCTTGCTTTCTATTACTACCTTGACTAAGAATTCTTTTAGATTCCTGAACACAGTGTCATATCTGCTGCCAACATATTTTGGTAGTTCTCTTCGGATCATTTCACTGTACAAGTTAAAGAAATCTTGTCTTACTGTGGGACACCATAATCTGAAGACGCACTGGAATAACAAAAGATGCCTTCCAAAAGTTAAACAAAGTATTAAGAAACAGGAAATTTTAATTAAAAAAAGAGTTTTGAACTGTTGCATTTATCAATCCTTCTATATGGATACCTGACACCGAGAAAGAGGATACTTGAGGCAACTGAAATATGGTTCAACAAAAGAATACTGAGAATACCATGGGATCAACGAGGAATTTTTAAAGAAAATGAACAACAAAGACATTAATCAGAGACAGATGAAATTTCTAGGATGCATAATGAGAAGGAAGGGTTTGGAGAATTTGGCACTCACAGAACATATCAAAATTTACAGCATAAATCTCCAGGCCACCTACCTAATGAACTTGTGTGAATGAAGGTGGAATAGATGAAAAGCCAAATGTTGTTAAGAATTACAAAGAATAGGGAATTGTGGGAAGCCATGAACACCACACCCTAAAGTGACATGGCCCATATAAGAAGATTCATTTATATTTTAATATAGGTATAACACTATAGAAGTGTTATCATTGTAGATTGTCTTTTCAAAGTTGGGCAGTTCTTTAAATGGTGGATAGATTCTCATATGGCTGATTAGACAGAAGAACACACTCTTTACTGCAAATAGAGCATTTGAAATGGCTACAGATGGTATTATAGGAAGAGTTCTGTGTGTGATGTTGTGATGGTATTCCTATACCTGTTGAACAAACTTTGCTTTTGTAGTTTGAACAGCATCAATTTAGACATGTTGCAAACTGGCCCAATCCCTAGCCAACTTTTCTAATTGATTAACAGGTTAATTAATTTACAGATCTTTATAATTGTCTTTATGCTGTGATTCCTGTTTCACTCATACTGACTATTGGTAACACTTTCATCTGAAGAAGATGTATTCATTGAACTCATTTTTCTTTGGTGATCCCATAAGCAGACTTTGCAGAATGATTTCAAATGTGGTAAGCGCAAGGAGAACCTCAGGGAGAATTCCTTGAGAAGAGTCAAGGAACCATTCCTTTACATCGACTACTTTTGGCTTGTATTATTTCCAGATCTTGAATTTTTTTGTGGAATTTTGCTTCTTTTTTCCTTGCAGGGACACATTCTTCACTTAGGCATTCTTTGTGTTATTATTCTGTTAAAGAAATCATATCATATCATTTCTTTCTTTCACCTACTCATCATTTAAATCAAATCTTCCTTTCTCTCTATTACCATCTTTTAAATTAATTTTAACAATTTGCAAATTGAATTTTTGTTTTTGATTTTCAAAGTCACAGTTAATTGTAGAAAACGGGAAAAATGAATGCAATGTATAATTTCAAAGAACGTTTTATCTTCTAAAATACAGCCTCCGGTAAAAATAACTGGAGTTGTCTACATTTAGTAAAAGTATATCACTATTTATTAGAGAGTGCATTTATCTTCAAAGAGTTTTTCTATGTAAAAAAGCGACTGAAAATAAATATTACTAAGAATATTTTTATTCTGTCATAGATTGAGTCTATCAGTAATATTCACTGCAGTACATTTCTTACTGATTTTAAATGTATTTCTTTTGTAAAATTTTCGGAAATGCATTTATATTCTTTCAGTAATGCTTGCATTTATTCCTGATCCCTGACAATACCTCTCTTCCTGATTTTCAGTGCATTTTTGTAATAGACAGTTAACAATATATTTACATTAAGTACAATGGCTCTATTTTTTCAGTAATACTAGATCTCATTCCTGACCATAGACAATACCTTTCTGCATGATTTTCAATGTATTATTATAGTAACTTTATTAGTATTACACTTCCATTTTACATATAATAGCTCTATTCTCTCTGTACTGATTGCATTCATTCCTGATCACTGACAATACCTTTCTTCCTGATTTTCAATGCATTTCTATAGTAGAATCATTAGCAACTACTCTATTTGTAATGCTACCATTTGGTACTGGTCACTGACAATACATTTACATTAAACATATAATAGCTCTATTCTATAAGTAATCCTTGGTATGTGGGTAGCGTAATGGATAGCTGCTCAGAATAAGAAATTGCAGAGCTGAGTTCAAATACCAGTCAGGTTCCTTAAATTTATGTGCAAATCTGCTTGGGAAAGATATTAATCCACCTTTTCCTTACAGCAATGGGTTAAATAGTAGATCTTGTTATTCTCATATCAAAAAAAAGAATTATTCTTCCAATCCAAAATATGTTTTAGCTTCAAAATCATACAAAGGAGTGATAAGCCATAAAAAATCCCAATAAATGAACGTGAAATAATTCAGAAAGCACGTGACTCTTTCTAACCATAGCAATCTGTTTCTTATTGATGCATTTTGATACTAAAATCATTGAGAATGTACATTTTTAGCAGGTACACATGTTTGAGTTTCTGTCCTTGTATATTTTTTTATTTCCTTAGTGAAATTATTATCTACTGGCCTATTTTGGGAGGCACATTTTCTTTCATAGGACTTTTCAATCTTAACAATTTTATGGTCATGGCATTTATATTTTGCGTATAAAAATGAAGAAAACAGATTTGGACTTGAAGAATTCATGAGTATTGTGCATTTGCTAAGTAGGTAACAGAGCCTTGAATTGGCCCAGTTGATAACAGAACGCTATAATGCCACATATCAGAAATTCAACAGATTGAAGTTGGACTGATTGCCCATTTACTCTATGAATCTATTTTGAACGTAAAGTACCACAACATTGAGGCCATGTGTCACTTGAACATGAGACATTTCAGCATTCTCAGAATAAGGGAGAGACGTATGAACTTGTAGTCAAAATGTCTCTGGTTACTTGTCTGTTAGATATTTAAGGAACAGCTAGTTAAACTTATACATTTGTGTGTTACCCCACTTGGCTCTGCCAAAAGCACTCATTAGCGGGTACTCTTTATGCCTCTTTCTAGTTTTTTCAACTTTTGCTTTCAGATGTTGTTGCATGTCGGTAAAGTGTCCCCGACTGTGGCACATTCATTTTCATGGTTTTCTCTCTCAGAACTTTTGTATTCTCTCAAACTATATATATATATATATATATATATATATATATATATATATATATAGCAAAGAAACCATATTTTAAATGAGTTAATTTATAATATTTATGCTCTGTAAATTTACATTGAGCACTGTTTTTTAAAAATAAAAATATCAATAAGAACCCTGGATTATATATCTTACTGTTCTTTCTTTTTATTATAATATATATATATATATATATATAATCACATGCTTGTTACAGATAAACAAACAATCACATTCTTATAACTTGTTTTTTTTTAATACACTATTTACATTATTCACTGGGGTAGACTGTTCCAGTTCCACATGCCATGTTTAATAGATGTCAGTTATCAGTTATCTCCTGTTAATTCCCCTCTCCAACTTCTCCACTGCCTTAACCAGGTATTGAACTCACACTCTTTGGGTTCTATCACTGGATCTTTATCCACTGTGCCATGTGTGAGTGAAATAAAGGGTTCAGTTTGACATTCCAACCACCTGAAGAAGGCTGGAGTGTACAACGTCCGAAACATTGTAATAAATATGGCGACAAAGATGAGGACAAAAGTCCAAATAATCTAAATAGTGTACATAATACCTCATCTCAGAAATATAGACAGATACTGAAAGGCCGAAACATTGTGTAATAAATATGAGGACAAAGATGATAATGTAATAGTCCTCAAAATATAGACAGATACTAAAGGTCAAACGTGTAAATAAATATGGCAATAAAGATGAGGACAATAGTCATAATGTAAATAGTGTACATAATACTCATCTCAGAAATATAGACAGATACTGAAAGGCCAGATTGTAATAAATATGAAATGGGACAAACGTTGTAATAAAAATATACTGGCAATAAAGATGAAGATGGGACAATAGTCCAAATAATGTAAATAGTGTACATAATACCTCATCTCAGAAATATAGACAGATACTGAAAGGCCGAAACGTTGTAATAAATATGGCAATAAAGATGAGGACAATGGTCCAAATAATGTAAATAGTGTACATAATACCTCATCTCAGAAATATAGACAGATACTGAAAGGCCGAAACGTTGTAATAAATATGGCAATAAAGATGAGGACAATAGTCCGAATAATGTAAATAATGTACATAATAATCTCAGAAATATAGACAGATACTGAAAGGCCAAAACGTTGTAATAAATATGGCTAAAGATGAGGACAATGGTCCAAATAATGTAAATAGTGTACATAATAATCTCAGAAATATAGACAGATACTGAAAGGCCGAAACGTTGAGGACAATGGTCCAAATAATGTAAATAGTGTACATATACCTCATCTCAGAAATATAGACAGATACTGAAAGGCCAAAACGTTGTAATAAATATGGCAATAAAGATGAGGACAATAGTCTGAATAATGTAAATAGTGTACATAATACCTCATCTCAGAAATATAGACAGATACTGAAAGGCCGAAACGTTGTAATAAATATGGCAATAAAGATGAGGACAATAGTCCAAATAATGTAAATAGTGTACATAATACCTCATCTCAGAAATATAGACAGACAAAGATACGTTGAATAAATATGGCAATAAAGATGAGGACAATGGTTAATGTAAATAGTGTACATAATACCTCATCTCAGAAATATAAGATACTGAAAGGTCAAACGTTGTAATAAATATGGCAATAAAGATGAGGACAATAGTCCGAATAATGTAAATAATGTACATAATACCTCATCTCAGAAATATAGACAGATACTGAAAGGCCGAAACGTTGTAATAAATATGTCAATAAAGATGAGGACAATGGTCCAAATAATGTAAATAGTGTACATAATACCTCATCTCAGAAATATAGACAGATACTGAAAGGCCGAAACGTAATAAATATGGCAATAAAGATGAGGACAATGGTCCAAATAATGTAAATAGTGTACATAATACCTCATCTCAGAAATATAGACAGATACTGAAAGGCCAAAACGTTGTAATAAATATGGCAATAAAGATGAGGACAATAGTCTGAATAATGTAAATAAATAATACCTCATCTCAGAAATATAGACAGAATGAAAGGCTGAAAATATGGCAATAAAGATGAGGACAATAGTCTGAATAATGTAAATAATGTACATAATACCTCATCTCAAAAATATAGACAGATGCCAAACGTTGAATAAATATGGCAAAAAGATGAGGACAATGGTCCAAATAATGTAAATAGTGTAAATATCTCAGAAATAAAGATGAAAGGAAAATAATAAATATGGCTAAATGAGGACAATGGTCCAAATAATGTAAATAGTGTACATAATACCTCATCTCAGAAATATAGACAGATACTGAAAGGCCGAAACGTTGTAATAAATATGGCAATAAAGATGAGGACAATAGTCTGAATAATGTAAATAATGTACATAATACCTCATCTCAGAAATATAGACATACTGAAAGGCAAACGTTGTAATAAATATGGCAATAAAGATGAGGACAATGGTCCAAATAATGTAAATAATGTACATAATACCTCATCTCAGAAATATAGACAGATACTGAAAGGCCAAACGTTGTAATAAATATGGCAATAAAGATGAGGACAATAGTCCGAATAATGTAAATAATGTATAATACCTCATCTCAGAAATATAGACAGATACTGAATAAACGTTGTAAAAATATGTCAATAAAGATGAGGACAATGGTCCAAATAATGTAAATAGTGTACATAATACCTCATCTCAGAAATATAGACAGATACTGAAAGGCCGAAACGTAATAAATATGGCAATAAAGATGAGGACAATGGTCCAAATAATGTAAATAGTACCTCATCTCAAAATATAGACAGATACTGAAAGGCCAAAACGTTGTAATAAATATGGCAATAAAGATGAGGACAATAGTCTGAATAATGTAAATAGTGTACATAATACCTCATCTCAGAAATATAGACAGATACTGAAAGGCCGTTGTAATAAATGTGGCAATAAAGATGAGGACAATAAATAATGTAAATAATGTACATAATACCTCATCTCAGAAATATAGACAGATACTGAAATGCAAACGTTGTAATAAATATGGCAATAAAGATGAGGACAATAGTCCAAATAATGTAAATAGTGTACATAATACCTCATCTCAGAAATATAGACAGATACTGAAAGGCCAAAACGTTGTAATAAATATGGCAATAAAGGTGAGGACAATGGTCCGAATAATGTAAATAGTGACAATAGTCATCTCAGAAATATAACAGATAAATAAATATGGCAATAAAGATGAGGACAATAGTCCGAATAATGTAAATAGTGTACATAATACCTCATCTCAAAATATAGACAGATACTGAAAGGCCGAAACGTTGTAATAAATATGGCAATAAAGATGAGGACAATAGTCCGAATAACGTAAATAGTGTACATAATACCTCATCTCAGAAATATAGACAGCTGTTCTTTTTTTATGTTTTTTTTTTTCATTGTAATTATTTCTCTTTTTTTTATTTTGATCATTTCACTCCAAGCAAGGTGGCAATGCCACTAGTATACCGTGGGAGGGGGTGCAGAGTGTGAAAGTGCGAGAAGAAACTGGGTATGTGGAGGATTGAGGAAAGGATGAACGGGGTTCAAGACAACAGAATATGGTGATTGACATTGCATTTAAATTTTTGAAGATTGCAGTTATTACAGAAGCAAGTAAACAGAAGGGAGTTTCACAGATGGGAAGTGTGGGAAAAGAAACTGTTGGAGTAGAATTGGCAGTTGCATTTAACTATTTCAGCAATAAAAGGGTGGAACCTAAATGCCAATCTAGTAGCATGCTTAAATTCATGTAGTCGGGACACTAGGGAAATAAGCTCATCAGTAGTTGTCATAAATTCCTTTTGTTAATACATACATTGTCATTTTCTGTTTCATATTCATAATTTTTTCTCACCTACGACACATTTTTTATTACAATTCCCTTGCAAAGAAAAGTGTCTTATGACTCAACCTAACTGATAACTCTATATAACACGATTTTGTTCTTAGGTAGCAACGCTTATTTTCTATATGCTTATACATAGAAATTACAGAAAATGGCTAATATTTCCTTTAGACTTTGGTGGATATGAACATTCTTGTTCATGCAAAGTAGAGACAAAACTATATTTAATTCAAAAATAGCATTTATTTATTATAGGATTACACAAGAGAGAGACCATAAAAACTTTTGAAGTGAGTAGTGCTTTATGATTTATGCTTATATGGTAAATTACTTTCACGAATCAGCCCCCAAATATAGTCTCTAACCATGTTTTTGTTATGCGATCCTAGGTAGCCAGAACATTCTAGAAACTCTTGAAACTTCTAGAAAGTTGTAGAAAATTCTCCTCCAGTAACTCAGCACTGAACCTGTTTGGAATGTAATAGAAAATAGCTTAGTTTCAAAACATCGACGTCCAGTCACAAAATTCTGAAGGGAATAATAGTCATTTCCTTTGCTTTCTTGACAGAAGCAATTGGGAAATAGTGCGTACTGACTGAAGATGAAAAAAAAAAGTGAAAATTTTGTTAGTGTAATCATAAAAATAAACAAAAATTTTGACATATTTGTTTCATAAATCTTGTGGCCTAGATGAAAGAATTACCTGACTATTTATTTTTTCAGCTTTGATTTTTATTCTTTGGTTGAGAAATCTACGGTCTTAAGTTCACCCAGTACTAATAACAATTTCTTTTGATAGATATAGTTGTTTAAACAGAAAGTAACGTGAAAATGAATCATCCCAAATACATCAGCAGTTTGAGAAGTACAATCCTCCATCAATGAATGATCTAAGGTAAAATGGATTCTATAATAAGAATAATAATAATAATGTCTATGCAAAATGTCTGACAAAAATATCCATGCACTTTCTTTTCTAAATAACATTAATATGAACTAATAAATAAATATATATATATATATATATATATATATATATATATATATATATATATATATATAACACTCATATATATATATATCACATGCATACATACATATATATATACATACATATATATATGCACATACATATATCCACTTACAAACACACACACACATACATGCATATATATATATATATATATATATATATATATATATATATATATATACTGTGTATAAAGTTAATTTAGAAGAATAAAATATGTATCCATTTTGGTGTGGCCTCACTTCCAATAACCAATGTACATATTATCTTTGATCTTCAGCTTTCCAAAATACCAGGATGTAGATAAAGGAATTCTACCAAACACACACACACACACACACACACACACACACATATATATATATATATATATATATATATATATATATATATATAATCTTAAAAATATAAGAACCTTACCTAGCTACAGTGGTTTCAAACCTCAAATTTTGCTATGGTTGTTATCTTTTTAAGATAATATTTATAATATTGCTCTGCAGAGTAGATATTGAGCACTTTCTAAAATCTGCTGGAATTGGTCAGTTTCAGAGTAGATTTTCTTCTGTAGTTTATTTATACAGTTTATATTTATTATAGTAATTTGATATCTGTATTATGACAAAAGAACTACTACCAGATGATAAATGTTAATCCATACTTATTCCCATATGTTTGATAGATTAAGGGTCACTTCCAAGAACATTGTCCATAGGGTAAGAGTCATAAAACCAGCTGCCATTATTTGGTTTCATTTTGATTTGAGATACCATTAACAAAGCTGCCATCAACTTCTTCAAGGTAACCATATTCTTTGGTCAAAGGTTTTTGTGTCTTTAGATTTAATAATTGTGATTTTGTTCTCTTTGTTATTTCATATTTCAAATAGTGTAAGAGTCTGGTCTGGCTACTACATCTAAGCTGATTAACACTTTTTATAATGAGTAGAAAATTAGACTGCATTGGATTATACCCTTTTCATAACCATTGATTTGCTTTTCATAGAATCCAGATGATGGTTTAAAGACAATATATAAGTCATCAGTAGAAAATCATTGTCATCTTGTTAAAGATTGAAAACACAGAAAAATTAAGAGGGTAACTATTAGCGTGTCCTCACCAAATTAATTGGTGAGATACATTGAAAGCAAAGGTTAAGAGAAAGCAAAGAAATAGCTTGAAGGAAAAGAGTTGGTTTTAAGTTTGACGCTGCCGTCCCAAGTATAAGGAGGAAGATAGATTCCTATAGTCTTTCTTAGTCTCCGACGATACGCACACCCAAACCATACGACCAACTCAAGAACAAAAGAAAAAGAAGGGACCCCCCCACCTGTGAGATTGCTTGTTTTATATCAGTTCTAACTGGCCGAAATTTGCATATGTTGCACGTCCGTGACTCATAGATAACCCCCCTCCACCAAGGACGCTCGTGCTTTTATTGTTAACTTCCGGCACACTGCAGGCAAACGGCATTGGCGCTCGTTTCGGATTCTAAGGTAGGCCATTTTTTCTCCTTGTTCATCCAGCATTTCATTTAGCCAGGGACTGTTGCTACATTTGCGCAAGCATCCACTATTCTGCTTACATATCACACATGCTACCCATTGCCTCTTAGAACGGCAAACTGTAGTCAGTACAGCAGAACCCACAGACTGCTGCCTTTCACACCTATATCTCTCTCCATATATATATATATATATATATATATATATATATATAATAATAATGGTCTCTTCCATCGGTTTCGATGTATGAGAAACTGATAGCTTATTGATTCAGTTATGAAAGTTTGTGTGATAATCTTAAGTGGCATTTAAGACCCGCTAGTGATTTACAAAGGAGGCCACATATGGAGCAATTGTGAGGATAAAATATATATATATATTATTTATTTATTTATTATGCACTGTTAAATTAGAACATGTACTTACTCACTACAAAACTGTACACCTGGTTTAAACGTTAAATTTTTTTTTAACATTTCATCAGGTGGGAAACCATGATGCTACTCAGTTGATGGTCTAAAGACAATATATAAGTCATCTGTAGTTGAGTAGCATCATGATTTCCCACCTGATGATGAAACGTTAAAAAAAAAATTTAACGTTGAAACAAGATGCACAGTTTTGTAGTGGGTATGTACGTGTTCTAATGTAACACTGCATAATAAATAAATATCTATTGCTCTACTTTTGTATTGAGCCCTGTTTTAAATTAATGTTTTGAATGCTGAAATCTTACTCTTCATTCTTTTACATTTTGACATATATATATATATCTAATAATAATATGTATTTGGGCAGCAATCCCTTTTTTATATGCTTCATTAAAAATGACTGATAAGATACTGTATTAAGCTTTTTATTTAATTTTTCTTGTGTTGATATAAGTTTTCCTTTTTTGGATATAAAGTATGTAAAAATTGTCCAAATACTCTGCATGTCCGAGTGCTTTCAGCTATTCTTTTAGTCATTATCAGGGTTTTTTTTTAATTTTAATTTTTTTTTGTGTAGATTTTTATGTATGTAGCTAGAGTTCCGGGAAGTTTTATTTTATTTTAAAAACACAGCACATCCTAACCATAATAATAATTGATGTTATTGAGTGTTGGCTGTTTTTTTATTATCAATGCTGTCATTATTTTTAGCCCTTTTTTTTACATGTGGATGTGAGGCTATTATAACTGTATTTTTTACAAGCATATTGTGCATGGAGTTTGGTAGGTTTTTGTGTGTGTTTAAATGAGTCCTAATTGAGCTATGGTCAGAGAGATGTAATGTGAGTCATCTTGATAGGCATCTATACTTCTATTTCTCTCTGCATACCAACATAATATAACCACAAAAAATGTACACAGATTTGTTGAGAAAAATTCTCATGCCTTCTTTTGGACATAAACACCTACAAAACATGAAAACCACACACATCTTTAAACATGTAAAATATATTTTACTTACCATGCAGATAACTCAGTTTTTTCGAGCTGGGTAAGACGATAAACTACATCCGCATCCTGACTAAGATGATAAACTACATCCAACAGCAAGAGGTTTTGAGGTTCATGGAACCACCTCTTAACTGCTGCTGTTCCCAGGTCCACACCGACTCGGGTGATAGCACCTATTAGGGTCCCAGGTATGGGCAAATAGTTAACCCCCAAGCTGGGGTCAAAACAGAAATGGGCAAGATATCATAAAAAGTTGAAGTTCCACAGGTCTTGACGGGGGAATTTAATAAAACATTTTTGGATCTGCATAATTTTTCATCCATCCACACACGCACACATAAATATATGTCAGTACATATTCTCGTATAAGCTACGATACATCAATATACTTTATCTTTATATACAAACACATATATATTTTTTCCTCACTGGATAGTAATACAGACACACAAACAAATATTTTAGCGAATTTTGCATAATTCAGTTTTAAGTACATGTGTATATATATATATATATATATATACATATATATATATATAAAGCACACTTCAGTAATGAATTAAGCACTCTTTGCTATACACCACATATATAATACATTAAAAATTACTCCTTGTCATGTGCCGATAGCTTAGGAGTAGAATCTCAGGCTGATGCCAGATCAGTAGAGTTTCTATCCTTGTCTGAAGCAATTGGATGTCTAGCTGCACTGATGAGCTGTTATACAGCAAAACAGGCTTGTATGTGAATGACTATATATAATATATATACATAATGCAAATATGTATTCGCACTTCTATATGGAAGTATGGCATTCAGGACTCTCATACATTTTAATAACACAAGTCATCATAAATATATGCAAACTGATGACATTCTAAAGAAGTGGAGATAACTTGAGATTAGATCAGTTATAGATCTTATCAAAGAACAGTTTTGACAAAATTTTAGTTCTATATTACCCAAAACAATTTTATCAAGTCTCCAATTTTAACAATTCTGGGGAATGAAGTCAATTACTAAATACAAAATCAAAATACAACCTACAGTCAAATACTCCAAGTGCTGCCAATAACAAAATTATAAACTCATATACATGCAGATATTTTATATATATATATATATATATATATATATATATATATATATATATATGTATGTTCATATAAAATGTAAACAGTGGTATAAATTATCACATATTTTTATAAAGCATGCCAATTGTGATAGGAAATCTTTAGTTCTCCCAGTATATATCTCTCTCTCATATATATATATATATAAAAACTGAAATTGATGACTAGTACCATACTTTCATGCAGAAGAGTGAATACATATTTATATTATATATTATATATATATATATATATATATATATATATATATATATATATATATATAAATACTGAATGATGAATCTGAGCAAAATTTGTTAACAATAATAATATATATACATGCACGCACACACACACACACACACACACACACATATATATATATATATATGTAGATGAAGCAACATTGATTGGGAGTTCAATACCAAATGATGACAGTATTTTTCATGCTTGATTGCAGTATTCAAGCCAGTAAAATTTTGTTCATGCATGAAGGAGACTTGTCATTTGATGTTGAACTCTGTATCCACATATATATATATGTATTGTGAAATAGACTAAGACCAACAATTATTTTAATATATTTTATTGTTATACACTATTTATATAGACACAAACGTTTAAGTAAATGCCCTGTTAATGACATTTATTGGCCTGAATATCTGAGAAATTTCATAGAACAAAAATACGTTGTCCAGCAGGAATCAAACCTGTATCCTACACAGAGCCATCATATAGTAAAGCAGTAAATCAACCTTGCTAACCAGACACTTCCTTTGTAGCTAAACTGGAAAAGCATGTCAGGTTTATATATATAGTTATCTGTAGGATAGGATACAGGTTCAATGCCTGTCAGAAAACATATTTTCTATGAAATTTCTTGGGTATGTTGTTAATACTGTTTAATAAACAGAGCATTTACATTAATATTTGGCTGTATAAATAATGCTTAAAAATAAAATATATATATACATATATATGGTCTCTGCTGGATATTGAGGATTTTTACCCTATAAGTATAGCAAATCTTGAAACTATATTTTGCAATATATATATATATATATATATGTATGGAGCCAACATATTACTCAGCCAACATATATGGACAGATTAGAATCCTTATAGTACAATACAGGCTAGACACCAGCATCTGTTTATGATTAATGTTTAGGCTGGATTTGTAGGTGACTGTCTGGTAGGTCCATATGTTCTCCCAGCATGTAATACAGGAGCTGTCTACAGGGACTTTATTTCAAACACGCTTCCAGACATGCTTGAAGATGTACTCCTGCTAATGCAAAGATGCATTTGGTTCATACATGATGGGTCTCCAGCACATTTTAGCCAATGTTGTTCATGATGCACTGGCTGACATATACCATGAAAGATGGTTCCATGGCCTGCACATTCTGTCAACTACGATCTTCTAAAAATTTAAATGCAACATCAATTGTTATTATCTGTCTTCTTGAATTCTGTTCTTTTTATTGTCTTTCCACCTCACCAATGTTTTCTCAGTTTCCTTCATTCTCAGTAACCACTTGTTCCTTAGTGACTTTATTGCCTTCCTGGGGGGGGGGTGATTAAAAAAAATATGACCAAGAATGTGAGTGTGCTGCTATTGTTCAAACTGCTGATCCTGCCAGATTATGCACTCTCTCCAAGAAACTTTCACTAAGCCGTCACTTAGCATAATTGTAGTATAAACCACAAGTGGAGACTCTGTTGGTGTTGAACAAACATAAATATGCCTCTCTCTCTCTCTCTCTCTCTCTATATATATATATATATATATATATATATATATATATATATTTCCAGAGAGAAAATGTTCCAGATAAATTATAATTACCATGACTCTGAGGAAATTAAAAGTAAAACAATGCTTGTTTTTTGCGAGATTTCTGTACATAATTTCACTGTTAATTTCTGTGATTCTTTTGTGGAATGATTCCATGATCATGTAAAAAATTGTGTTGACAACATAAAAATGGTGTGAGTAACAGTTATTAGGGACAGATTCTGGCAGCCATCATTGATCAAAAGCATCTGTCCACCTCAGTTTTCAGGTCATGTCACAAGGTTAATGCAATATTCTTTATGGCTTCTGAATGAATATTTTCTTAGCCTATAAATAAAAAGTAATAACAAAGACATTGACAAGGCTTGCACATTCTATAACAACCCATTTTCATACATACATATATATATATATATATATATATATATATACACACACACACACCTATGAGAACAATAAGTGTAGTTATGTCTTTGGAAAAAAAAATATATATATATAATTTAATATTTTATATTGTGTTAATAGGATTTTCTTGGATTATATACCAATGGATTACTACCTGTATCTTTGCTCCTATATTTATAGTTGAGCTCTCTTGGAAATTATATCTCCATGGAATTTTGAACTTTCTCCATCATCTACCATCATGGTTAAATTCTCTCCTGGATCATTTACATAATGGTATCTTAATCCTGATTTTATATAATATATATATATATATATATATTTTTGTTCAAATTGATGAAGTTTTATTCATAATTTCCAAAAGTCAATCAGTAAAATTAATAGAGACAAAATGTCTGTTGTCTTTAATAATATTTGCTCAAAAAAAACATTTGCTGTCTAAATACACAAATTTTAAATTTCCTGATCGTGCAGCTTACTAAGATATCAACACTCAAGAATTCCAACAAAGTCTTGTCGAAGAGCAAATTCAACTAAATGACTGGATTTCTCTGTATCCTTGGAAACAAGAAATTATGAATTATATGTGTGTTTAAAACTCAGTAAATTTAAAAATAAGTTATTCTAAAATTTGCTTGAAAATGAAACACAATTAATGCTTTTAATTTAATTATATAATTAAATTTGATGTTTTTAGCTTTGGTTTTTGAAACATGGTAATTCCTGTGTAGAGAAAAAAAAACATATTTTAAATCAGTTAATTTATGATTTATATATATATATATATATATATATATATATATATATATATATATAGTGTATTTAAGCAGGAATTCTTCTTTCATGCAAGTTTCATTAAATATGGCAGACAAGGTGCTTTAAGTTTTTTATTTAAGTTTTCATATGATCTTATAATTTTTTTATCGACTGAAAAGAAAAAATGATAAGCTCATATGAGAAATTATACAAAAAACTTAATCAAAATTGTCTGTCATATTTAATGAAGCTTTCCATGTATATATATATATATATGTGTATATATATATATATTCTGATTCTGCTACCTTGCTTTCAACCTTTCAGTAGAAGGTGAGGTGGGGAAAGCAAGTGTATTGAAAATGTATTGGTGGAGGACTGTTATAGTGGAACACACCTATTCTTTAGTTAATAGACTCTCCCACCTATAATAAGTAGGAGTAGTAATAGTAACGAGCTGTCGTTAGTCGGATACTAAAGTATCAGCGACCGCAACTAGATTACTCTGCGTCATTACCTATTATATCAAGTTCCTAACGTTTTGTACATTGAACCTATTTTAGAACTGACTTAGTACAAATACAAGCCTCCACTGTAAAACCACTACATAACAAGGACTAAATGAAATATACATACATTCTTTTCATCCCACTTTATATGAACGCAAAAGGAACTTTTTAGTATATACAAAATGGGTCATGATTTCTCATCTCTGATTTGAAAGTTTTTGTTGTGGGGGTGGTGTCTGGAGATGTTGTTATAGCTAATTTTTCTTGTTGACAAAGGTTGCAGATGTTACTATGATTGTTGTAGGTTTAGCAATTGATCTTTTTTATTATTATTTCCTTTAACTTCCACACACATCTGGCTATTCTAGTAGAGTATATATTACATATATAATGCTATGATACATTTTTATATATATATATATATATATAGTTTTAAGGTGTGCTATATTTAGGAGATAATATGCTCAATATAAGAAATAGAGTGTATGTAAATATAAATATAAAAGTGAGCACTGAAGTCAACATTCAGAAGTGACAGGCTGTTTCATGCTAGATGCAGTCGTCAGGTTAACGATTGCATCTAGCATGAAACAGCTTGTCGCCTCTGAGTGTTGACTTCAATGTTCACTTATATATACTGGCATGCCAAGGACTTTCTTTTTGTCTACTACCGCCATTTCGATACTATGATTACATATACCAAAAAATGGTATTGTAGCATCTTGATATATTTAAACATTTTTAGCCATTTATATTGCATACACCATATTATAATAAGATTTATAATTTTTCAAAATATACTATTAAAAATGTCAGTATAGCTGTGATCAAAATGTCGAGATACTTACCACTTTCAAAGCACAAAATCACTTTATTTGAATAATAAAGTAATCTAATTATAAATGGCATTAACTAAATGTTTGCATATTTAGTTTTTTTAATGCCATGTTCCTTCAGGCAACAGGAAAACAACACATAACCTACCTAATGGGCTGAGAAGATAATGATCATGATAATGAGTAGATATAGTTACATTTATCGTGAGAGAGCACAGTAATCTAGCACAAGCAATATTTTCAACAAAACTAGTATGTTTAAACTCTCAGCCATGGTGGCTTCGGGGTTTTATGCCTGCACAACCGTTGGTGTCTTCCAAACAGTTTTATCTCACATGTTATGCATCAACTCATGCTATGGCTTTCAGATCCTTTCCATTGATACTGCATGCTGTAACTGTCACCTCAGGCTGATATTATCACTTAAGTAACATAATGACCATAGTCATATTTGAACCTGGGCCATATGTTTGGAACACAAACAATTCTAACAACTTAGCCATGAACCTATACACACATAGTTAAATATGGAGATGAATTTCCATAGATATCCAATTATCAATATATACATTTCTACTTTATATATAAACACTTGTGCGTACATATGCAGGTTGGCAGATAAAATATTTCCCCAGTTCAAAGACAAACCAAATATTTTGGTTTAATTGGAAATCACTTTTTACAAATCAAACCATTTGTTCATCCGTTTTGATTTCTTCCAATTTTTTTTAACAAAGGTTTGAAATTAAGTCAAGTTTATGTTCTTTCCGATTCTTTGTATTTCTTCAAGAATAAATAGAAAAAAATCCAGGAACAACTGTATTCATAATGGAGTTTTCCCAGGAAAGTCTCTGTTAAATTTTCACATCAGTGCCACTTGTGAAGCCAAACCTGAAACTGCTACTGTCTTTTTCTTTTCTCTTCCCAATAATAAAGAAGACAAACAGGTTACTTTTCTAACAACTTGTTATTTATTTTGGCATTTCCAAGAAAGCCTTAAATCTTTAAAAATAAAATAAATAAATGGTCATCTACTCTCTTTATCTGAGCACACCCATCTACTAGTGTAGCTTGTCAGTCCCTTCCACAGGTATATTTATGCAATATTTTCGTAATAGGCTTCAATAACTTTATAACATTGTTTGATTGTTAATCTTTCTGTGGTTGAAATTGCCAAAGACTTAAGTTGTTAAATCTGAAAGAAAAAGAAAAAAAATCATTAAACACTTAAACTTAATTAACATTTAAAATTGGTCCAAGTTATTAGAACACCCTATATATATATATATATATATAAAAAATGCACAGGGACAGGTGAAAACAGTGAGCCATGATCACCTTATCTTGAATGGACGCATCACATAAGAGAGGATAATAAATACTAGATTTTATCACAAACATTATTCTATATGACAATTCATTCATGGCTCTCCACAATATCCTCTCCTTTGTAGCCCTTAATAAATTTTGTCTTTTTGTTATCTCTCCTAAACCTTTTTCTGCCATCAATTTACTCAAGTTCACTAGATAGGTTATACGTTATTTTCCTCTCTACCTCTTGCCTTCAATCTATCCTGTGAGTATCAAATTTTCCAAACCCTTTTTCCTTGTTATGTGCCCTAGAAATTTCAACTATCTTTTGCTGATGTTAAATATAATCTCCTTTTAGTTTCCATTTTCTCTTTCATACATGGTATTCTCAGCATCCACATATCTGTTGCTTCACGTCTCTTCATCATCTGCAAGGTGTGTATTTCACTGCCATATAGGAGGACTGATATTACTTAACAGTTCAGTACTCTATCTTTTGTTTCTTATGAAATTTTCCTTTTTCTTTATACTCTGCTTAGCTTTTGGAAGGCGTCTTTCGATATCCCAAGTGGCCTTTGGATTTCATTATCACATGTTCCATCTTCTGTTACAAAACTTTCCACATATTTAAATTTTTGTATTTTTTTTTTTATTTTGGTATCTCCAATTTGTAATTTGCATGTTGGACTGTTCCTTTTGCTAACAACCATACATTCTATCTTTTTGCCATTGAGGTTTAGTCTTTTCTACTCACTTTGCTTTACTCCCTTTTGTAGGAGTTTCTGTAGCTTCTCTTCTATGTCTGCTATCAACACTGTGTCATCTGCATATCTTATGTTGTTAAGATTGTGGCTCCCATTAACAAATCTTGGCAGGACTTCTAATTCTCTCAGAATCACCTCATTGTATAGGTTGAATAAGTCTGGGGAGAAGACAAGTCCTTGACTTATGGCTTTTTTTAGATATTTACCCAATTCATTTTCTATCTGTATGCACACATGTGTTGTAATAAAAAAAAAAACTGTAAACTTATTGTAGCAATTAACAACTGCAATCAGTCTCTTCTGTCTCTGTCTCATCCGCAACACTTGTAGCCAACTTAACTCAGCTGTTTAGGTATCAACCAAAGGTGTGTTATAGACAAGCATATGTTTGCAAGAAAGAAATACAACAACAACAGAAATAGATTTATGTGATTTATTTCAATAGGAACATGTGGGTATGAGAAAGCCACCTTGTGGTATAGTTCATAAGCTGGCTGCCGATCTGGGTTGATCTCTCATAGTAGTTCTCTCTGGTTGGCATGGCGCTCCTCCTGCTGACTGCTGCTGACTGCCCAGACTGACTGTGACAGATCTCTTCCCTGGCCTCCTGTTGACTGCTAGTACTTCCCAGTGTGATCCCTTTTATGGCATTTTTTATGGCTTAACAGGCTCGAAAAACGATGCAAGTATAATTAGGAGGGAAGCATTTTTATTGGTCGAGAAATAGAAACACTTTAAAATATTATTTTATTTTTCGACCGGAACTTGTGCGTCGGGCATATGCATAAACGACAATAATGATCATTTTGTGACGGGGACTTGTCCTGTTCACATCCGGCTCTCGCTCTTGAGTATGTTAGTTTATTTGCCTGCAAATCAGCCAAGATATGTCTTATTTTATTTTATAACAGGTGTTAGTAGAACCAAAAAAGAATCTGTGTACCAACACAAACTTCAAGCAAGTAGTAATGAAGAACAGGGTCAGAAATCCATCATTCACTTTGCAACAACAGAAACGCAATTTTGTCGACTAAGCTCAAAAATCATTCTGCCGGTAAGCAAAAAACAACAGCCTTTATTTACCAAGCAATTTTCCTGATTGGCCATACCATTCAGGGGAGGAAAGAAAATCAGCATAGCTTCTCTGATACTTAAAATAGCAGATTTTTGCTAACTACATTTTTGTTTAATTTTCCTCCAGCAGACCATGCACAAAACACAAACTTTTTTTTTGAGGGAGGTGATTTTTTCTCTTTTGTTACAACACAGTTTGCTGCTAGTATAGGTTTTGGATTATTCGAATATCCTTCACAAATATGTCAAGGTTACCGAGCAGTTTCAGCAGTTGTTTGTGACAAACCAATAAATTATTTTTTCTCCATGATGACCTGATTCAGAACAAATTGACTTCCTTTATGCTTGTCCTTTTTTAGAACTTCTTGTCTTTGCTATGTCCCTAAAAGATGTGGGCGATCAGAGCTCTCCACAACTTCCTATCCTTTATTGCTTTAAGTAATGTTTTTTTTTCTTTTTACCATTGCTCCTACACCCTATTCTGACATCCATTCACATAATTCCTCAGGCAGGTGGCCTGCAACTTTCCATGTCCATTTTACCTTTAATATCTCCTGTGGGTATCAAATTCTCCAAGCCCACCTCCTGCATTATATGTCCTAGAAATTTGTTTGCAAATCCCGTGCAGGATTGTTGTCTCACACAAAACATAAACATAAAAACTGAACTGAAAGACACTCATACATCGAAAATGACGGGAGAGTCCATCATCATATACAGTGCTGTTTGATAAAAATGACTCACCTGATTTTTTTTTACTAAAAATATTTTTTGTCTATTGTTTTTGAGGTTAAAATAATTTTTTAATCTTACTAATATAAAGACCCCTTTCCAACCATCTAGGAAAAAAGTTTACTCACCCTAAGGTATTCTATTGATAATTATAAATTTGGATATAAATAAGATTTAGGGAAAAAACTGTGCAAAAAAAGTGACTCACTTATTTCCTGCAACTAGTAATCAATAGAAACATAACCGAACAGCTTTAAATAAAGAATAATAGAGGTATAATTTATTTATAATAGGTAATATAGTTCGAAATATTTAATAATCTATGGGTCCTCCTTTATTTTGAATAACCTTTTCAACCCTTTTTGGCATTGACTTGATTAGGTTCTGGCAAATCTCATCTCCAAGCATTGAATTCCATTCAGATATGAAATTCACAATCAAATCCTCTTTGTTGCTCAAATGCTTTCTCGTGAGCCTGTACTTTATAATGCTCCATAAGTTTTCTATGGGGTTGAGGTCAGGAGATTGGGGTGCCCATGTCATAATACTCACCTGCTTCTCATCAAAGTATTCCTTCATCAATTTTGATTTGTGACAGGGATCATTATCCTGCATAAAAATGAGCTTGGTAGGGTCAATTTGCACCCTTTCAGCAGAAGGGAGCAGACAAGACTCTAAAATTCTCTTGTACTGCTTGCTCCTGAGGGTCTTTTCAATAGATTTTAAGAAACCAGTTCCATGAAAAGAAAAGCATCCCCAGAATATTATACTGAACGGATGCTTGACAGTACTTACTGCTAAATTCAAAGAGCTTTCAAAGCTTCTTCTTCGGATCTTAGATCGCTTATCCTTTGAATCTAGCTCAACTTTCATTTCATCAAACAATAGGCTAAAAAATTTTTAAGTAAAAAAATCAGGTGAGTCACTTTTATCAAAGAGTACTGTATATATATATATATATATATATATATATATATATATATATATATAGCAGTTCAGTAGTCTTTCTTTGTTTCTAATGAAATTTTCCTGTTAGTACTTTGTTCAATTTTTGACTTTTGCTCTTTTAGTCTGCTGTTAGATTTTAGTGTCATATTTTCAATCATAAACTTCTGTATTTGTTTGACTTTGATAGCTCCAATTTATAGTTCATATCTTGGACCATCTCTTTGGCTGACAATTAAATATTCTGTCTTTTCGCAATTAATCACTAGTTCTCTCCCCACTTTCCTTTACAACTTTGTCTCGGAGGTCCTGTAGTTTTCCTTCTGCATCTGCCATCAATGCAATGTCATATGTGTACGTTACATTAAGACTGAGACCATCTTTACTAAATCCTGGTCAGATCTGTAGCCCCCTTTTGATAGCCCACAATCTAATAAAACTGTATAATGCCCCCATCATGATTAACATACTTGAAACAGTCCTAAAATGTCTTGGGACTAACAGCTATATCATGTTGAAACACTGGTAAAGTTAAGCAATGTCAAGCTTGGTCAGTACCTAGATGAGTGACGACTTGGGAATACCAGGTACTGTAAGCTTGGATGTGTGGGTAATGTAATGGATAATGGCTTCAAGCTGGAAATCGCAGAGCCAACTTAAAATTCTAGTTGGGTTAATTATATTCACTCACGGACAAAGACTCTTGGGAAAGGTATGAATTCACCTGTTCTCTCTCCATGAATAGGTTAATTTGTCAAACTTGTGTCAGTAAATCATTATTATGTGAAAAAAATTCTTACATTCAAAGAAAATTTTCTGGCTTTAAATAACCTGCAAAAGTTGATAAGCCATAAAAAAAAAACAATCAACCTACAACCATCTTCATGTGTACAATATGTAGAAAAGAATCTTTATATCATTTTGAGAAATGACGTAGACATTTCAGTGGATTTTGCTACAGCTGAACTCCTTTTTGTCATTGACATTGTTAACACAAAATTTTTGTTGATCTTTATTACAATTGAGTAAAGTTTGTATTAGATTGCTTGAAAATTGAGGGAGTTTTTAGTTTAAAATTTATGTTGAAATCGATTTTTTGTTTTTTGTGTCTTTTTTTGCTAAACGCAGTGGTGTAGAAATAAAAATGAGTTATCATTGAGCTTGTTGTGATGTAAGTAACCTACATACTGAGTTTGAACAAAATTGGAGGAAAAAAAGCTGAATTTATCAATTATTGATTTTTTAAAAATTACCAATTATTTACACTAAAAACCTATCTCTTACATTGTACAATGTATGCGCCAAGTTTGGTCAAAATTGATTAGATGGATCTCAAGTGGAAAGGTATGACACAGGCACGCACAGACATCCTCTGTTTTAAATATATAGAAGATGGAATGATCTAGTATGACATGTCTCTAATTTGTATTTAGAAAGATTGTATTTATTAAAAAATTTTCTAGTTGAATTGTTCACTATATTGCATAATTAGGTTACAATAAAATTTATAGTTTACATGAATACTACCTTATGAAAATAAAGATGTTGTAGAATAAGTGAGGAGATATCATAGATTGGTGGGGGGGCCTAATCCTGGCTTCAATATCAGACAGTTTAATTCCTTCAAGCAATGGGAGCAACAGATTTGTTATTATTCACAGTCCAATGTAATGCAGACTATTCATATTGCACTGCATGTGTAATTTCTAATATTCTTTCTGTTGAATCTATTGATATATTAGCAAACTTTTTTGTTTTTTTGATCATCTTGTTTTGAGTAAATATACCTGAAGAAGGTTGGAGAATTGTTTGATCAAACATGGTAATAAAAATTACCAGTAACAAAAAGAGTAACTTCAATTGTCCAAAGAAATCTTGTAGTAGTCAACTAAAACTTGTAAAGATTCTTTTCGTGTTTTAAAATTTGCCATTCTTCAAAGACTTTTCAAAAAGAATGATTTAAAATTTTCTAATATAACTCTTTAAATATCTTTCTTATATTTTCTTCTTCCCTCAAAGATTGCTACTATTTCTCAAAAGATTTTGACAACCAAACCAAATGCATCATTATAGTCATTTCACCCGAAGCAAGGCAATAATGCCACTAAGACGCAAGGAGTTACTGAGAATGAAAGAGAATGAAAAGACTTTAGTTAGGAGAAAGGACAAAAAAAAAGAACAGGATTCAAGAAGACAAAAGATTGCAATTGACATCGCATTTAAATTTTTGAAGATTGTAGTTGTCTGGGAAGCAAGAAATTGGCAGAGAGTCCCACAGGTGAGAAGTGTGAGAAAAGAAACTGTTAGAATAGATCTTACAGTTACATCTAGCAATTTCAACAGTAAAATGGTGAGATCTTACTGCTAATCTAGTAGTATGCTTATATTCATGTAGTTGATCTACCAAAGAGAAAGGCTCTTCAGGACAATTGCCTTGAAAATATTTATAAAATTCACAGAAGCCACATCATAGCAGTGGGAAAATGCTTAGGTTAGCTTAGAGATTCTTCTTTGGATTTTATCAAAAACCTCAAGATATAAAACAGGAGTACCAGACCATTCAGTGCCTGGATGAATGGTAGATTTATAAATGTGTAAGATGGATTTTGATTAAAAAAAAATTGTCAGGCATGGCACACTGAACCAACTTTCTTAGCAGCAGACCTATCAATTAATTCAATATAATTATGCTACACATTTCAGACCAAAAAGGCACAATGAGTTGTTTTCTTGGAGGTTGCCATCAGTGTGATTTTTTTTTTGTTTTGTTTTGTTTTTCCAGAAATTTATCAAAAAGGTGAAAGTTCTTTGTACTTCAATGTGTGTCAAATCTTGTTCATCTGGAGTGTGTTTCCTGATAGAAATTGATTCCATTTTCAACTTACATTGATTCCATAAGTTGCTATTCATGCAAACATATTTTTTGATAACTAAATTTTCTCAAAAGTCTTTGAGATGAAATTTTATCAGATGCCTTTCGACATAACATTTCATTCTCTTATCTCTGAGCAGGTTGAATGACTTTTTATCTATTTATATTTGACACTGGATATCAGTAAATAATGAAATGGAATTATGACTTGTTTATCAGTATTCCCAATGTTATTTCAAGCCAAATGGTTGATAGGGTGCAATTTCAGCTGAATTTTTTTATTTTTCCAAGTGTGCAGTCCAGAAAGTATAACAGCAGAAAACAAAGTGGAACCGGCAAGCCATTTAAATTCAAGCCTAGTCTACATTGATACCCAAACACTGAAATGTTTGTATTGGAGCTTCTGGCATGAATGCCAAGCAGTACAGCATACCACTTCCAAATTTCTAGCAAAGTGAATTGTGTCATGGTGGTTTTTTATCACAGAGGGTGCCCAACTGACCCTACTATTCTGTGCAGTCAACAAAATCAAAAACAATATGCATGTGCAAAAGGAAGAATATAAAATGGTGACAATTTATCCATTACACCCTATATTACCATAAAAATTAGGAAAAATATATTTAGAAACGTGTGTGAAAAACTTTTAAGCACTTAACAAAACGTACTCTCATTTTCAGAGGCATGGGTAAACATGCTTTATATGTTGTTAGTTTCTATAAAGTGGGAGATCAGTTTTAAATTCGTATTAAGTAAAAAACAGATCCCCCTTAATACATATTAATAACTAGAAAAATATATTTAAAAACTCACATGTGAAAATCTTTTAAAAATTAATGTCAGATTTTTTTATGACTAGTAAATTAGTATATATGTAATTGTTATTGTTTTTTGCTATAGAAATGCATTGAAAAAAAAATTTTAGTGTAGAAGCTAGATGAAACTAGTTTGTTGATTGGGACACTCCAAAGCATCTACATGCTTCTGCCATTCAGCATGGTCTACCATAATGTTCTTTAACTCTTGTGTCATCTCCACTCGGGTCCTATTACAGAGTGTCAATGAATATAAGCTGTCTTCTCTTCTTGCTCTTCCTTTGCTTGACTGCAAGAAACTTAATTTGCTTGCAACTTCATCATCATGCCTGATACAATATCCTGCTAGATGCATCTTTCTTTGCTGTATTTTTGAGTTTACCTTTGGTAACTCGCAGTATGTTTTAGCTATTGATCGATGACTTTTCCAGGATGCATTAATTTATTGTATACTAGCCTAGTAGCCACTAGCAATGTAATCCACCCTAACCTGGCATCTCAACTCATTTTTTCACTGATGCGATATGGTTTCCCTCCATCTTTTCTAAAAATATTTTCAAACTTTTTTCCCTTGATACCCTGACTGCATGCAGGCTAGCTCCTGTAGAGGGCTTTTGGTCTTTTACCTTCAGTGTCCTATGTATGTAAAAGTTATAAGAATTTAGAAATAATAAAATTATTTTATCTTTATTCAACACCATAATTCAGTATAATCTTTGTTCATATACGCAACCGATCACTGTAGTTTGTTTACATTTATTTGGTGCACAATTTTTATTTTCTTTTAAAATCACCATTCTTTATGATACCTTCACATAAAATCACTTTTAAAAGATATTAGGGAACTATGTAATATTTCAAATACATCAAAAGTCACAGTACACATTCTAAAAAAAGAAAAAAAAAACATATGAGCAACATACCTTGCCCCACTTAAGTTTTAATTATGGTCTAATTAGATGCTATCAATTGCAATTGCAATGAAAAACGAAATTAAAACTTTAATAAAGAATTATTTTTAAACCTTTCACTTTGTTCAATATTTAAATTTAACTTTAAATGAGTTTTTTCGCAGATAACTGCAGTAGTTACTACCTGTTACTTCAGGTTGTTCATGATTTGGTAAAATCGAAAAATGGATGGACAGACAAACACATATACACTGCGTTTTATTTATATAGAACATTATAAAAATATATTGAAAATCAGATTAAAAAATGTGATTGCCAGTGTTAAGGAATGAAGGTATTCATTACTGACAGATTGAATAGGTCTGTAATATATACATATATAAGGGTGTTTCATTAAGATGGATCAAAGTCAGCAGTAAATAAATCAGTGTTATTGGCAAAAATTTATTTATTTCTCTATTGAATTCTGTTATTTAAGTCATGGCAATTATGTGTGAAAAATAATATTGCCCAAATGTCTGCCAAATCTGAAAGAAAAAGAAAAAATCATTAGACTCTTAAACTTAATTCATATTAAAATTGATTCAAGTTATTTGAACACCCTTTATTAACCCTGTTATATTGGATATGTTGTTTTCTATAACTTTCAATTGAGAGTGTTTTATAATGTTTATATTTTTCATATTAAGCATTTGCATATATTTATATCTTACAGATATTAAAGATTTTTGTTAGAACAAAATTCCTTTTTATTTTAACCACCTTGATATTAACAAATGCATGGTAAAGCTTTTTTTTTAATCTCTTTCTCACTTAGCTTTTTGTTTCAGTATTGATATCATCTGCCATATTGTTGATAGCATTGATACCATCTGCCATATTGGATTGTCTATATCAGTTCAACGTGAGAGATATAAGTAAGTTAGACTTTTGTTATCACCCAGTTGGATGCTAAGCTGCTCTGTCAAATAACTTTCTTTGAAAAAAAAACTTGGATGTGATTTTAATTCCAGATTAAACCATAACAGCTACATTCACTTTTCATTCTATACAGGCATAATACCACATTTTTTTTAGAACTGCAATCCACCTATGTAAGAACAAATGGCATGTATATATACTGCTCTTTTCTGGATAAGAGAAGTAATGGGGTTTTTTTTTTATCCAGAGAATTGAACTGAATTGAAATGGAGTGACAACATTCAATCGATAACTACATTTACTGCAAGGAAATTAAGGTCACTGTGACGTGCTAGAAAATCTTTCTTGTTAGAGTCCATCTTAGGCATTTACAAATCTACCATTCACCTGTACAGTAAATACTACTGCCATATCTTATCTGGTGCTCCTGTTATTCAGCTCAAGGGTCTTGACAAAATCCAAAGAAGGATCTGCAATGTAATCCATCCTAACCTGGCATCTCAACTCATTTTTTCACTGATGCGATGTGGTTTCCCTCCATCTTTTCTAAAAATATTTTCAAACTTTTTTCCCTTGATACCCTGACTGCATGAATTTAAGCATGCCACTAGATTGGCATCTAGGTCCTACCTGTTTACTGTTGAAATACTTAAATGCAACTGCCACTTTTACTCTACATTTCTTTCATCACACTTCCCACCTGTGGAACATTTTTTCCATTTCCTTGCTTCTCTAATAACTACAATCTTCAAAATTTTAAATGGCAACACCACTCACCATCTTCTATCTTCTTGAATCCTGTTCATCTTTTATCATTTCCTCAAACTTCTCTATACACGGCCTTTTCTCTCACTTTCACTTCTTGTAACCCCCTGCATACTAGTGGCATTCCGACCTTGCTTAAGGTATAAATACACTTAGGGAATTCTCAATCCATCTCTTACCCCAGCTATGGGTTAAATAGCAAAACTTGTATCTGGAAAAATCATTGTTAGTCTCAAAAGAATTAATACAATATTCACTCAAGAAAAAAAAAGAATTATTCTTAATCCAAAATATTTTAATAAGCCATAAAAAAAAACAAATCAAACAATCAATTTTGAGAACAAAATAAAAATGTTTTTATCTGGTCTTTGGTAAAAATCATCAGGTTCATCTCTAGAAAAAAAAAATATTAGCTCATTGTGCCTACATTATATCTAGTTAGAATCCCTGCATCATTTCAAGTTAACATCTAGAGAGAATGCTTTCATCACATCCGGTTACCGTATCTATATTATCTGCAATAACCAAGTTTCCGTCACATGCAGTTACCATCCTTATATCATGTCCTGTTATCATAATTGCATCATGTCCAGGTATGTTTCTTCTTTTATGGGCCATGTCCTTTCAGGACGTGGGTGGTCATTGCTCTCAACAGCTTCCTATAAATGTCCTTCTGAGTAACATTTGACTCTAAAATCTTTCTTTTCCCTATTCAGTCAACCATTCAACCAAATACATGAGATAAGTTATCCATAGCTCTCCTCTGCCCTTTCTCTCATCAAAATGTTTTGTGAGTGTTAAATTTTTCAAGTCCTCTTTCCTCATAATGTTTGAGAAATTTCAACTGTCTCTTTCGGATTTTAAGCGTAGGTGTCCAGTTATCATACCTGAACTGAAATTGTCTTCAAATAATGCAATTATTCTATTAAGCTACAGCATTTCTCAGAGGAGATACTTTGATTGCAGATGTAGCCAATCAAATTTTTGTTTCAGTAAAAACTGATGGCATTTTAATAAACATGGTAATTTTTAAGATTTTTCACTTGAGAAATTAATTTTTCCTTTCTGTCTGAATTTCTGAGATGAGACATTATTGATTTATTTGATTTGTTGACTGTATGTCATCACAAAGCTTTAGCTTTCTTCAGGCGCCTCCTGATATTTGGTAATGTTTCCAGAATTATGTATTGATCACTTTATTCAATGCATGTGTTAGACAGCTCATTTGAAAATTCCAATGATATGAGTGAATGTGACATGCACATGAATAAATTCAAATTGTATAATGGCGAAAACATTGTGATTACAACAACCAAGATAAAATTCAAATAAATCCTTGTGTAATAAACCAAGAGCTTCTTCAAGACATGAATGATCATGGCTCTCCACAATTTCCTGTCCTTTGTTGTGCTGAGTAAATTTTGTCTCTTTGTTATCTCTCTTAATCCCTGTTTTGCCATCCATTTACACAAGTATGGTAAGTTATATGCTATTTTCCTCTGTCCCTCTCGCCTTCAATATGTCCTGTCAGTATTAAATTTTCCAAGCCTTCTTTCCTCATGATGTGCTCTAGGAATTTCAATTGTCACTCTCTGTTGTTAAGTATAAGTGTTTTTTTTGTCTATTTTCTCTAAAACTTTGTTGTTGCTCACAAGTTGAATCCATAGTATTCTCAGTATCCTCTTGTAGAACCACATATTTGTTGTCTCATGTTTTTTGTCATATGTGATAAGATTGTCCAGCATTCACTGTCATATAGGAGGACCAATATTATGCAACACTTCAGTACCCTTTTCTTTTGTTCTAACAAAATGTTCCTGTTTCTTAATACTTTATTTAGTTTTTGAAAGGCACTATTCAATATTTTGATACAACTTTGAATTTCCATGTTTCTCATTTTTTTAAAACAATTCCAAGATTAAATTGTTGTACTTCAGGCTGCATTTTCTTCTGGAACTTGAATCTATTATAGTGTGAACTGCTCGACATACACTTGTATTATTATTATAAGACATAATTTCTTTAACTTTTTTATAAGATGAAGCATTATCAGCCATTATTGATTTTTGATTTGGCTAGCCTCTTGTTACTCTATTGGGATTTTCATGGAATATGTTTGGGCAGACTCCATTCCTTGCTTCCACCAGTTCAGACATTCACATCTCAGACCCACCATGTCATGTACACTGAGCTCCATTAGGGAGATAGAAGTTCCCCTCAGCTTCTTGCCCAGAACTGTTACACTGTAGAATGGACTCCCTAGATAATGCTTCCCTGGCCACTACAATCTTAACTTCAAGTCGAGGGTCAACTGTTATCAATCCTACATATCCTCATAATATGCAACCCTTGTACTTTCCTGACATGCCCTACAACATACCCATTTAGTAACTTTCTACCTTGAAGGGCACTTGGGCCTTGTATTGGGTGAAAAATAGTAAAAAATCAAACAGGATGTTAGTAATATTATTAAATTTTGACTGGTAATTCTTCTTCATTTCACTTGTTTTATTTCCAATAATAATATTAGTTGTAATATTATCTTGAATTCTAATATTAGATGAAGCATTGTCAACCATTATTCATTTTTGACTGGTATTTCTTTCATTTCAAATTTAGTTGCTTTATATCCACTAGTATTATTAGTTGTAGTAATATTATCTGAATTTTATTATTAGATGAACCATTGTCAGCCATTATTCATTTTGATTTTCTTTCATTTCAAATTTAGTTGCTTTATATCCACTAGTATTATTAGTTGTAGTAATATTATCTGGAATTTTATTATTAGATGAACCATTTCAGCAATTCATTTTTGAGTTGAATTTCTTTCATTTCCAATTTAGTTGCTTTATTCCAGTTGTATTAGTTGTAGTAATATTATCTGGAATTTTATTATTAGATGAACCATTGTCAGCCATTATTCATTTTTGACTAGAATTTCTTTCATTTCAAATTTAGTTGCTTTATATCCACTAGTATTATTAGTTGTAGTAATATTATCTGGAATTTTATTATTAGATGAACCATTGTCAGCCATTATTCATTTTTGACTAGAATTTCTTTCATTTCAAATTTAGTTGCTTTATATCCACTAGTACCATTAGTTGTAGTAATATTATCTGGAATTTTATTATTAGATGAACCATTGTCAGCCATTATTCATTTTTGACTAGTATTTCTTTCATTTCAAATTTAGTTGCTTTATATCCACTAGTACCATTAGTTGTAGTAATATTATCTGAATTTTATTATTAGATGAACCATTGTCAGCCATTATTCATTTTTTGACTAGTATTTCTTTCATTTCAAATTTAGTTGCTTTATATCCACTAGTATTATTAGTTGTAGTAATATTATCTGGAATTTTATTATTAGATGAACCATTGTCAGCCATTATTCATTTTTGACTAGAATTTCTTTCATTTCAAATTTAGTTGCTTTATATCCACTAGTACCATTAGTTGTAGTAATATTATCTGAATTTTATTATTAGATGAACCATTGTCAGCCATTATTCATTTTTGACTAGTATTTCTTTCATTTCAAATTTAGTTGCTTTATATCCACTAGTACCATTAGTTGTAGTAATATCATCTGGAATTTTATTATTAGATGAACCATTGTCAGCCATTATCCATTTTTGACTAGAATTTCTTTCATCTTAATTTCAATTGTCCTATTTCTGCTAATAGTAATATTATTAAATTTTGACTGGTAATTCTTTCTTCTTCATTTCATCTGCTTTATTTCCACTAGTATTATTCATAGTACTAATATCCACTAGTATTATTCATAGTACTAATATCATCTTATTAGCTGAAGCATTGTCAGCCATTATTAATTATTTTGAGTAGTATTTCTTTTATCTAAATTTTGCTTGTTATATTTTCATTAGTAGTATTAATTGTAATCTTGAATTCTATTATTAGGTGAAGTATTATTTACATTATTTATGTTCATTCTATTGTCCTCATCTTTATTGTTGTTATCACAATGTTTTGGCCATTGTGCCTTCTGGACTTCCTCAGGTTTATATTTATCTGGGTAACCTACAGGAAAATCTGAACAGAACCCTTTATTTAATCTATGGGGTAGACAGTTCTCATTCCACTTTCTTTGTCTAGGGATATTGTACACCATACTATAAATAGGGATGAGTTGAGTTATCCCTAGACATAGGCAGTACAGATGAGGTGAAACTGTTCTCTTGTTTCAAATCTGCTTCCTCATTGATCAATAAATGCTTTGTTACTTATCAACTTTGCCGCCAATATTGGTTGAATGGCCTTTGATATCTTTAGATTAGTTGTTCAACAAAAATTGAGCAGATTCTCCAATGACAACAGTTTTTGCTTTGTTTTTAATATTAGAAAAGTTTTATTCTACATTCACACACCAAATGCATGCACACATTTGGGTGTCTTAAAAACTAATTACTTCTTATAGAAAGGATATAAAAACAAGTTCAAGTTATTATTTAAAAATTATTTTTCAAAAATATAATTACATGAATTTTCAGTAATTCAACCCAATTGTAAGGCAAATTTTTTCAGTTGTATATTTTCAACTTCTTTTTTGTTTCTGAATGTTTGGTCTCTTATGAAGATGTTTAGTGATCAAAAGAAATGAAAATGCTTTTTTAAATCTGGAAAGTATGGCGGATGTAAAAGAATCTTCCATCTTAAATGTTTTGTTTTTTTGGGGGGGAGGTTCTTTTGCAGAGTGTGCCCTTATATCGTCCCCCTGGAAAATATCAACATAATGTTTACTTAACTCAATAAAGTTGCTGGCAATAAATATCTTTTGTATTCCATTAGCTCATTACAGATGACAATTTTCATAAATATGTTATAAAATCACTATAAAAATAGCCATTTTGTTTCAACACCTCCGGTGTCTTATCAAGTGATGATGTTGAATGTAAAATAAATGGTTTTAAAAGTTTCAAATTAATTAACAATCCTTTGCAAGAGGAAAACGTTGTTGCAAAAGCTAGAATGACCAATATATATATATATATATATATATATATATATATATATATATATATATATATATATATATATATATATATATCTCAACATGGTATCTACATTGATGATACATCAATTTACTCCTGCCTCGATAATAAGGCTTATCAGTCTGACAAAGTTAAAATGACTGCTAATGTTCAAAACAACCTCCAGTTCATCATTAACTGGGGTAGAAGATGGCTTGTTAATTTTAACGCCTCCAAAACTAAACTTTTCTTAATAAATCATCTGAGAGTCCCCTTGCTGACTAACTTCCAGGAAAGGGACTTGTTGCACCTTGGTCTCACATCCTCTGCTGATATGAAGTAGAAAGACTATATTGAATCAATTGCTAGGCCAGCTGCTAAGAAAGTCAGTTCACTATGTCGTGCAAGATAATTTTTGTCTCTGGAATCTATCTTACATATCTATAAGTCTACCATTCATCCTTGCTTAGTATATTGCTGGCACATATGGTTTGGTGCACCTGCTATTTTCCTTGAGATCCTTGATAAGATCAAAAGAAGAATCAGCAATATTATTGGTCCTGATCTGGTGGCCTGGCTCTAGTGACATTCCCACCACCATAAGGTTACCTCTCTGTTTTTTCTATAAATACTTTCATGGTAATTGTTTAGATGAGCTCTTTGCTTTGGTTAACTTAGCTAGGGTATGTATGCTCATTGGCCCCCTTTTATTTCTGTCCCATTTTTTTTTCTTTAAGTTTAATTGCCCATCCCCACCCTCGTTAGGTGGTCAGTGATGTCAGTTCATGGTGGATGCGGGGTGCCTTTCGTTTTCGCGTGAGTGGTATTTTTCGTATTTGTTGTTGTGTCTGAATGAGTGCATGTCAGTGTGAGTGCTTGGGATGAATGAATGTTTTATACTATTATAATCCCGCATTGATTTCAGCCAGTGAAGTGATGTTTCTGTCACATTTAGTGATTGTGGTGTTTTTTTTATTACTAATCTTATTTTCTTTAGTTTATTGTAAATAGTTTTTGTATTCATAGTGTAAATACTCATTGGGGCTAGTTTTTTAGATTTGTTGTTTTATTCCCCTCCCCCCACAGACAATGAATTGTAAATATGGGGACTAGTTAGTATTTTCATAGAGACAAAGAGGTATTATGGTGGTTGTAGTAAGAAAGGTGTGTATGAATATGTTGTTTTGGAATATTGTTCGTATGATTGGGTCAGTGTTTGTGGCTAGCTAAGTTATAGTTAAGACAGAAGAAGACTGTCCTTTCCCCAATCCCCTTTTCGGCCATGTGCCACATTTCTGTAGAGAACAGAATAAATATCGCTCTTTGCTATGGTACCTGAATTTAAGCACTGTAGTAGAATGTCATCAAGAGCTCATCAATTTACAGTTGAACTGGATAGATGTAACTGTAAATTCTATGCTAACAGTTTCTTTTCTTGCACTTCTTACTTGTGGAACTCCCTTCCGGCTCCTTGCTTTCCAGCCAACTTTCATCTGAAAAATTTAAATGCAATGTCAGTCACTATCTACTGTCTTCCTGATTACTTGCTTGCCTTTCTGCTCATCTTTGTTTCTGTGCCTAATTTTTCCACACCCTGTAACACTTTGTGTCTTATTGGCATTACTGTCTTGCATGGAGTGATAGCCATTTAAATATATATATATATATATATATATATATATATATATATATATATATATATATACATTTTTTAATAAGTATACATATTATTCCTCACTGATAGCATGTCTCAGAGTTTCATGCACAATGGGATCTTCTTTGAAAAGAACCAGTAATCTCCCTCCATGCTTAATATAAAACATTAATATCTAAAACTCTAAAATAATTTTTTTTTTTTTAATACACATAGAGAGAGTTCTTGACTTATATCAGAGATCTGTTCCTATCATGAGGCATAACTTGATCTTTGTCATAGGTCGGAACTCACCTACATAAGCACCCATGTGTCTGCCTTATACTTGGGAGCCATAATGAAGGGCAAAAAATTCCCCCCCAAAAATGACACAAACAAGAGATAGCAAATTTAGCACAATCTAATATGGCATGCAGCCAGTGAAGAAACAATACTGTCTTCTTCATATAGTGCCATGTGACAATGTATTATATTATGGGAGATGGTGCCGTAAGAATGAAACACAATTCATCAGGTCTGATGTAACCAGAGAACCTTCTGTATATATAAATCCTGTTTATTCTAAATGCCAAAAAATATTTCTTAAAATTAAAAAACTGTAATCCCAGTAAAATATGTAACTGTACCAACATTGCAGTAACCAGATATTTTTATTAAAATTTAAATTACATAACAATCAGTCTATATACTTAGCACTTGAAGATCATGTTGTGCATGACACTCCAAATTGTGCTATGAATGAAGCATAATGTGTATATTTATTAATATATATATAATAAAAAGGCTTAAACACTAATATTCCATGGTCATAATCTATTCCATTGGAATCGTAAATACGATCCAATTCATCAGACCTACAATGAATTGGATCATATTTACGATTCCAATGTAATAAATTATAACCATGGAATATTAGTGTTTAAGCCTTTTTATTATATCCTTACTCTGTCCTGGACATTGAGCTCTACCTGGATTCTATCCTCTTGGGATTTTTTTTATTCAAAAAAATATATATGTATGTGTATGCATGTATGTGTATATATATTTATATATTTTGCATATGTATGTGTATATTTACCACCAATATTATATATATATATATATATATATGTATATATATATATATATATATATATATACACACACTATTAGTAATAAATATGGCTTTTTTTCCTTGTTAAGTACAGTTCTAAGGTTCATCTACTGGTATGGATGGAAAAGAATTTCCAAGATTGCTGTGTGCATGAAAACATATTGAGAAAATTGTTCAAAAACAAATATTCAAAAAACATTTATTCCAATTGTAAATTGTTTGAATGATCATTAACTAAAAGGACAATTATACTACATAATAATTATTCAAAATACCTGTATTTAAAATATATATGTGGTCTTGATTTAAGAGAATCAATACTGATTTACCTAGAACTAAAAACTAGCTTCCCATAGCAAGGTGGATGTCATTTTTTTTTTCTCCAGAAAAACAGTGAGCTAAACAACAAAAGCAGAGAGGCTAATAATATTAGATTATAATATTCACACTGGATTTAAAAATAAAAGAAAGTGTAAAGATACATGTCTATGAAGATTTCCTTCAAGAACAATGCCAGGAATCAAAGATGGAAAACAAAGAATAAAAATATTTGACATTTTTCATTTTTTCTTTACAGGCAAAAAAAAAAAAAGACTTTCCACAATCACTTTGAAATTGTCACTTGAAATTAATTCACATGGAATCTTTTTAAAGTTTCTTTTTGGTATTTTTTTTACCAATTTTGTGATCAGCTGATGCTTAAAAAATCTAACATACAGACTGATTTATTTTGACTAGCATTTCATTTTTTTTTTTTTAAGTTTATCTGCATTTAGCAATTCTCTACAAATGATTTGATAAAAGACTGGTTTTGAATTGGTGATCATCTTAGTTATCAGATGGAAATAAAACAAATAGGTATTTAGGCTTGGAACAAATGTAAGAAAGCAGACATTTTTCTTCACAGTTTTCAAAGTCAAACATCTTTTTTACTTTCGGGCTTATAGCTACACTACATTGAAACACCAGTTCTCATACAATCACCAAAGTTAAGCAACATTGGGCCTGGTCAGTAACATGAGTGACTGCTTGGGAATACCTGGTGCTGTAAGTTTGGATGTGCAGGTGGTGTAATGTAATTGGAATTGTTAATCAGAGAGCCAAGTTCCAATTCCTGTTGGGTTCATTATATTCACTTCACCATGTGCTATAAGCTTGGAGAGTTGAGTTCCAATTCCTGTTGAGGTTGTTATATTCATTTATGTGCAAATGATGATGCTCTTATATTTCAAATTGTCTGAGCATATGAGGTTTTTGAGATAGATACATAGCACATTTATGTATATTGAATGTAAATTTTAATAATGAGCTTTCCTCTTTGGTACCTTGGCTTTATAAATTTAAGAGCAGTACTAGATTGGTAGCTAGGTCTCATCATTTTATAGTTAAAATTAATAGATCTAAATATAAGTTCTATGTTAACAGTTTCTTTTCCTGCTCTATTTGCTTGTTGAACTCTTTTCTGGCTTTTTGCTTTGCAAAAAAAGTTGCTCACCAAAAATTTAAATGCAAAGTCAGTTGTCATCTATCTTTTGAATCTTATTTTTATATTGTTCTCTCTTGTTAATAATGTTTTTTCTCAGTTCCTTTCTCTTTCAGTAACCACTTGGAACTTCATGGCTTTATCACCTTGTTTGAGGTGTAATAATTAAAACATATATATATATATATATATATATATATATATATATACACACACACACACATACACATACATATACCTACGTTCAAAGTGCAACGTAAGTTTTGTTGTTCTACCAACTCACCATGTACCAAATATTACTTTTGATTAGTAAACAATGTTTATTTGATTAGTAATTAATTTGTAATACATTTTCTGGTGAGTTGATAGAACAACAAAACTTAAGTTGCACCTTGAATCTAGGTGTATATATATATATGGAATATTAGTGTTTAAGCCTTTTTATTATATCCTTACTCTGTCCTGGACATTGAGTTCTACCTGGATTCTATCCTCTTGGAATATTTATCTACGTCAATACTTATGTATATATTCAAACAGATTTGGTGACCTAATTTAGACATTATATCTATTTATTTTGGTTTCAATCCTTTCAAGTCCACAGATTAATTTCTTGGTAGCTTGGATAATTGACTAAGAAAAATACCAAAATTTTCTTTCAAGAAAATTTTATTATAATTTTTCATAATCAGTTTTCCACGGTTACCAAGAAATTAATCTGTGGACTTGAACGGATTGAAACCAAAATAAATAGATATAATGTCTAAATTAGGTCACCAAATCTGTTTGAATGAAAATATTCTACTTATATATATATATATATATATATATATATATATATATATATATATATAAACTTTTACATGTAGAATATTTAGTTTAATTTTTCATATATGTACACAACATATTTAGGTTCAAGGTAAATATTAATTAGCATATTAAGACTGTATATAATATATTTTGTCAGGCTTTTGAGATATATACAGAGCAAATTGATGTTGAAAGTAAATATTACATAAATGGTATATTAGTATCTATCCAACCAAAAACAAAAAGTTTAGAAGGAAACCCTATCAAGTTTCGAAAGAGCAACAACAGTGGACTCATCAACAGTAATTTCCTGAAAAATTGTTTTAAGAAGGTCGATTTACTGTTTTGATCAGACAATTTTTCTAAGCAGCACCCGTTTTGCACATTTATAAATCTACCATTCATCTGTGCATTGAATATTGCTGTTATATATCTTGAGATTTTTGACAAAATTCAAAGAGGGATCTGTAATATTACTGGTCTTGACCTGGCATTCTTACAGAAAGGCTGCAAAGGTTGCTCTCATGTGTGGTAATATATTTGTTATTGAATAAAATCTAAGCAATCTGGGTTCTACAAAAATTCATTCATATATGGACAAACAATTGAACTATGGATCAGTCCCTGTGACCTGAAAGTTTTGAAGCCAGCCCTAATTTAGGTTCTGAGGGATTGGTATGTGATACTAAACAATTTTCTTTGACTTATGTGAGTAGATTAAACAGATATCAATGCAGAAATTAGAATTGGCAGGCTAAGTTAAAATTCTGGGCTGTTGCGTTCACTCTCGCACTCATGCCTTTGGGAAAAACATGAAGCCGTCTTTTCTCTCTCTCAGGTATGTGTTAAATAACATGTTAAACTGGGATATCCAGACTTGGTTGGCAGCCAGTCTAGAAGAAGGAAAACTATGCATTCCAAACTGTGGAGAAGGTATTGAGAAACTATTTCATTTTCCCTAGAATGCATGACAATTTCCAAACAATAAAAAAAAGAGAGCTGTAGAGAGTCAGGATTGTCTTCTTCTTGAACGGACAAGGCATTTAAAAAAATATATATTGAGTAATACTCTTTAGAGGAACTGAATCTGCTTATTTAGGACATCACTCTTTCCATGAATGAGCCAATTACTGATTGGGAAATTTAGGAGGATGTGGTACATTCTTTGCAAAACTTGGATGGAAAGCTGACTAATGATGTGTATGCAAGGTTAGCTGCCCACCAGCAACAGTTGGGGGAGACATTAGATGAATATCTACTGGCACAAAAGCATCAGAGTGGAAATTGTAATTACCAGGCTGTCAGTGCTGAAAATTATGAAGAGGCAATATGTGAATCTTTTATAAGTGGTCTAAGAATGAATCTGATCTATCTGCAGCTGCTTCAGAACCAAATACTTGATCTTGTAACTGTCTTTGATAAAGCAAGATCTAAAGAACCAGCTGAAAAGAGTTCAGAATCTTTAAAATAGTAATAGGGAAATTCAAATCCCAAAATCCTGAGTCCATGGTGAAAATTCTAAGCGTTATATAAATCAGTTTTGCAAGTCCATCAGAAATTGTCAGCAGAGTCGGATAAAGCAAAAAGTCAAAAAAAAAAATCCCTATCTGCAACTTACAATGCACAACTACTTTCTTCACCCATGAAGAGCCAAGAGACTTGTCTGCCACTTAAAATAGTGTCCTTTTATTGGAGTAAGAAAGTTTGTTATTGGTCAAGACTGGTAGTGAAAACACTTACCATATTTCAAGATCTACTAAAGCCAACCTGATTTCAATTTTCATTTTCATTTTCAATAGCACAAATAATAAGAATTCTATTTTCAAGATAAGACATGGTTCTCTTTTTCACTGCTGCAGAATGAAATTCTGCATCCTGAAGAAACTTTGTCCTGGGTATGATGATAAACTACATCGGCGTCCTGGGTAAGACGATAAACTACGTCCAGCAGCAAGGCCTCTAATCAGGAGGTTTTGAGGAGCGTGGAACCACCTTTTAATTGCTGGTGTTTCCTGGTCCACCCTGACTCAGGGTTGGTAGCACCTGTTAGGGTCCCAGCTATGGACAAACAGTTAACCCTCAAACTGGGGTCAAAAAATAGGTTTTAATACCAGCAATACATTTTTGTAAAAAATTATTAGCAATAAATTTTTGAAGAAAAATATTATTACCAGCAATACATTTTTAGAAAAAATATTGCCAGCAATACATTTTGGAAAAAAAATATTACCAGCAATACATTTTTGGAAAAGGAAATATTACCAGCAATACATTTTTGGAAAAGGAAATATTACCAGCAATTCATTTTTGAGAAAAAAATATTGCCAGAAATGCTTTTCGAAAATGAAAATTTGATAATATCTACTGTTTGTGACTTACTGACATTAAAAGTTTGAACTCATTCGCGTTGTTGGCGGCTACGACACAGCAGCCATTGCTGGCGTTGTTTGCATACATTTTCTGCTGAATAGACATATGTGGAAGATTACCTAGTTAGTGGCCTTTTGACTTATCTTACTTGTCTCAATTACTGCGAAACTGAGGACTCATTGCATGTGCAATAATTAAGACAAGTGAATATCTATTTGAAAGCAAATGTATACAAACAGTGCCAGTAATGGCTGCTGTGATGTGAATGAGATCAAACTTTTACTGTCGATAAGTCCCAAGCAGTAGATTTTATCAAATTTTCATTGCTATTTTTGAATTAAACATTTACACATAAATATGTAAGAATTTGGGAAATTTTTAATAGAAACAGAGGGTGGGTCGTACACTGCAAATTAACCAAAAATATTACCAGCAATAAAAAATCTTGTTGGCATTAAATAAGCCATTGAAGTTGATATTCTGTAAGACAAATCAAACCAAACCAATTAGAATTGTTATTCACCTAAACTGGCTGTAAACCATGGCTAGAAAGTTCAATATGCCTTGCTAATTAACCCATAGCTGGAGGGAAGAATAGATAGATTCATGCCTTTTCAAAAGACAATTGTATAAAAGGGAATGCCACAGACGAGGCCAAAATTTGAACTTGATTCGCTAATAACCATTATATTGCATGTAACTACTTGTACAACAAGGTAAAATAAATGACTTTGTTTTAGTTTACCAACTATATATTTTTGAGAAAAAAAAATATGACCAGTGATAAAAAAATCTTCAGCATTAAATAACACACTGAGGTTGATATGCTGTAAAACAAACTAAACAAACCTGTGGCAGTGGCTTCAAGTGACAATATGGAAACCTGTACTAGTTGAGACAGATTGTCTGCAAGCCAAACATCATCATCATCATCATCATCATCATCATCTCTCTCTAAAGGAACAAAATCTTTCTTCACTGTGAATAAAAGCCACCTTTACCAGAACTATTCAGTATGGGAGCTACATGAAATAGATGGTCCAAAAAATGGCTGTTTTCAGAAAATATGACATTCAGTATAGCTGGGAGAATTTATTGCAATTCAGTCTCTAAATATTCTTATGATGACAGCTATCTCAGAAATTTTACATTACTTTAAGTCAGTGTGTCTCAACCAATGTTCTGCAGAACCCTAGGGTTCCACAACAGGTCACTAGGAGTTTCACAAGAGACAGTGATAAATAGTCTAATGTATTTTTGAGCAACTTTTGTTTAATTTTAAGTTTGTGATTTTACTATACACATACAGCTTATTGTTGGAAAGTGATTGTTTATTATAATAAATTATAATGATGTTGGTCATTTATATTTTTGTGTATTTACCAATATTATTTGGTGACTGAAATGTGAGGTTTCATAAACAAGCAATATGATTTTTTTTTTTGCATTAGCAATAAATTTGACAAAAAAGGGAGTCATTTTTTCCTTAAACTATTTTTAAATAAAATATATTTTTATAATGTGAACTACAATAAAAAAAACATAGCTATTAATAACTGTATATAAGAATCTTTATGCAGGGTTTTGCTGACACATGGAATATATTCAAAATGGTCCCACAAGTGTAAAAAGATTGAAGTGCTGCTCTAAGCAATGTTTGTCCCTTACTATCCTTCTCACTCTCTATTTTACCATTTATTTACAGAAGCTTGTTAAGTAGGCTAATCATGGCTCTCCACAACTTCCTATTCTTTATAGTTCTAAGCAATGTTTATCCCCTTTACTCTCCTGTTCTGCCATCCATTTACACAAGCTTATTTAGTAGGTTAATCATGACCCTCCACAACTTCCTATCTTTTGTAACTCTAAGCAATGTCTGTCTCCTTACTCTCTATTCCCAGTCATTGTTCTGTTATTAATTTAAAAAAGCTCATTAACTTCTGTGACTATTATCCTCATCTTTATTGTTGTCATCACAATGTTTCAGTGCTCTGGGTAACCTTCAAGTAATTTAAAACTGAACCTTTTATTTAATGTTAATGGTGGGATAGGGGGCAGCCACAGATTATCCTCCTTCCATGGCCCATATATCTCATCTTGGTCTTATTATTTTCTCTCAACTTCCAAGAATCTCCTGTGTTTTACTATTTCTGAAGATAGGATTAAATCTGATCCTAAAATACTATTCCCACTGGATTGCTAATGGCTCAGAGAGGCTTACTTGCCCTCTGCAAATTTCAGCTACCAAAGATGGCTGAAAAGCATTCAAATGTTTAAAATCTAAGATAAATAAATGTAGACAGGCATTCTGTTGATGAAACCTTTCACGGCTTCCAACTTTGAATAATAATAAAATTCAAGGTTACTACGGCTAATACTGCTTGTGGAAATAAAGCAACAGAAATGAAGAATACTCCTTAAAAATTGAATAATGGTTGACAGCACTTCATCTAAATAAAATTCATGATAATATTACTGCTATTAATACTGCTGGCGGAAATGAAGCAAGTGAAATAAAGATGAAAGAATAGTTAAAAATTAATAATGGCTGACAATATTTCATCTAAAAATAAAATTCAAGATAATATTACTGCTACTAATACTACAAGTGTAAATAAAGCAATTAAAATTAAAATGAAAGAAATATTCATCAGAAATTAGTAATGGTTGATGATACTTCGAATAATATAATTCAATATGACTGTTTCAATTGTAAACTAAAACTTTACATAGCTCAGCTAAGTCTGGCACAAGAACATAGTGTTGTGTACTTTAGTGAGGATCAAATAGCCAAGCAATAAACATTTGAGATTAGTTTCTTTACCATTATTCCACAGTAAGCATTGAAACGACATATAATGAAAGTCAGCAGAAACAAATTCTTGATTTGATGTTTTAATAAGAGAATGATTTGCTCGAAGCAACGAATAGCATTAGCGATATGTCTAATGTTCGATATGATAAAATTTACAAAAAATACTAAGGATAAAAACAAAACAAATCTACATAAAAATGGTAAATAAATAAAAAAAATCTTCAATTTTTTTTTTAATGCCAATAATGGCATTAGTTTCCTATTTTCAAGTGTCATTTGCGCCCCCCCCTTTACCATCACCATTGCTCTGGTTTACACCACCATGCCTTGCAGCTGGCATTCTCGTTAGTGTTAATGAGAGAAGGTCATTTAAGTAATACTGACATGAGGAAATTATCTTTGTTAGCTTTCATGGAAGTTTTCTTGGGGGGGTGGTCTTCTTTCAACATAAATGCTCACTGTCAGTTTTAATTAGTGAACAATCATTATTGTCGACAAGAGCTTCGACTGAGCTCTTTTACTGGTAAAGGTAATTTTGCTGCTGCAGTATCGATTACCTTTAATTTTCACTTTGGTATGAGACAAACTGTGATTTTTATTTTTGCCTATGTTTACATTGTGTATGGAGCAAGCCAAGTCTTCATATCAACTGAGTGAAGGCCAGTATGTATGGCTTAATTTAAAAACATCCATATGCGAGCAGAAGGTTCTTCATTACACATGCTGACCTCTTCTTTCATGTGTCTGGCAGCAAGGACTCTGATAGGAGATTGGAAATTTTGAGGAGTGTCGAACCACCCATTAATTATTGTTGTTTTTAGGTCCACCCTTACCTGAATTGGTAGCACATGTTAGAGTCTCAGCTATGGACAAATTGTGAATCCCCAAATAAAAATCAACAATACATTTTTATAATAAAATGACCAACAATGCATTTTTATAGTAAAATTACGAACAATACATTTTATGATATACAAAATATATATCTAAAAAAATCTGAAAGTATAAAACTATGTACAAAATATCTGTAGTTGAAGATATAAAATTGTGTCAAAATTATTAAGATTTTGGCATTAAATAACCCATAGTGGTGTTGATATGCCACCAAACAAAAACAACTAAACCAAACTAGTTATCCACTGAATTAAATAAATACTTTTTAATATTTATTTATTTCCTATAAATTATATTATTGACTTTGAATAAATATTAAATTAAAATTATAAGATTAAAAACCTATTTATTAATTAGTTTATTTAATTAAGTTCTTTTATTATTAATTTTTTAATAGCAAAAACAATCATTCTTGTTCTAGAGAGCTATTCAACACTTTAATGTCAAAAATTATGTTTCCCTTGACATTTTCTATGTACCATGTCATTTCACAACTATGGGAGATCATAGGTCTCTACAATTTCCTGCTTTTTAAATTTCTTAGTAAAGTTTGTCTTTTTGCTATCTCTCCTAATCCCCGGTGGATGAAATAATAGGTTCAGTTAGGGTCTCAGCTATGGACAAGTTGTGAATCCCCAAATAAAAATCAACAGTACATTTTTATAATAAAATGACCAACAATACATTTTTATAGTAAAATTACGAACAATACATTTTATGATATACAAAATATATATCTAAAAAAACATATCTTTACCCTGAAAGTTTAAAACTATGTACAAAATATCTGTAGTTGAAGACATAAAATTGTGTAAAAATTATTAAGATTTTTTTAGTTCCTCCTCTTACATCAATACAACTTTATTCAGTAACACTCTACCTTGAGTGTCTCTTGGCTGTTGTATTGTGTGAACATTTAGAAAAACATGAAACAAAAATGCTCTGCATATTTTATTTTTTTTAATTGTGTTCATCCCAAGCAAGGCAGTAAAGCCACAGAGACGCAAGGGGTTACTGGGTGGGGAAGAGTTAAAAACAGGAACATTGCTAAGGGCCAATAATAGAGGATAAGAGTAATCAGGGCGACAGAGACAGTGATTTGCATTGCATTTAAATTTTGGCAGTTAAAGTTGGTTGGAAAGCATGAAGCCAGGAAGTTGTTACACAAGTGAGAAGTGTGAGAAAAAAAAAAAACTCTTAGCATAGAATTTACAGTTACATCTAGCCAGCTCCACTGTTAATTGGTGAGACCTTGTCATCAGTCTAGTGCTGTGCTTAAATTTGAAGAGTCTAGGCATTATAATGAAGAGCTCATCCAAAAAAATTTTACCATGAAAGTATTTATAGAGAGGCAAGTTTATAGTGGTGGGAAAGTGACTGAAGCCACCATGACAGATTGAAGCCAATAATATTGCTGATTCATCTTTGGATTTTACCAAGGAGCACTACATAGATACCAGGAGTACCAGACCATATGTAGCTGCAATATTCTAAGCATGAACGAATGGTAGACTTATAGCTCTTTTCGTGATCCTATCTCTTCTGAAAGTTTTCTCATGATTGCTTTAAAAAAGTATTGTAAGTGTCATCCAATAGTCACCTATACTTGGAACTTATTTTAAGGGTCATATCTTCTTTTTCTTTTATGCGTCATGTCACTTCAGCATGTTGGTGATATGGCTCTCCACAATTTCCTGTGCTTTGTAGCTCTTAATAAATTTCATCTTTTTGTTATCGCTCCTAAATCTTGTTCTGCCATACATGCATGCAAGCTTCATAGATAAGATATGCATTGTTTTCCTCTCTCCCTCTTGCCTTCAATCTTCGTTAAATCAATACCTTCAAATTTTCCAAGCCCTCTTTCCTCATTATGTGCCTCAGAAATTTCAACTCCCTCTTCCTCATTTTAAGTATAAGTGTTCTTGTTGCCATTATCTCTAGAACTTCATCATGGTATGCTCAGCATCCTTCTGTAGAAGCACATTTCTGTTGCTTCAAGTCTCTTCTTCATCTGTGAGGAGATTGTCCAGCATTCACTGCCATATAGGACTGATATGACATCACAGTTCAATACCCTTTTCTTTGTTTCTAATGGAATTTTCTTGTTTCTTAATATTTTACTTAAATTTTCAAAGGTGTTTTTTGCTATCCTAATATGCCTTCAGATTTCCTGCTTCTAAAACACTGAAACCCATTTTTAACAGGACAGCTTGATAATGTGTTCTCTCAATTCCTGAAATCAGCAAACTACATCAGTAACTTCAAGGCCAGTTTTCAAATAATGCCTCAAAATTGCTAGAATGTATCAGTAATGATAATTTCTAATTCAAAAAGTCAAATTAAATAATAATTTATGATTTTTTTTGCTTGTTTACAATGATGTTCATCATGTACAAGGCCCAAGAGCCACTCTAGGTTTAGAGCATAAGAGTCAGAGTCTATGGGGATATGTGGGGGAAGATAACGGCTGAGCCTAGACTTGAACAGGTTAAGATTGTAACAATTGGGGAACCATTCTCTTGGGAGATGAAATGAGCTCTAGAGTAAAAATGAAAATATTTTGATACACCCTAATTTCTCAATGATTGAAATGCCATATGTTGTTTGATTATAAATATGAGGCACACAGAAAGAATTAAAATGGTATTTGAAGAAAACCTGTTAATTATTCCACTGGAGGAGGTATGCATATTGAATCCTGTATGTAGTTACTACTAGGTGTAAACAAGCAACAAAATAAGATGAAAGAAATACAAGTCAAAAATTAATAATAATGACAATGCTTCATCAAAGAAATTTAGACAACTTAGGACTATTACATCTACTACTACTACTAGGTGTAAACAAGCAACAAAATAAGATGAAAGAAATACAAATGAAAAATTAATAATGACAATACTTTATCAAATAAATACTAATATTTTGCAAACTGAATGTGATTGCTTTAATCACATGCTGAACATTCTAATGCATTTAATGTTCTGGATCAAGCTGTACATTCTTATGCATCTAATGTTCTGCATTTTATTTAGGAATGTATCCCTAAACCACCAGCTGTGAGTCTGTTACATCAGCTCCAAGGGGAGATAAAAATTTAAGTGAGTTTTGACATCTTTCAAAGTTTGTAAATTTTGGTTTCAAACCCATTTCAATTTTCTCCCATTTGACATTTGATCCCCATGTTCACTTTTCTGGTGGCTTCCCTCCCATGTGTGATTTGAACTTTCCAGTCCCTGTAAAATGCATCAGCACTCTCCAGCCTGTAAAATGCATCAGCACTCACCTTGCATTTTGTTCTGCAAACAACCCAGCATTGCTCAGTGCATTTCTCTTCCTGCTTGACATCAGTAGACAAAACTCCAATAAATGATTCATCATTTTCCAATCTAACTTTTCATCTGTCAAACCCTGAAAAGGCTAACAGCCAATCTTGCATTAAATGAAAGCAAAATGCAAGGAATTGATAGTTATAAAGAAAGTAGCATTTAAGTTTGAACTTTAAAAACTTTATGAATTATGCTTGTCTATCTCGGTCAGTTCAAATGTATTTGCCTATATATCTCACTCAGTTCTGATATATATAACTGCCTGTTGTTTTGGTCAATTCAGATATATCTACCTATTTATTTTTTATCCTTTTGGATGTATTTGCCTGTTTGTCTTTTTGGTCCATTCAGATATATCTACCTGTCTGTCTTTTTCAGTACATTCAGGTGTATCTGCCGATCTGCCTTTTTCAGTCTGTTCAGATGTATCTGTCTTTTTCTGTCCATTCGAGTATACCAACATGGCTGTCCATTTCTGTCAATTCAGATGTATCTGCCTCCATGTCTGTCTTAGAAATGATTTACTCTAGAAATCCATTACAATTACATCAAAAACTTTTATGTGTTATCATGATTATGTTTATGAGGTCAGATTTCATTATAAATATTAAGGTTTTGAAAATGAAATAGATAACATTTTCAGGATATATCTATTAGGTAAATATACCAAATGAATTTCATTTAATATTTTTATTATTAATATATACCAAGTAGTCATGGTTTTTCAAAAGAAACTATCAATATTTTAATATAGATATATAAGCTAAAGTACAAATAAGATCCATTAAACTATTGTTGAAGGGGATAAAATATATATATATATATATATATATATATATATATATATATATATATATATATATATATATATCTGTGGATGACTATATATATATATATATATATATATATATATATATATATATATATATAGTCATCCACAGACAGACTGTTTCATTGTATCACAGTTCCTTAGTGTGGCAAGACATCTGATTGCTTCAAGTCGGGATCAAAACTTGACTGATTTGACATCAGTCGCATATCTTAGCTGTAGGCCATCATCACATGGCAGAAAGGAAGGGAATTTTAATGTTTTTCTCTATACAAAATACACCAGCAGTGGTTCAGAGAACAATTTACTTGAAGAGTAAGCTTAATAGCAGGAGGAGCTGCTGTTTATTTAAAAACCCTAATTTATTTTACCTTTACTATATATATATATATATATATATATATATATATATATATATATATATTATAAATTAATTGATTTAAAATATGGTTATTTTCGCTACACAGTTCCAACCATGTTTCAAAAATATTTTTGAAACATGGTTGGAACTGTGTAGCGAAAATAACCATATTTTAAATCAATTAATTTATAATATTAATGCTCTGTAAATTTACATTGAGCACTATTTTGTAAAAATAAAATATCTATAAGAACACCGGATTTTATATCTTACTGTTCTTTCTTTTTATTTATATACATATATATATATATATATATATATATATATATAAAGGCGAAATAAATTCTGTTGGTGTATAATCCAAATGGGTTTAGTAATATAAAAATATTAAAATTGGCCCACAAAAAGAGTACTTGATGTATTTTATTGTACAGAGCAATATATATATATATATATATATATATATATATATATATATATATATATACATACATACACACACAACCATATTTATATAAAATGAAATAATGTGTTTTAATTTTAGCATATACTTTAACAAGTTTCTGACTGAAATGAAGTGTGAGAAACTCACCAAAAGCTCAGCAAATATTCACTGTTTATTCTGGTTAATAGTTAATGTTTAAATGAAGGCCTTGCTACCTACATTTATACATATATGTATGTATATATATATATATATATATGTTGTGTATGATACACCTAATTTACATAAGCGGACTACCGACCATATAAATATGGGTTGGTACCGGAAGACGGGGAAGATAGTAGAGATTAAGAAATTGAATCCAGAGACTCTGCCCGACTGCGATTTAGTCAACCCATTATGCAGGAACAGTCTTCCCAAGAATATACCAAACTAACTGTAAATATTGTGTACCTATTCTTTGTTTCAATACATTTTGTTAACGTACATTTTGTGTTGTATTATTCCATGCTTATTTAAGCTTCAACAATATATATATATTGTAATAGCAGCATGGCCCAGCGTTGCCCGTGCATGATTCAAAAATCGTACGACTCATACAGCAATCACTATCACTTGACTTAAAACATTTTTGCCCTTCCTTGCCTTTAAAGGAGTGCCCTTTGCTGTGCTGATGTTGCTACACGCCTTACTTCTTGCCTATCTCACACTGCAATTTTTTCTAAGCTCTATACTAAACATTAAATCTATTACGAAAAAAGAACTAAACAAAATGAGCACAAAATGATCAGCTTTAAAAAAGGCCTCGTAACTGGAAAAACCGAATAAAAAAAGAATGTTAACAACAAATACTTTTTCACACCCAACCCAGTTCTACAGAATCAGAATCAACGTTGAGTTTAAGCAAGCGAATGAGCCAATTGGAGTAAAGTGCCATGCAGATTTAAATTTTTCCCACTTGTGACGAATGCAGCTATCAATTTTTTTGCATGCTAGCATGCTAGTTAACATTTATGTAAGTCAGCTGTTGGCTCTCGCGCTGGCCAATAGAATCTTCCTGCCTGTTTGTGGCAGCCAGCTATAGTCTCTCACTCTGGCCAGTAGAAAATGTCCGCAAGCTACATGAAAACTGCTGAAGAAGCATGAAAAAATCAATTATTCCCACTATCGCTGGGAGTTGGGAAATGCAAAGTTGATCTTGGCCTTCTCACTAACTTGGAGCATGTGCATGTAAATTTTGGTGCAAATCCGTCAAAAATTGCAGCCGTGCATTCATTACACACACACAAGCACACACCCTGCCTTTTATAGATAGAAATGACAAATTGGAAAAAGGTTTTTGTGATGTGTTTCATCCATTACAATTTCATTGAATTGAGCTTAATTAAATTAAATTAATAATTTTTATATAAGTACAAAAATATTTTCTTTTTTCCAGCGTATTACCCGTTGTATTGCTAATAATGGAGGACATGTGGAATCTTAAATAAAATTTCAATAAAACCATAAAAATATAGATTTACTTCTTTCTAATCCTTTTTACAAATTATTTCTATCGCAAATACAAATAAAGTTATAAATTTTTTAAAGTGCACACAAACTTTATGGACACCCTGTATCTTTCATTTCTGTATAAAATCTACTTTTATATCTCCTCCAAACTGTTTTTCCAAGCCTTGATTCATTTTTTAATCATGCGACTTCCTGGCATTTTCATTGATTTACTCATAATTCAAACAGTATAAGATGTGGGATATTTCCATTAAGCTAGACATGATCCACATGTTTGATCTCTGCTTGTGTTATTGAATTGACTTTCAAGTCTCAACATGAACACAATTATTCAAGTGGGATATTTCAATTTCTCCCTTGAAGATGTTACTTTTGCCATTAACTCTTTACTTAGTCATTGAACAAACTATTTTCTTTGAAGGACTTTGTGTTAGTCTTTGGACTTGTCATTTCTTTATGTGCATCAAGGCTTGTAAAATCCAAAATTGTAATTTGTTTCATGATCTAATCATCAGAATTTTGAAGAAAAGAAATTTGTCAATGTTAAAGTTCATCTGATCTTAAATGTTATATTCCAATAAAAATTATCATAATTAATAATTTAAATTATCATAATTAATAATTTAAAATGTACAAATAATTTTAAATATTTAAAAAGTCTTATACCCTGCTTAACTGAGGAGATACAAAGATTCAATATCTCCTAAAATTTGTTTGAAAAAATATCTCACATATAATGTTATGCAAAATTGAGGTACCTGGTAGATTAAATGTAAATGTTAAGTCTTTTATGCAAAATTGAGGTATCTGGTCGGTTAATGTTTATTCAGACACCATAAATTACCAGTACTTATACCTAGGAGCTTGAGAAAAATACTTTGACGAGAAGCAGGTGAGTGTTATGACATGGGTGCCTGAATCTCCTATGGAGCATGTTGCTCAACTGCTTTCTCGAGAGCCTGTACTTTAAAATGCTCCATAAGTTTTCTATGGGGTTGAGGTCAGGAGATTCGGGCGCCCATGTCATAATACTCACCTGCTTCTCATCAAAGTATTCCTTCATCAATTTTGACTTGTGACAGAGTGCATTATCCTGCATATAAATGAGCTTGGTGGGGTCAATTTGCACCCTTTCAGCAGAAGGGGACTCTAAAATTCTCTTGTACTGGTCACTCCTGAGGGTCTTTTCAATAGGTTTTAAGAAACCAGTTCCATGAAAAGAAAAGCATCCCCAGAACATTATACTGAATGGATGCTTGACAGTACTTACTGCTAAATTCAAAGAGCTTTAAAAGCTTCTTCTTTGGATTTTAGATCGCTTATCCTTTGAATTGAGCTCAACTTTTGTTTCATCGGAGAAGAGAACATTTAGTAAAAAAAATCAGGTGAGTCACTTTTATCAAACAGCACTGTATATTAACCCAAACTTTACTCCATTTGGCTATTATCTATTTACTCCATTTGTCTGATCATGAAATCTTTAAAAATATTAATGAGAATATATATTTTGAAGAACACGTATCCACTTTAATCTGAGACTTGGATGTTTGTAATCTTTCATTTTTTTTGGCTCCTAAAAATTTTAAGAGAGATTATCTCTTTTTGGAATTTGCTGATCCCTCACTACAGAGGCGCTAAATATTCAAAATTAATTTTTTCTTTTTATACCATACCACTTAATGCAAATATATTTTGGTGTTATGCATGCAAAATATGAAATGTGTATCTGGTCTACAAAGACATAGCATAAACCAACAGACACTGATTTTATATATAGATTTTATCAGTGAGTTTTTGCATTCTGCTGTGAAAATAACCCGATTGTTTTATTTTAACATTATCAAAAACTAAATGCATGCAGACTTTAGTAAAATAATATGAAATAGCTTTCTGTTTTTAAATGTTAATATTACCCCAATAAAAGGCACGAGAGCTACTCAAAACAGATTACTGTTAAAATAGTTATGACAAATGAAGTTCACTCTGTACAAGACACAAGAGCCGCTGGAGGTAGAGATTTACAGAGTAAGAAGATATGTTGTGAAGATAATGGTTAACCTTAGACTTGGGCAGATTAAGATTGTAGTGATTGGGGAAGCATCCTCTTGGGAGTCAGTTCAAGACTTGAAGAGGTTAAGATAATAATGTTTGCGTGAGCATACCTGCTGGAGTCAGTTCCACCAAGGGGCAGTTCTTTGGAAAAAGCTAAGAGAAACTTTTCTCTTTTACTTATAGAATAAAAATTCCAGTCTTTTGACTGTTATAAAGAAAATGCCAAAGAAACTATTAACATTCCTATGTTTATGGGCAACGTCATGATACCAACTGCCTGTAAATTTCAGGGAGTGTCCCTCATGGAAATCTAAATAACTTGGCTCACTTGCTTTTCTCTTATCTTCAAAGTGCTCCTTAAATAAAAGCAAAAATTTTGGGTGTTTGCTGCTGTTGTTCTGGACCTATCCCAAATACACACTTGGCCATTATCATAGATCACCCTGCATGCTACCATTTGCCATACTTGCTTTATTCACTGTCTCTACTTGAAGACAAAATTCTTATTACCTTTGAGATTTTATCTCGGAATCCTTAAACCTTTGATAAATAGGCTTCCACACTGTTAATTTATGATGCTGACATTATTAGTTTGTGCATTCATATGTTCTCATCAAGTGCCTGCTGATTGTTGCTGTATGTCTAGAGAGAGAATGTCCCTTCAGATTTCTAGCAATTTCCAGAGTTTTCATTTGAAAATGGCATAGCAATAGAAAAAGCTTTTGTCTGTGTATGTTCATTGACCATGGAGTTTGTTTCTTCAGAACTCTTGCCTTTATGCTGCAAATGAAATACAATAAATTATCAAACAGCTAAGATAAGTAACACTGCACTCATGCAGATGGGGTTAGAGCATCACCCAAAAGTGCTACCTACCAAATAAAATCCATCCACAGTTATGCATAAATAACCAACAATACCTATCTGAACTGTAAATGTTTACAGACTCAAATATAAATGACTAGTATTTACCTATTGTTGAACAAATACTAACTGAGCGTTGAGTTTGCTTTATGATAACTTTCATATTTATATTGCAAATGAAATGCATTGAGTTATCACCAGGGCTGGACTATGACATTTTGGGGCCCCTGGGCTAATGAAATTATGCCCTGCTACCTCAGATGGAGAACACCCTCTCACTTGCCTGCACCTGTCTTGAATATTTTTTACTCATGATATATTTTAGCGACATTTACATAGCTTGAAGTAAACTTATTGCAAATTATTTAAATAAACTAGGATAGTGATCTTTTGTTTGTCAATAAAAATATTCAAGAAATACCACTAATTTCCTGTAAACCAAATTAACACAGATTTCAACACAACTTTAGTCAAAAAATATTTATAACCAGTATAATAACAATAAAACCATCAAAATAAATATGAGTTTGTCATATTGATATCATTTCAGTTTATGAAACTATTTAGAAATTATAACATCTAGAAAATTAAAATCAGTGTTTTATAAAAACTTGAGGTGTCCTAAGGCTGCAGCCTATACTTACCTAAAAGATAATCTGGCCCAGACTATGTTATTGGTAATAATTAAGTTAGTAGATATTTTGAGCATTTTGTAGTAAATGATAAATCAAAATTTGTTGGGATCATTAAGTGATATATACTGGTGTATTATATTCTTAGTAGCTTTTGTTTTTCTTCCTTGAAATTTATTTATCAAATTTCTCTCTACTCTCTTTCTAATATTATTCTTGTTATTTGTTTTTGTTGTTTTTTTAAATTTTGATAAGTGACAAGTCAACCTACAAGAGAGTGTGGTGCATATGTGGCCATTGTAAGAATTGTTTTTTGATTATTGATATTGGAGATGCAATCTCCCAGAGAGCATGAGACTTCATAAACAGCATTATTTTTTATGTAGAGCGTATTTTTGAGGTACTATGTTCAGAACCAGATTATGACTTTTTGGAGCCCCAAAAGTCTAATCAAATTATGGAACTTGCCTCAGAATTTCCTTCTAACTCACCTGCAACCATCTTGAATAATTTTTTTCAGTGACATTTACATAACTTGAAGTAAACTTATTGTAAATTCTTTAAATAAACTAGAATAGCTATCTTTTGTTTGTCAATATTTTACTATTTATTACAGTAGTGTCTCGTGGGACAATACTCAGTTCAGAACTTGGAGCCTTAAACCTAATCTTACTGTTTTTGTTATTTTCCTTTATTAATGACTCCCATATTTATTTCTATGCTAGGCCTACTGAGTGTTTATGTTAGAACAATGTACTGTGCTGACAAAATAGTGAGATGAAATGAAACAAGATCTGTAAACAGTGTATTGTCCCATGAGACACTAGCCTGGTGAATTAAAGTTTACATTTGTGAATTTGTTGGCATAGTAATTGCAAGTTCAATCCCTGTATCAGGTAGGGCCAATTCAAATTCAATGGAAACTGACAGCAGTAATTGAATAGAGCTAAAAAGGACTGAGGGTAAACAACAGGACCCAGTGTGACTACACAAAGAAAACATCAAGGAAATTGATAAGTTTGTCTACCTGAGGAGTGTCGTCAGCAAAGATGGTGGGAAGACATCAATTGCTGAATCAACAAATCCCGAAATACTTTCAACACTCTGCGGCTAATCTGGAGATCAACAAACCTCTCACTTTACAACAAGATCTGGATCTTCAACACCAACATCAAGTTGGTCCTATTTTATGGCTCAGAAACCTGGTGGGTAACCAAGACCAACACAGACAAACTTCAGGCATTTACCAACCGAAGTCTCAGGAACATCATCAATATCAAGTGGCCAAAAGTCGTCTCCAATGTCCAACTGTGGGACAGGACGAGACAAGCTCCAATCTGCGGCCAATCTGGAGATCAACAACCCTCTCACTTTACAACAAGATCCGGATCTTCAACACCAACATCAAGTTGGTCCTACTTTATGGCTCAGAAACTTGATGGGTAACCAAGAACAACACCTACAAACTTCAGACATTTACCAACCAATATCTCAAGAACATCCTTAATATCAGTTGGTGGGGTGTCGTTTCCAATGGCCAACTGTGGAACAGGACCAAGAAATAGAAATGGGGATGGACCTGCCACACACTCAACAAGCCTGCTTCTAGTGTCACCAGGCAGGCCCTTGATTGGAATCTACAAGGGAAGAGAAAAGTGGGTTGACCAAAATAGACTTGGCACAGAAGTGTTCATGCAGAAGTAAAGGCAGCCTGCACGACATGGGCCGAGCTGAAGACGATCACCTGGAACCACATCCATTGTTGTGGCCCTATGTTCCCAAAGAAATCAAGAAGCAAAGGAGTAGTAGTAAAAAGAACTAGACAAGATATCCATCAGGCATGAACATTCTGCCACCATAGATTAAATAAAGGATTTAGTTCAAAATTTCCCATAGGTTAACTGGTTAAAAAAAGAACCTGAGGAAGTCTGGAGGGCTTAACAGTTGAAACCATGGGATAAATAGTAACAAAGATGAGGAACATTGTCTGAATATGATTACTGTAAATAATGATAACTCTTGATCCCTGAAATTCAGACAGTACTTACCTGTCTCTTAGCCAAGTAAATGCTTGTAGACTCCAATATGGGTGACCAGGTAGATGCTTATGGAATCAGATATAAACAGGAAAGACTAATTTTAATGTTAAATAACCCAGCAGGGTTTGATATGTTGCAAAATCAATAATGCCCTACCCATCTGATTTTCAGACATGTTGCCTTTACACTATCTGATGGAAAAAAAACAATTTAATTGAAAATCAAGTTTAGCAACAGAAAGAGATTTTGATAACGGAATAATAAAAAAATTAAATTTATTTAAGCCTTTTCTTAAAAAAACAAGAAAGAAATATGTAACTTTGGCATCAACTGAAGACATAAGTCTTTCTATTTTATTCTTAATTCTAATTTGAAAATTTTTGTCTAGATTTTTTGATTCTGTCAGTCTTCGACAAATCAGTTTTTTTGTCCTTGTGCACCTGTTACTCATTTCATGTTGATGTATTAAGTTACCAGTCAGGCCAACATCACTTGAAGATTATCAACAGCAGCAACAACTTACAAGGATAGCACATTTACCTTGTAGAGAAAATAATGATGTAATCAAGATGTTAACATTTCCCACAGCACCAAATAAAAGGTTAGGAAGAAAACCCCTTGATAACAGATACTGGACTGAAGAAACTTGTTTTTCTGAAAAATTATTTTAAGAGAACAATTTTATAAATTTTAACCTAAAGCATTACTGGCTGCTTGATCAGTAAATGCCAAATGTTTCCTTATAAGGAAACAGCTGATGTTACCATTACTATTTTCCTGGAAAATTGTTGTAATAGAATGATTTTAATATATATTTCACCCAAAAGTAGCAGTGGTTTTTCAAGCAATGAATGCTGAATATTTCCTTATAGGGAAATGGTAAATATTGCAATTACCATTTCTTCCCCTGTTAGAAGTTTGGCACAACACAATCTTCTTGTTATCATTCCTTCCCCCCCACACCTCCCAACTAGTTATAATTCACTAAGTTAAACTTAATATTAATTAAACCAATAATAATAATAATACATTGACACAGTTTTAGGTCAAGTGCAATCAAACTTATAGTCATTGTGAACTCCATGATCTACCTGATGGTTGTGGAGTATACACAATTTCAGGGCTATGTAATTCTCCTAGACTGGCTGCCAACCACAGCTAGAGAATCCAGTCTATTCTATTTAACCCTTAGATGGAGGAATAAGAAATGGATTCATCCCTTTTCAAAGAGTATTTGCAGGTAAGTGAATGTAATGAACTCAAAAGTAGAAATTCAAACTCACCTTATTCTGAGCCACTATTACACCACATATTGCTCCACATAACCTTCTGCCTTACTTAGTAAATATCAATTAAATCATTTACTTATTTAACATTTTCAGTGAATTTAAAGTGAATGCTATTGAATGCCATTATTTCTCAGCTAATTTACTACATTAAACTTGTAGCAAATAAGGATGGCTGTTTTTTTTTTATTTCAAGTATAACTGTTTTACGGTCAAGTTAGTGAAAGAATAGCTAGTAACTTTATAATGTCTTTTAAAACTTCATAAAATATACAATGACACATTTTTTTAGAGACAAATTTATTAATCTGATTAAAGATGTTCATGACGTAATTCTATTTTATAAAATACTAAAATATTCATTCCATTAATTTTCAGCTGAATCTTTGGGGAATTTATAATAGTAATCATAATTATTATCTGTCAATCTATCTATATCATTCCATGCCAATCTATCTTTCTATCTATCTACCTTAGTCTGTCCCAATCTATTGATCTGTCTACCTAGCTACAGGGTGCAGTGTGTAAATTGTCACCATTTTATATTTTTAATTTCATGTGTACTTAGTGTTTGTTTTTGATTTTGTTGACTGCACACTATAGTAGGTTCAGCTGGCACCATCTGTGAGAAAAAGTGCACTATGATACAATTCACTTTAACACAGATTTGGAAACGGCATACTGTACTGCTTGGCATTCACACTGAATTTTTCAATACAAATATTTCAGATTGTTTGGGTATCAAACTGAGAAGAGTTCACAGAATTTGGAAAGAGTCAGATGAGTCTAATGGTGATTATGAAGGCATTTGGAGTGACCACTAGTGATGGAAATATTATGCCTTCATTCATCTTCCCACAGGGCTTTAGACTCAACCAAGAGACCTACATCAAGTGCCTTGAGAAGGTAATGCTTCCCTGGGTCAAAAGGGTGGCTGCAGTCGAGTGAGAAACCAACAAAACTCCTTGTAATACCTAAGATGAACTGAAGGCAAGAATTATAGCAGCATTTACCAACTTAAACAAGGAGACTATCCAAAAGAGATGCAGGAGATTCCAAAGTCATCTGGAGGCTGTGATTTAAGCAAATGGTGATTTTTATGGGATAAATCTACTTGTTAGTATTTCAAGATATTTTTGTGTAATTTTGGTAAATATATCTGTTAAAATGAGATGTCAGTGTTATTTTCATTGTTAGGTGACTTAGATAACAATTTATCCATCGCACTTTGTATCTTTTCTCAGTATCCTGTCTATCTATCTACCTTAATAGGTGTTGACAAAGACTGAAAGGAAGTGTTTTTTGTTTTCCCTGTCAGCCCTGAGGTAAAAGTGTAGGAGGAGAGGCCTTGATATCTGCAGAGAAAATATGAATAACAAGTTTGAAATCTTATTTCCAATCTTTGATATATTTTCATAGAATGCATGAAGCGTCTTACTTTCCTATTGTTATGTTGGTGAGGCTCTTTTAATGATGTCGCAAAGAAAGAACTTCCATATTTGATGACGTATAAGAACTGTCCATTTCAATAGAAAATATTTAGACAAAAAAATATTGGATGACACATAGAATTGTGGAGTAATTGGACATGGTTAAGTGTAATCGGCAAAATTCTCAACAGACGGAATTGACAAAGTTTCCAATAAACAATAAGAAAAGAAAGAAAAAGAAGAGGACAAAAGTACTAAACAAACGTGCAAGTCAAAACTAGGCAAAGCAACAGTAATAAGGCAAAAAAGTTTGTAAAGGAAGAATTGTGGTCACATGCAAAAGGGATACAGTTAAGTGTTTATAGAGTTCTGGCTTCAAACCAAGAAAGAACAAAAAAATATGGCAGATGAGACCAAGAAGTGGTCCATTTTTATTGAGTAGGAAGTTAGTGCTAAGTCAGTGCTAGTATCGATCACAAAACTGGCAATGAGTGTCCGTTGACATCACAAAATATAGAACTGATAAAATTGAAATTCAATCTAATTTCTTTAGATGATAACCGAAGAGTAAACTATTTATAATAATCTGTTCACATATTAAAATAAAAATGCCAATAAAATATTTAACATATATCAAATATAACAGTCTGCCAACAAAGTTGTCAATATAAGACTAGAGTGATAATTATAAAAATATAAGTAAAACATGTTCAATACTTATTGAATGTCAATGCTGTGTTTTGCAATATTAAATCACATTGGGACCTTTGACAATAATGATTGTATTGATCATCAAAAATCTGTTTTATAAGCACATGTTTATTTGCACTATTTACATTGTTTGGACTGTTGTCTTCATCTTCATTGCCATATTTATGACATTTCAGCAATTGTATGCTTTGGCCTTCTTCAGGAACTGTCTGTATTTCTGAGATGAGGTATTGTAACTATTTGCACTATTTATATTGTTTGGACTGTTGTATTCATCTTCATTGCCATATTCATGACATTTCAGCCATTGTACAATCTGGCTTTCTTCAAGTAATTAGAAATTCAAGTCAAACCCTTTATTTCGTTCACCAGGGTAGATTGTTCTAGTTCCACATGCCATGTCTCTTCCAGATGTCTCAGTATCAGTTATCTCCCTTTTAACTCCATAGGACAACAAAGATAAGGACAATACTCTAAACAATGTAAATTGTGTAAATGATTACAATACCTCATCTCAGAAACATAGATATTGAAGCATATATTTATACAGTAAAAAGTGAGTGTTTTTTAGTGTATGTGTGTATACTTCCTGAAAACTTATTTTGACAAAGCTACAATAAATTAATGCAACATGTCAAATTTATGTTTTCCTATTTGTTTCTTATTTACTCATACTTATATATATATATATATATATATATATATATATATATATATATATATATATATATATATATATATATGAGTTGGGATCAAATATAGATCAGAATCCAACAGAAAACTAGATATCACAAATACCACTTTGAACATCGACACCACAAAATTTATAATCCTACCCTCTAACATGCTTTCTAATAAACTTGAAAAAAATTAGTTATCCTTAATTCTAGGATCATTACCATCACATCGAAGACAATTGGATATAAAATTAGGAAGAAAAATAAATTCAACACCAAATGCTTATCAAATAAATTGCTTACAATGTAAAAAAGTTTATATCAGGGAGACATCATGTGATTTAGGAGCCCGTTTCTATGAACACAAAAAAGATTTATGTTTAGACAATCCTTTAAACTCTCTCATAATACACAGGAACAAAACTCACCATATCTTTGATTTTACTAATGCCACCCTAATTGAAAATGAACATAATTCCTTATGATGAAAGTACTTTAAGAGTCTGCTAAGAACAATATTACCAACTACATCACACACATCAAAAACATTAAATTACATGGCCAAATTTTATTGAATCTGTTCTTAATATGTTTATCTAAAACAAGTGGTATGATACAAAAACATTCCCAAATCAATATGCAAAAACCAACAAACATAATGTCTACTACACACACAAACACAATATAGAATTATTATATACCTACTTACATAAATCAATATTTATGGTTTTCAAGTTGGCTTGGAATCTTGAAACTTAGGATGGATGTGTCATTTCTCCTTGAATTCAGAATGTCAAAAATTATGCTAACATTCGTTTAAAAGAGCCAAAGGCATATGTAACATGAGTGACTAATGAAGGTAAAAAAAAAATGCAAAAGTAAAAATTCCAGAATTTCTTTCTTCATTTTCTCAATATTTTATTCTCACTAGAAGCTTTAATAAAAGTGAAACCTGTTTGATTGATAAATGTTTCCTATTTCTTGTTGTTGTTCTTCTTCTTCTTTTTCTTCTTCTTCTTCTTCTTCTTCTTATTCTTATTATTATTATTATTATTATTATTATTCTTATAATATATAAGTATAGGTGAGTAATGGATTGAGGAATCAGAAAGTTGAGTTTGAATTCCATTACATTCACTTAAGTGCTAACACCCTTGAGAAATCCATCTCTTTTCCCCCCAACTACGGATAAATAGCAGGACAGACTGGCTCCTATAGCTTTGGGTGGCAATAGGTCTAGGGGAAGGACAACTCTGAATTCAAAACCAGCAGAGGGTAGTTTGGGTCCCTGTGACATATTTTGCACCAGTTCTCTGTTTCCGGCTCTTCCAAAAAGTTTAGTTGGTTCGGTACAAAGCCTTCACCACTATAATCAAATGATATGTACAGGTAGACTGGGTGTTGATTCTAAGAACTTAGATGCTTAACCATCATATAGGAGAATCTATAATATAATTAAAATATAAGTAAAAGCTTACTAAATTACAGTGTTTCATTACATTTGAATCACTCATCGGGACCTTAAACAAAAATGAGTATTTATATCAGAAAATCTATTTCATAAACACATACCCCTAACCCTAATGTTCAAATTTAAGTTCTACATTGAAAATTGTTAATCTCACAAGCTCCTCCCAATAATTAAAAGGTCAAATAATCATTTTTTTTTTCTTTTTTAAAGTTTTAAGTTAAAATTACAGTAGTTCATCACAGAACTTTGTGACAATGAAAAAACGTTTGTTTTTAAAAATATGTATTTTTTATTACTTTAAACATTTAGTGGAAACATATATGTGAGTAGACGTCCTGTTTTTTAAACAGTGGGAATTAACTGGCCTGTGTATTCAAGAAGTTTAATAAACAGAATGTCTTCTCCAGCAGAGTTTGAACCTGATTAGCACTTTATAGAGGAAACCACCATCTGTTTTAGGGAATGCAGGTTCAAACCATACCAGGGAGTATATTTTATAAAATTCTCAAATGCACTGCCTGGTAGATGCACTTTACATTATTCAAAAAAGAAAAACAATGTTGCATTAAAAATAATTACATATGAATTCCATAATTGTGCTGTCAGAAAGCAATCTCACTCTAATACAAACATACATACACACACACACACACACACACACACACATATATATATATATATATATTATATATATACACACACACTTTTCTTTACAATTGGAATTAAGATACCTTTAGTGAATAACCATTTTCACCTATGAATTTTAATTTTCAAATTTGCAGGATATTTCAAACTGTTTATGGTATCAGTTTGTAGTGGGATACTCTTTAGTTAGAGAAAGAAAGAGAGAAAGAGGATGTTATACGAGACTTATTGGGAGGTATAGAGAGAAGGTGGCAGTGTTACTGGAATTATAAAGGTAGGGGGAGGGGGAGACTAATGAGCGGAGCTACTAATGGTCACATGGCCAATATTTAATTCAATGAAAATTCACAGGAATTAACGAAAACGTGAAAAAACAATCAAGAGGTAACTTTAGTAAAACAAAAGTGAGTTAATTCGGAATTATTGGTCTTAAACTTGTCCATATATCAGAGCTCAAAGTTTGGGGTGAGTGTTTTCAAAGATTTGGAGGAAATTTGGAGATGTATGTATACCCATGTGTTCGCCCACATTAAGAATATCTACTCACATAACTGTCTACACTAACGTACACTTAGTTTCTTAATTAGTTCAAACGAACGAATTTGAACAAACTAATTTCAAAATACCATCACTGCAGGATATTTGAGCTTACCTTGACTCCCATTGAACCAGCATGAACTGTCATAGGAGGACATTCATCTGGGAATCTGCGATTCTCCCCAGTCTGGACTGAACACAGTTGAACTATTTTCCCTTAACAAGAAAATGAACTGATCAATGAACTGTCACACTGCACATCTGACTTCTCCTCCCTTCTTTTTATACCTTTACCAATTTCCCATTTGCTTCCGTCCGTATACATATCCCTCCTCCATCACTAAGACATCAATAATTCTTGATGACTATCAATAATTTCCCCATGAAAGTTTCCCCTTCTCATTGTTTCGGACGTCCTAAAATTGTTTTGATTTCCTTTTCTCATCATTGAGATTATCTATTTAGTTATCGTTGTAGGCATTAAATCACCACCAAATGGATTATGACATAATAATAAATGATTAGATAATCTCTGGATTAATTAAATATCATGTAACAACAGGTTTTGAAAGATTAAATAAGTTCTTAAATTTGGATGCATATGCGGATATATATGCATGCTGGGGTATGTATACATGTATGTGTGTATGTATGTATATGGGTGTAGATGTAGGGATGTAGGTGGAGAGAGAGAGAAAGAGACACACACACACACATATATGTCAGTCTTATGTCCTATAGATAATCATTATATACCATTCAGCAAATCCAATCTCAGGTAATCAAATTTTATTACCATCATAAGACTTCCTAATATTTAACATATGGTACAAATGTTAATATAAGAATTTAATAGGTAGTGTTTAAAGGGTCACTTACCGATACATATTAGATTACAGGGTTGAAGAAGTGATCTAAGAATATATATCTAGGGAAATAATTAGTGAGTAAACATTCATACCGAACAATAATTTTAATTTGTTCCCACATTTGTCTTGTAATTCTGTCTAATTATGGCTAAGTTAATGCCTGGGCTTTTCTAACTTAACTAAACTCCTCTTATTACCATTCGAAAATATTTCATCTTAACATATTTGTAGATACATGTCAGCTATAATATATATGTATGTGCTTGAATGTAGATATCTAAGTGTATTTTAGTGTAGACAGCCATGCGAGTAGATATTCTTAACATGAACCAACATATGTGTACGCATATATATATATCCAAATTCCCTCCTTGGGCTCTGATACATGGACGAGTTTAAGACCAATAATTCTGAATTAACTCTCTTTCATTTTACTAAAGTTACCTCTTGATAATTTTTTCATGTTTTTGTTAATTTCCATGAATTCCCATCGACTTAAACTTCGGCCATGTAACCATTAGGATGTAGGTCAGCTCATCGGTCTCTTCCTCCCTCCCCCTACCCCAACTCTCCTATCCATAATATAATTTCATTAATGGTGCCCTCTCCTCTCCCTACCTCCCAATAAGTCCCCTATAACATTCTCTCTTTTCTTTCTCCAACTAAACAATATCCCACTACAAACTTATACCATAAACAGTTTGAAAAATCTTGCGAATTTTAAAATTAAGATTCGTATTTGAAAATACTCATTAACAAAAGATATCTTAATTCCAGTTGTAAAGAAAATTTTGCTCTGTTTAATAAAAATAAACATTGAGCGCTCTTTTGTGAGTCAGTTTTAACATATTTCAAATTCTATGTTGTGCTGCATGGACTCCCCCTGGATTATACCAACAGATTACTACCAGTGTGTATATGTATATATATATATATATATATATATATATATATATATATATATATATATATATATATATATATATGAGTGATTGCTTCCTGAAGACACAATTATGGAATTCAAGGATAATTATTGTTAACACAACATAGTTTTTCTTTTTTTAAACATATATATATATATATATATATATATATATATATATATATACTGGATTGTGAGACTAAAGTTAATAGAATCTTGCTGGGTTGTGAGACTCTTTGTGGTCAAGTAGTCTAAAGCACACCAGACCTGAATGAGAGGGCAGCGTGCTAAAGGTTAATAGAATCTTTGCTGGATTGTGAGACTCTCTGTGGTCAAGTAGTCTAAAGCACACCAGGCCTGAATGAGGGGGCAGTGTGCTAATGGTAAATAGAATCTTGCTGGATTGTGAGGTCCTATTCTTTGTGACTGAGCAGTCTAAAGCTTTCCAAACTATACTGCTGGAGAGTACATTTTATTAATTTTTCTCAAGTGTGCAGGATGGGGGTCATAATAGACACTGTTTAAAAAACAGGATGTTTATTCAAACAACTGTATCCATAAAAATAAGGTTTTAAGTTATAAAAGTAAACATTCTTGTATTTACAAAATTTTAATTTTTCAGTGGCATATAGAAATTTCATCCATGTTCTCTTTTTGTCCAAATTAAAACTGTATTTTTGTTCATTTATAACAATTTTATCAAATTTTAATACTTATGGGAATAAAATGAGTCTAAGGCCATTTAATATGGTCATTTAATATGGTCATTTAATATGGTCATTCACAGGGAGTCATAAATTAGACAGATATGAACACGCAAATTAAATGATAGTCTATTTTGTTTTTAAATACACCCTTGTGCAAATTAATTGAAACAAAATGAATAATTCTATTTTTATTTACTTTTTTCATATTTCCCCAATGAGACATAACCCAGTGCATATGTTAGTACTTTGCATGTCCATTCCATGAAGTTGTTTATTGCAGATTGATCACAGACTCTCGATTATATTAATTTATATATTTTCCTGACCAGTCTATAGTACTTTGATTTGCTCACTGGTAAGGCTTGCCAGTGTGTTCATGCAGCATTACAGTTTTTGCACACTTCCTTATAATAACATTCATTGCAGACAATGGTATAGGACAACTTATCAACAGTTAAGACAATAGTGTCTGGGTGTGATGAAAATCTGATGCAATCATGGATTGCACAATATTTTTCAAGGTCAAACAAATTTCATCATACACCCTAAAAATAGATTCATATTACTGCGCACCACTGCAAATGAACTAATCTTTAGGAAAAAATAGAAATCAATAACACTCTGTCACTCCAGTGGGTCTAAAACTGACCAGAAATTAAGTCAGTTGTTTTGATTAATTTGCACAATGGTGTATATGTAAAAGTAGTTTTTGTTTGTTTTGTTTAACAGTATATCAACTCATTTATGGGTCATTTAATGCCAAAATTTAATTTTCTTGGGAGCTTTAAAGTAATAAAATTTTGACATGTTAATCTGCTTTCACAACTGAATACATGATAGATGATACTCAGCTTTTGTGCATATACATATTGTGTGGATATGATTATTAGAAGCAGTGATATGTGTGTTTTATATTGTACTTAGTTGAAGTTATATTTTGGAAAATAGTTTGATTTCTTTATGAAATTGTAGCATATTATATGGACTAATGTCATGAAAGAGTTCTTTCATTTTGGTTGTTTCTACTAAGTGGCATATCAACATCTCTATAGGTGATTTAATTCTGAAATCAAAATATTTTGAACACAATTTTATGACTTCAACTATATATATTTTGAAGAGAATTGTATGACTTCAACTACAAATAAAATTTATTGTTGGTCATTTTTCTATCAAATGTATTATTAGTAATTCTACCATAAAATGTATTATTCATCATTTTACTCTAAAATTGTATTACTAGTCATTTTACTATAAATATGTGTTGTTGGTAATTATTTTATGTAAATGTGTATCAGTAATTTTTTTATATTAAAATGAATTTTATGCTTTCATAGTATTTTCTTTATGCTTTGTGTTTCACTATTTGCCTGTAGCTGGGACCCTAACAGGTGCTACCACCCTAAGAACAGCAGCAATTAAGAGGTGGTTCCACACTCTTTAAAACCTCCAATCTTTTGGTCAGAGGCATTGCTACCAAATGTAAAGATAGACTCTTTTGCATAACCAATCAGCAATAAGACAAAAGGCAATGGAAAATCGTTTCATGCCAACTATTTCAGTTGTTTCTATGACTTCTGTTTTGTTTGACTGTAAATTCTGATTCCTGTTGCTAGATATTTATGGAATTAAATTCTTTCTTTGTTTATCTTTTACTTATTATCTGATCCATCTCAAACCCTCCATTTGAACAGTGAGGCATTTGAATGCCATACAAAATGTCTTTGCTTTGTATTTAGCAAATGGTAAGTCAATTAGTCAAGTAGCTTGCTGAACACCTCTGTCAAAGTGTTTATGATTTTAGTCATAATATTTTTGAAACTTATGAATTTATTTTTTTAATATTAGTCTTTTAATATTAGTCTTATTGATTTTTTTTCAAATCATAAACATCTTAGAAATAATTTTTTTCAAATCATAAACACCTTAGAAATATTTTTTCACATCATAAACACCTTAGAAATATTTTTTAAAATCATAAACACGTTAGAAATATTTTTTCAAATCATAAACACCTTAGAAATATATTTTTCACATCATAAACACCTTAGAAATATTTTTTCAAATCATAAACACCTTAGAAATATTTTTTCAAATCATAAACACCTTAGAAATATTTTTTTTTCAAATCATAAACACCTTAGAAATATTTTTTTCACACCATAAACACCTTAGAAATATTTTTCAAATCATAAATACCTTAGTAATATTTTTTCTCATCATAAACACCTTAGAAATACTTTTTTTCAAATCATAAACACCTTGGAAATATTTTTTCAAATCATAAACATCTTGGAAATATTTTTTCCAAAATATAAACACCTTAGAAGTATTTTTTCAAATCATAAACACCTTAGAAATATTTTTTTCACACCATAAACACCTTAGAAATATTTTTAAAATCATAAACATCTTAGAAATCTTTTTTTTTCAAATCATAAACACTTTAGAAATATTTTTCAAATCATAAACACCATTTTTTTTTTTTTCAAATCATAAACACCTTAGAAATATTTTTTTTCCAATCTTTAAGATTGGAAAAAAAATATTTCTAAGGTGTTTATGATTTCCTTAGAAAAATTTTTTTTTTCAAATCATAAACACCTCTATCAAGGAATTTTACTCATAATATTTGTGTGAATTACAAGCATGTGAGTAGAAAGTAAAGACTAATAATTGCAATAAAATGCTTAAAGACAAGTCAAATTGATGATAAATTATTTTAAAAGATAATACTGAAAATAAAAGGAAATCTATTTTTGTATGATTGAATTTTTGAAACTTATGGATTTATTTTTTAATATCAGTCTTTTAAATTGTTTATTAAATTTGTTTTTTTTCAAATTTTTATTTATTCTATAGGGACCAGGAAGAACATTGTATAACAGGAAATTTAAAAACTAAATGATATCTCTATAATATTTTAAACATGTTTGTAAAGTAAATATGGTCTGAAATAATTGTGTCATAGACCTATGCAAAAGAGCTCAATAACCTTTTTGTTCATGGTGGTCCTGGGTATGACGATAAACTATATCTGGCAGCAAGGCCTTTGATCAGGAGGTTTTGAGACGCATGGAACTTAATTGTTGTTATTCCCAGGTCCACCCTGACTTGGGGTGGTAGCACCTGTTAGGGTCCCAGCTAAGGGGAAAGTAGTTAACCCCACCCACCAAACTAGAGCCAAAACATGAAAATATAAAAATACATTAGTAAAAATTGCCAGCAAAACATTTTCTTTGGAAAAAAATTAAAAAATAAAAATTTACCAGCAAACATTATTGAGAAAAGAAAATTACCAGCAAAACATTTTTGGAAATAAAATTACCAGAGTTCACAAGAAAATAAAATTTTGAATAAATAAAAGAACAAGAATTAAGAAGACTGAATATAACAACTGACATTGCATTTAAAATTTTGAAGATCGATATTGACTGGGAAGCAAGAAGATGGAAGAGAGTTCCACAGGTGAGAAGTGCGATAAAAGAAAATGCCAGCAAAGAACTTTCTGTTACATCCAGCCATTTCAACTTTAAAATATTGTCCTTGTAATTCGTTTTTCAAAATAAAACCTTTGTTTTTTATTTATTTATACTATAAAAAAATGGAACATTTCAAATATAACAAATAGAAAAACTAAATATTTTAAATTGTGTGTTTCAAAATACACTTGATGATAATGTTGTGAGAATGTTCTGCAATTTTAGTGGCAAGTCAAATCAATTTTCATTCTCCTTTCCAAGTTGGTTGGAAATGAGCGGCAATCCAGATTTGTGTAAAGTAACAATGGTTTTAATATACTTACTGTATTTCTGAGATGACTCCTTGTCAATATTGCATATATATTTTCTACAAAACTCATATGATGTAGGCAAGTTGCTTGCCAGTTTTAATCAAAGACCAATGAACCATTAACACAATAAAGGTTTTATATTTTAAAAGAGATTTAAAGTTGAACAAAAATAAAATATATAAACCCTTGTATGTAGAATCAGAAAGAGACAGTTGAAATTTCTAAGACATATAAAGAGGAAAGGGAGTTTGGAAAATTTGTGACTCACAGGATCTGTTAAAGAAGAAGAGAAAGACATATAAATTCATCTACCCAATAAGTTTGTTTAAATAGACAGCAGAATAGAGCATGGGAGGGATAGTAAGAAGATAAAAATTGCGGAGAGCTAAAAAGGACAGGAAGTTGTGGAGAGCAATGATCGCTCACATCCTGAGGGAAGAAAGTAGATGAAAGAAGAAACATTTAAAACTAGTTTCATGAGGTGGGTAGCTAAATAACAATTTTCATTTCACAAATAAGAAATCCTGTGTTTATTTCCGTTCTTCAGAAAGTGTTGATCTTCATGTAAAAGTTATTTTGGAACAAGTTCTTCATTCCTATGGAACCAACAAACTCTGGCTTTCCACTTTCCTGAAGACCACCAGCAAAGATGTTTGGCTAAATTCTAAAACATTCCATAACATTCTCCTGTTGATATTTTATCAAGTGTACTGAGAGAATTTCTTTCTCCAAATTTTTTCTTGCTTATTTTTTTTGAGCTTACAAAGATTTGGTGCTGATAGTTTAAACAGATTCGACCTTTAGTAGAACCCAGAGTTATTGTATGCTCACTTTTATCTTCTCGGACTTGCAGATCACTTAGTAATTCACTTCGTCCAAACAATTCTTCAAATTAACTATTGATCTCATTGTTTTTGCTGCAAATATTGTTTCGACCATAAATTAACAAATCTCTTCTTCAGTGTTCTTCGATATAAAATGCCTTCAGGATTTTCCATGGTAGAAACATAGACTGAGAAACGAAGTTTTAAGGAAGATAGAAACAAAAAGGATATTTTACACTTAGAATGAGAAAGAAAAAGTTAAATTTCTAGGAAAAAAGGTTTGGAGAATTTGACACTCACATGGCTTTGAAGTCAAGAAAGACAGGGAGACAGTAACCTACTTAAGTTTGTGTAAATGGATAGCAGAACATGGAGTTTGCAGGATGGTAAAAAACTTAAACTTTAAACAAAGGATAGGAGGTTTTGGAGAACTATGATTTGCCATTTTATGAAAGGATGATAGACATAGAAAAAATGTCTAGCAATTGTTATCCAATCAAATCTGTATCTACAGTATATCCACCAATTTAGCACAGAAAACAGTGTCTCATTTTGTGATAGGCCATCCAAATTTAGCAAGTACAGAGGGTTTAATGATTAACAGCTAAGTGAATAGAACTGCTGAACCAAGTTGCAATTTCAGCTGAAACTGTTTGTATTCACTAATTCTCTTATAAAAGGTAAGTTTTCAATTTTCTTCCCAGCTATGGGTAAAAAGCAAAGGATTATAAATAAATAAAAGGAAGAGATAAAAATGTCTGCCATTTTGAAATGTTTGTAAAATCTATTTTAAATATTTATTAGACTTTCTAGGAGGATCCGTGACACAGGATTTGGTTTTATATGCAGTTCCCAGAAGACAAAAATTCTCCAGTCATCACAGCCTATGCTGCAAATGCATCAGGAAAAAATACTCTAGGGTTTTATTTACATTATTTACATGAGGACTATTGTCATCATGTTTGTCCTTGTCACAATGTTTAGTCTATTGGCTTAAAGTGTTGGTTCATGAGTGTGGTGACAAAGTAATTGTGAGTTCAATCTCTCAGTTGGGCAGTACCAGCTTGGACCCAGTGAAAACAAGGCAAGCAATAACTGAGCAATAATAAATAAGAACTCAATGAGATATCCCTAGACACAAGTAGCAGAACAAGAACAATCTAACCCTAAAAATAAAATGAATGATTCAGTTGAAAATTCTTGGGAGCCTATCTGGATAGACAAGCATCTGATGAAGGCTGTATGCCACAAGGGCCAAAATGCGGCAATAATAAAACAAAGATGAGAACAATAATTGCTCATTCTAGAAATTCAGGCAGAAATTATTGAATTAGTCAAGGTTTTTAGTACCACAAGGTGTCACGTTGCAAACAGGATATGCAGAGACCAGCACATTTACAAGGATTTTGTGTCTTGTCTTATTTTAAGGCACAACAGTACTTATCGCAACCAAAGTGAATGTAAATTCAAACATAGCTTTTGTTATTAGACAGTTCTTCTCTATGTCTTTGGTTATGAGCTAGCTTCAGGAAAAGTCTGCTGGTAACTCTTGGAATATTTTTGATGGCCATTCAAATATTGATTAGAGGAAATGCTGAAAGTCTGTTTAAGGGTTTTCACAAATCAATTAACTTTTTACTGTTCAAATCTCCCAAGATTTAGTCATACCATGAGTTGTAAAAGACTGATTTTGATTAACTAATTTCTTCTTCTCTCATGGGCCATGATCCTTCCGGACATTGATGATAATGGCTCTCCACAACTTCATATTCTTTGTAGCTCTAAGTAATGTTTGTCTCTTTCTTATACCTCCCTATTACCTCCCTATCCTTGCTCTACCATCTGTTTACACAAGCTTGTTACATAGGCTCTTTGATGATTCCCTCTTGCCTTCAATATGCCCTGTGAGTATCAAATTCTCCAAACCCTCTTTCTTCAGTATATGTCCATCTTCTCCTCACCAATCTACTGGTTAAATAGTAGGACTTGTTTCTGGAAAAGTTATTGTTATTCTCAAAAATATTCACATTTTTTTTTCTTTTAATCAATTCACCCCAAGCAAGGTGACAATGCCTCTAAGATGCAAGTGGCTACTGGGAGTGAAGGAGAATGAGAAGACTTTATAAGGAACTGGAAACACACTCATAAACAGGGAATGAGGGATGCATTATTTGTATAATCCAAAATGTTTTAACTTTAAATGACCCATGGAGGTGTTGATAAACCTTAAAAAACAAATCAAACAAAGGCAGAAGAGAAGTGTCACCGTAAAACTAGAGCTTTTCTCAGCTGCCAGGCCTTTTTTTGCAGCTGACAAAAGATCCCCTGCCTTTCCGGATCCTACATGGCCAACAGGGAATATGCTATAAATGTAAAAATTCTTCTAAAATTTTCATCTGTAAAGAAGAAATAATATTTATTCATATACCTCTCTTTGTCACCTATCTCTGCATAATCAATATTTGAATGACAAATAAGAAAGTAAGGTTCATTGGGTTAATAATTATTCGTATCCTCATTAGTGTATTTTTAAAAAGTTATTTTTATCTTTTTATGCAAAGAAAAGAAGAAAATCTTGAGGAGAAACCTTTTTTAAATTTTATTTAAAAAATTGAAATATGTTCATCGATTCTTTGTAAATTACATCCAATGGATTTTCTCTACAATAAGATATCAATTATGATGCACAGAACCCATGCAAGTTTAATTTGACACAACATAATTATCAATTAACAAAAGATAATTACTAATTATGTAACAAGATTAACTAAGACCCTTTTTATATTTCAGAATTAAATCTTGAGTGCATAAAATTGGTGTTTTAATTTCTTCACAGATGAAGAGTAAATATACAGCAGAACAGGAACAAATCTTGTTTAGAGCTACAAAGGAGAGGAAGTTGTGGAGAGTGATGATCGTCTGTGTTCTGAAAAGATATAAACATTAGTCAATCAGATATCTAAACTTAATATGTAAGACATCCTCATTTGCATTTAATATTACAATATTATAGCTTCTCCAATCATATTTGTATTCCTTTGGTGAGATGTAAGTTTCACTTGAACAGCTTCTTCCTTTTTGTGGAACCAACTCCCAAGAGGATACTTCCCTGATCACTACAATCTTAATGTGTTCAAGTCTAGGGTTAACACGTATCCACATAAATTATGCTTCTTACTCTGTAACCCTCTACCTAGAGTGGCTATTGGGCCTTGTACTGCATGAACATTATATATTTTTTTTAAATTACAGAGTTAGTCTTCATACAAGTACTGGTAGTCTATGGTATCAAGTAAACATTAGCGTACCAGATAATTCGAGTTTACATGTCATGTACTGGAGATAGTTTTTGAGCTAAAAATGTTGGGGTGGATTTTTATATGTCCAAAAATATATTTTATTTTACATGAGGGCTATTGTCATCATGTTTGTCCTTAAATTATTGAATTAGTCAAGGTTTTTAGTACCATAAGGTGTCACGTTGCAATCAGAATATGCAGAGACCAGCACATTTACAAGGATTTTGTGTCTTGTCTTATTTTAAGGCACAACAGCACACTTCCAAGCATAAAGACATCTTTCTATAAATATTTCTAAAGATCTAATATCAGCAAATTAAGCTGATTTTCCAAATTGATTCATTAATGACAGGTATTTCTTTCTAGTTTAAAAATAGTCTGGTCTCCTGTGTCTGTTAAAGGCAGAAGCCTCAAGCAAAAGCTAGCAACTGACATCACTCTGATTTTCGACCATGAAGTTTTATAGGATTTTGTCCCACTCCAAATCAATATTAATCAATCATAACATCATGATATGATTTAGCTGTGAATAATTATATCTATTTTTACAAGTTCTAAAAAAAAAAATTAACTTTGTGGATGTGTTGCTACTGTAAAAGTTATCAGCACAGAAAACGGACTCAGAGAGCAGAGTTTGAATTCTGACCTGGTCTGTTGCATTCTCTTTTGCACACAGACTTTTGGGGAAAAAACAGGAGTTTGTATCTTCTCACTTGGCATGTCAGGTAGCCTAGGACAAGAGCTACCTTGAGTCCTAAATCATGGAGAATGTAACAGGAAACCATTCCCAAGAACCCTCAGATATGGGTTAAATTGCAAAGTAGACAGAGTTCTTTATCATTGGTGTTAAACTGTCTAAGAGAAGGAAAACCCTGAATTCTAAAACCATGAAAAAAATCAATAGGAAACCAGTCTATTATCTTCCCAGGAAGGAAACATAATAATTCCCAGATACTAAAGAATGGGAAAATGTGGAGAGCCATGATTGCCTGACATGGCATTTAAAGAATATTGCGAGGGCAAACTAGTCATGTATGTATTGTGTTTTTATTTTTTCATTTTTGTTGTTAATATTTTAATAGTGTCACTCATTTTGATATTTCTGTTGCAAAATTCAATGAGAAATCTTAGGGGAGGTAGTGTGTCATGGGCACTGCTAGGGAGCTATGCATTTGCAAATATCATTTTTGTCCTTGAATATGCAACAAACAGGTAACAGGTGATTCCGTCAAAGATCAAATAATCAGTTAAATCTCTGAGTTGGTTTCAGACCATAACATTTTTGTTTTAAATTTTATTTATCCTGTTGCTTATTTTATATACTGTCCTGCATATGACAACGAATTACATCTGGTGGTAAGGAGATTGGTGATTTTGAGGAGTGTGGAACCACCTCTTAATTGCTGCTGTTCGAATGTCTACCCTGACCTGGGATGGTAGCACCTGTTAGTGTCCCAAAACAGTGCATTTTTGTAATAAAGTGACCAATAATAGATTTTTATAGCAAAATGACAAGCAATGCAACGTAAAATATAGAATACATTTTTATAGTAAAGTTACCAACAATATATTATATGATCTATATAATATATATTTAAAAAATATATCTTTACTCTGAAAGTAGGAAATTATGTACAAAAATTATATATCACAAAACAAAATTAACCAAACAACAAACATTTAGAATTTTTCATTATATTAGTCCATATACTATTCTACATTTTCTTAACCACTATTCCAAAATATAACTTCAACAAAACTACATTAAACACACACATATCACTGCCTTTAGTAATGATGTCCACACAAACATGTATATGCACAAAAGCTGAGCATCATCTACCATGTAATCAATTGTGAAAGCAAAATAACATATATCATATTTTTATTACTTGAAAGCTCCCAAGAAAATTAAGTTTCAGCAGGAAATGACCCATAAGGGTGTTGATATGTCGTTAAACAAAACAGACTAATATTCTAACAACATTATTGTGTTCAAAATATTTCGATTTCGGTATTAAATAATCCATAGAGGTTGATATGCCGCCAAACAAAACCAGCCAAGCTAATAACCAGCATGAAAGACCACTTTCGGGATATTAATCCATATAATATCTTATAATTTCTTAATGAAATCAATCTGTATTCCAAAATAGAATTTCAACAAAACTACAGCATAAAACACACCACTTCCAGTAATTATGCCAACACAAGCAAGTAAACATGTATAAAAGCTGAGCATCATTTGCCATGTATTCAACTGTGAAAGCAGAATGACATATATCATATTTCTATTACTTTAAAGCTCCCAAGAAAATTAAGTTTCAGCATGAAATGACCCATAAGGGAATTGATATGCCATTAAACAAACAAATCAATCTTTTATTTATTATTTTTATTTTATGCAATATTTTATCAAATGATATCTCATCTACCAAATTACATTACCTGATCCCAGAGGTGTCCAACTGAAATAAAAAATGGACACACTTTGGTGTAAGTTAATTAACTAAATATTTAAAATCATTACACTACAATGAGTTGACGGTCCAAATAATCGACTACAAATTTGAAAAATATCTTCATTTGTGTGTACAGATCTAAAAATAATCTCTCAAGATTAAAAAGTGTTAGTCTACAATGAATGTACAGTCCAAGTAATCATTTTATCAAATATTTTTGATCTTTCATTTTGGATGTGTGTATCTCAGGAATAATTTGCCCACTTCAATGACTACGTCTAAAGAATTCTAATAAATTTCCTCTCTAAGAACAATGGTAATGTATTGATTATATTTAGACATGATAAAGAAAGAACCTAATGGTAAAAAAATGTTTTTTTATCTCAAGAATAAAAATAAAAATAAAAGATTAAGTATATATTGTCCTGACTGACAAAAAAATCACTTTTTCTTTTTCTCTTTTCCTTAAAAGTCATTTTTTAGCATCGAGTTAAAAAAAAATCTGCTAAAAGAAAAAAAATTGAACAAGACAAAATTATATCATTATCTTTACTGTAATGGTTCAAGATAATTTGTGAGTTGTTGCCATAAAATAGAAATGGCTGAAGACGGCAAAAAGAACAGAAGAAAGTAAAGAAACAAAAGTACTTTAATTGACCACACAATTATTTTGTAAATCAAATTGATCTTTTCAATCAAGACTCTCTTTTTTTGTTGGGGAGGGTTGTCTTCCACCTCCTCTTCTTAAAGTTAGGAATTTTAGAATCGGATATAAAGAAGAAAAACAAGAAAGCTTCTAACGCCTTAGAATCCGTCCATCTAAGGTACTCGATAAATCAGCAAAATAATTTTTTTTAATGAAAAAGAATTAAAAAAACCTTTTTGCAATGCTTAATAAGTCTTCTTGTATTTCCCTTGTCGACCTCAGTTTTTTTTACACTTGGCTAAGCATGTGGATGCACAGTTCATGTATCAGTTACCAACATAAAAAGTGGATGAGCCCAGTTCAAATTTGTGCTTAATTTGTTGCATTCACTTTCACTCTAATCTCCTTGGAAGTGCTATTCTCTTACTAGCTTTGGGTTAAAAAGTAGGATAGTCTGAATTGCAAGGCAGTGGGAAATCAATACACTATCTTGCCCAAGAACTCATAAGAAATCACAGATTATACAGAAAAAGTAGATGTGGAGAGCCATAACTGTCTGTTTCTTAATAGGAAATGTTATTAAAGAAAAAGTCTTGAAACTTTTTATAATTATGAATTAAGTAATTTAACTACAGCTTTTTAAATTACTCTTTTTTACATTTTAATTTTGATTTTGGTCTGTTTATAATAATTAGTGTGCCGCCTCTAGTCTGTTCATATCAATTTTAGTCAATTCATATCTGCTTTACCAATAGCTACATTTTTCTTTAGGAAATCTATGAACCTATTTCTTCTCCCCAGCAGCTATGGGTAAAATAGTGGAGTAGACTGTGCTCTCTAGCCTTGCTGTTAACCAGTCTAAGGGAGGGAAAACTCTGAATTCCAAAACCACGGAGAAATCAATGGAAAACCATTCCATTATCTTTCCCAAAAAAGAAGCATAATAATTCACAGATAATTAAGAAAGGGAACCTGTGGAGAGCCATGATCGACTACATCCTGAAAGGTCATGTCATTTAAAAATATTGAGTAGCCAACTAGTCATGTATGTAATTGAGTTTTATCTACTTGTCTTTTTTTTTTTTTATTTTTTTTATTATTGGTAGTTTTTCAAAAGTGTCAGTTCTTTCGAAGGTTCTGTAGTTTAACCTAATGAGATATTTGAGGGGAGGTTGTGTATCCTAAACACTGTTGGGGAGTCATGCTTTTACAAATATCACTTTTGCTCTTGAATGCCTGAAACTGCATCATGGCGGATAACTGATGATTTCTTCAAAGATAAAATCATCATTGTTTACACTATTGACATGTGGACTATTGCCCTCATTCACATAATGCCATCAAGAAATATAGGAACCCTTCTCTTCTCCCCCAGCTAGGGGTAAAGTCACAGGGCCCTCTAGTTTTGATGTTAACCAGCCTAAGAGAAGGAAAACTCTAAATTCCAAAACCATGAAATAAACAATGGGAAACTGTTATGGGGTCCACCCCTTTTTCATACAAGTGGACTCGACCAGTGTGTACTTGTACTGCTGCTGGTGAATACCCAGGGGAGATACACTGATATAGTGAGAGAGTGAGGTAACCGCTTTGTAGGAGTCACAGTTGTGAGCACGTAGACTCAGAAGGAAGTCCTACTTCGATACTGAATTTCTCAGACTGTATATATATTATTATTGCTACTAACTGCATTTCTGGATTTACTAACCGTATTACCAATTATATTATTGCGTCAATATATTTATTTGCTATATTTCATTCCTGCGTTTGTCATTCATTTGAAACCGGATTTCATCTTGGAATCCACAACAGAAACTTACTCCATTATCTTTCCCAAGAAGGAAGTATAGTAATTCACAGATAATTGTGCTATTTTTCTCTGTAAACTGACAATTGTGCTGATGCCTCTCGTAATTTGACAATTATGCTCTTCTGCTCTATAAGCTGCTAGTTGTGCTACTATGCCCTGTATCTGACAATTGTGCTATTCTGCTTGGCAATTTGACAATTGTGCTATTTTTCTGCTCTCTGACAAGTGTGCTGTTATGCTCTGTAAACTATATTCTCTACTCTGACAAATTTTGACAATATGGCAGTGAATGCTGGACAATCTCACAGATGAAGAAACTTCAAGCAACAGAAACAAAGAAAAGAATATAGAACTTTTATATGATAGTGAATGTTTGACAATTTCTTCAAAGATGAAGAGACTTGAGCAACAGAAATGTGGTTCTGCAGAAGGATGCTGAGGATACATTGGACTAAACATATGAGCAACAACAAAATTCTAGAGAAAATGGAAACAAAAAGAAAATTTAAACTTCACTTCAGGAAGAGACAGCTAAAATTTCTGGAGCACATGAGAAAAGAGGGCTTGGAAAATCTGATATTCACAGGTTAGATTGAATGCAAGAAAGACAGAGGAAAACAAAACATAACCTACCTGCCAAGCTTGTATAAGGGGTTGGTGGAGTAAGGTTTATGAATGCTGGACAATCTCCTCACAGAGGAAGAAGTGACTTGAAGCAACAGAAATGTAGTTCTACAGTAGGATGCTGAGAATACAATACCATGGACCAAACAAGTGAGCAACAATAAAATTTTAAAGAAAATGGAGACAAAAAGGAGACATATTTAGCATCAGGAAGAGATAGTTGAAATTTCTGAAATGAGGAAAGAGAAATTGGAAAATTTGATGCTCACACAACTTATTGAATGCACTAGAGACAGAGGAAAACAATGCATAACCTACCTAGCGAGCTTGAATAAGTGGATGGAAGAGCAAGGTTTAGGAGAAATAATTTTTTCTTTCTTTTTATGTGCCATGTCGTTTCAGGACATAGACGATCATGGCTCTCCACCTCTATCTCTTGCAACTCTCAACAAGTTCCTTCCCTCTGCTTCATCCCCCAGACCATGTTCTGTCATCCACTTGCTTAAGTCCACCAGGTATGTCATGCATTGTTTTGCCTTGTCTCTCTTTCCCTCTATTTGACCTGTGAGTATCAGATTCTCCAGTCTCTCCTTCCTCATTATGTGTCCCAGAAACCTCAGCTGCTTCTTTCTGATGTTAACGATAAGCCTCCTCCTTATTTGCATCCTCTCTAAGACAGTCAAGAGCTTTTCAGTCGCATTGGTGATCCTACTGTGTCTAAAAGTACTCGGTGTCGGTATCTGAGGGAAATAGCAACAACAGTCAAACCTTTATCGAAGCCTCCGCTGACATGAAATCATATTCAAAATCAATTGAAATGGGCCGAGGACAATATGAAGATTGACTTCTCTAAAGTTTTGTTCACAGACGAAACTCGAGGAACACTTGATGGGCCAGATAAATGGTGCAAAGCCTGGGTAATGAATGGACAGAATCGCCATCATCGTTTGAGATGCCAACAAGGCAGTGGAGGCAAAATGATCTGGGGTGGTATTATTGGAAAAACATTAGTGGGCCCATGGAGAGTACCAGATGGCGTCAAAATGACTGCTGATGCATACATAGCATTTATGAAGGAGCATCTTGAACTGTGGATGAAAAGGCAAAGAGTTACCTTCAGAAGGGACATTGTTTTTATGCAAGATAATGCTCCCTCACATGCTGCTCACAAGGCTACTGAATATTTGAAACAGTTAGGCTTCGATGGACCTTGAAAAATGAAGTGGCCAGCAAATTCTCTGTATTTGAACCCAATCGAAAACCTTTGGAGCATCATGAAGCGAAGACTGTATGCCAACGGATGACAATTTAGGAGCAACGCTAAGTTGTGGGAAGCAATTCTTGACATATCTCGCGGCATTACAGCAGATGACATCCTACAATTAACAAATTCTATGGATCGTCGACTTCTTCAAGTAATTTTAAAACAGGGTAAGCACATTCTCTATTAATTTGTTTAAAACTGTACCTTTGTTTGTATCTGTTATTATTTGTTTGATTATCTTATTTATTAGCTTCTTTTGATCATAAACATTCACGTACAACATTAATAAACGTTTTGTGTGCTCAATTCTGAGAATTTTACTAAACCTTTCTAATAATTTGGCACACTCTCACTGTGCTGATAACAAATATGGCACCAGTTTGTTACATTGCACAGATCAGTTCAAAAATTTCAGTGATTACGTAGGTCAATGTTGCCAACATTGTGTGAAAATTTTGTGTGAATTGATTTGACGGTTTTTGAATTATTAGAAAAAAAGTTATCTTTTTAATAATTTGGCATGCAGTGTATATATATATATATATATATTGATGCATGTTTCATTAAATAATATAGACAAGTTTTGTCTATTTATTTTAAGTAAGTTCCTTTCATATTGTCTGATAAGCTTAATAACATTATCATTGAAAGACGAAAGGAAATCACCATATTGATACATGCTTAAATCCGATCTAAGCTTTCAGCTTACATAAGCCATTATCAATGATGACAATTACATTTCAATAAATCAAACAATACACTGACAAAACAATAATGATAGTTTTGTTGCATGAAAAATTTCAAAGCAACAACAAACTCGTGTATACGAGACACGGAAACGAAAATCGCGTCGCAGCTCGTGACGTCACACATGACCACACAAGAGTGAAAATGAGAAGTATTAAGTATGGGAAGCTGTTGGTATAAATCAGTGGCTTCTGTTATCAATTATAGGCATTTAAGGATATTTGTGGAGATTTCATAGTTCATTTTGTTCAGGTTAGGTTTCAACTGTTTTATGTATATAGCTTCAAGAATTTTTAGTTTTTGTTTATTGTTTTCATGTTTAAGTATAATTGTAACAAGGATTTTCCAGAATTGTGTATGCGGCCAGGCATGTTGTTTTAAATGCCTAAAAATGTTAGAGTTATCATTCAAATGTAGAGTCAAGCATCAGGAAAGCGAATTTGTGGTGTGACCAACATAAATATTATTTAATCCACTACTTGAATTTGTAAACTCTGTTGGTTTTTTGCAAATCACTAACGAGGATGGGGGAAGAATATATTTAACTATGTGCATATATACATATATATATACTCACAAGTGGATGCTGAAATGTTCTTTGTTTGACCAAGAAGGGATACTCAATTTTCTTATGTTTGGTCATTTTGGCATGTTCTTCAAAGTGGATTGAACTGAGCTCTTTCCAGTGCATCTCTTTCCATCTATATATATATATATATGTTACTCACATGCACATCTTTATATAAATGCTTATTTATCTTATATATTGAATGCAAACTTATGTGTGAATACCTGTATGTATTTATTTGGTTTTAACAACCTTTTTTGTTTCTGTTTTTTTTTTTTTCATGTTCTCTCTCTCTTTTTCCGTTGAAATACTTTTACAAACCTCACTTTTCTTAAATCATGTTATTTTTAAGTTGAATGAATTGCTTCAGTTTGGTCCAAGAAAAATGGTTTAGATTTTGTTTTTTTTTTTTGTTTTTTTTTACTAGCCCCCTTCCATACTCAATGGAGATTTTTTTTGTGTCATCTAAGAAGAAACATTGTTTTCTGTTTGTGTCTGTCATTTTTCTAAATGTTGTCTTCTGAAAAAATAAAAATACAAGAAAAAAAGAACAAGCGAAATCAATAGAAGATGCATCTTCCTTTCGGGCATCTAAGTGCCTTTCTTTCATTGAAGCTTTGTCTAAAAAGAAAATCAAGTAAAAATAACAAAATTGCAGACAAAAATCTAACTTAAATGCAGAACCATTTTCGTCTTGCTTTTTCCAGTGTCGGATTTTTGTCAACTTTGCTAAATTCCGGGAGAGGAAGAACTATTTCGGCTTACCTCAAACCATTTAACACTCTGAATACCGAATTCATTTATGTCTGCTTGGATGCCAACAAAAAAAAAAAAGTAAAAGTAAAAAATAAAAATGCCAATTTTTTGATTTAATCACATATATTGTTTTTGTCAGTTAAACTCTGATTCAAAATTCCAAAAATTGCTTGAACAAATGAACTTAACCATTCTGCGGAATATATTCTGAAGACTCTAAAATGGATCCGCTAAAACAATGTTATAGTTAACGAGCATGTGTAAGGGGATGGTGAGCATTACTTAGAATTATAAAGGAGAATAAGTTGTGGAGGGCCATGATCAATCATCTTGAAAGGACTGCTCTTCAACTGTTTCATGTCCCTAGGTGATAATGGTTCTCCACAATTTCCTGTCCTTTTTTTTTTGATAGATTTTGTCTTTTTGATATCTCTCTTTAAACTACACGAAGACAGAATGCATGGTAAGTGGAAGAGCTCAAAATATGATTTGCAGGTCGGGAACACTAGAATCAAGCAGGTGCAGAAGTTTAAATACCAGGGAAGCATATTGACAGAGAAAGATAAGTGCAACACTGAGATCCATAGATGTATTGGGATAGCCAAGGACACAAGCTGAGCAGAGAATTGCAAGACAGGAGGATTTCTGTGGTAACAAAGAAAAGAATACTGAACTGTTATGTCACATCTGTACTTCTTTACGGCAGCAAATATTGGACGATCTCCTCAAAGATGAAGAAGAGACTCAAAGCGACAGAGATGTGGTTTTACAGAAGGATGCTAAGGATATCATGGATCAAGTGTGTGAGCAGGTAAGTCCAGGGTTCTTCGTGGCCTCTCGTTTAAGTTGTGACATGAGACGACATGAAAAAACCCTCGGCTTGCCTTTATCTGCCCTTATGCGCACTTGCGTAGGGTCGGCGGTGAACTTTTTTATTGTTTGATGACACCTCACTATCATTTTAGAAATTTCTAGGGTAGATTTACCTTTTGAAAGTTCTGAGGTGATAGTTTTCTTTTCAGCATCACTTAAACTGCTTTTACGGCCCATCTTTTCACTAAATTCTTACACTTTTCTAATAATTTGGCACGCTCAAATCACAGTGCTGATAACAAATATGGCGCCAATTGGTTTACATTGTGCAGATCAGTACGAAAATTTCAGTGATTGCGCAGGTCAGTGTTGCCAACATTGTGAAAATTTTGTGTGAATTGATTGGACGGTTTTTGAAATATGAAAAAAGTTACCTTGATAATAATTTGGCACGCAGTGTATATTATAAATTAACTGATTTAAAATATGGCTTTTTCGCTACACAGTAATAACCATGTTTCAAAAATGGAAGCTAAAACGCTTCAAATTTAATTTTGTAATTAAATTAAGAACAGTTCCATTTCATCCTCAAGCGAATTTTGGAGTAACTCATTTTAAAAATTTTACTGAGTTTTAAAGGCAACGAAAAATTCATAATTCACTGCTTCCAAGGATACAGAGAGATCCAATCATTCAGACAAGGGGTGGTAGTGTATTCATTTTTATTAACTTTTGTTGTATCAGTTATTAGTTACGTTTGAAAAAGGGTTTATGTTTAGGTAGGGTAGGGATGTATTTTTCAATGAATTCTGACATCCGTTGAATGCATGTCTTCTGTTTTTTTTTTTAAATCTTATTGTTAACAGCAAAAAAGTCTTACGGCATTTTTTCTATTTGTATACTTAAAGATTTTTGGGGGATGTTTAGGTTAGAATACGTTTTATTTGACTACAATTTTAAAATATTTTCAGTTTTAATTTTTAATAGACGATATTTCTTTTAAAACAAGTAAATGTACTAGAATTATTTTCAGTATATAATATTATTTTCTCATATCAAGTATAAGTAAGTATATTACCAGGTTACATTGTTTTTTAAATTTTATTTTAAATATTATTTAAAGAAAATTTTTGATTTTCATAAAAAATAGCTAATTTATTTCTCTGATCCAGTAAACTTTTATTTTTTTATAAACTTAGTAATATAGTTTCTCAGTATATTACAAAGGACATGGGTCATTTAATGACCTACATATTCATTGTTTTTTAATTTCATTTTATTTTGTTTTGTTGGAATATTTTAAGTTCTAAAGAAAATTTTAACTTTTTAAAATATTTTCAATTTTAATAGACTATATTTCTTTTTAAAACAAGTAAATGTAAAATTAGCTAAAATTATTTTTTGATGAATATAAGTAAACTATATTTTTATATTTTATTTTAAAATATTCTTTAGGAAAATTTCTCTGATTCAGTAAATTTTTATTTATATATATATATATATATATATATATATATATATATATATATATATATATATATATATATATATATATATATATATATATATATATATATATATATATGTGTGTGTGTGTGTATATATATATGAATTTCTCATATTTGATTAAATTAGTTGGGGGGTAATATGCAAAAAAATGTCCAAGAAGTATATATATATATATATATATATATATATATATATATAAAATATTCGTCCTTTGACAGGACTATTATTTTTTCTATGAAAATTTCTCGGACATTCAGGCCGGTAAATGTTATTTAATACTGTTTATTATAAACAGAGCATTTACTTAAATACTTATATCTATAAAAAGAATGTTAAACATAAAAATATCTTTAATAAATTGACAGACTTTGTCCATTTCTTAATGTATGTATATATATATATATATATATATATATATATATATATATATATATATATATATATATGCTTATGCATTATAATAATCTGACAATTGTCCTATTATTTTTGTTTCATGTGATTAAACAATTGCACTATTTTTATTATTTGTAATTTGACAATTGTGCCATTCTGCACTCTGGCAAATCTTGACAGCCCTTCTATATGGCAGTGAATGTTGGACAATCCACAGATGAAGAATATTCAAGCAACAGAAACAAAGAAAAGTCTTTATATATTATATATATATATATATATATATATATATATAGTAAATATACTGAAAAAATACAAAAAAAAAAATCCCTAATATTCAATTATGCTGTTTTAATGTTTAATGACAGCGTCGGACTTTTCGGTCTAATAGACCATCTTCAGGACATATTCATAAAACATAACTAAAACAGCATAATCACATCTTAGGATTTTTGTTTGTTTTTCAATATATTTTTTCTTCATACTGTCAGGATCTATATCCATATATTTGCTTATATATATATATATATATATATATATATATATATATATATATATATATATTATTTTTGTTTAAAATATGATTCCAAAACGCTACATAAAAAGTCTCATGTTTCAAAACAAGAGCCAAAAACTTCAATATAATTATTTAAATTAAATTTTCACACACATATATATATATATATATATATATATATATATATATATATATATTATATATATATATTCTTTATATTTATACATACATACATGCTTGGCACAATCGTCAGGCAGCCTGATGATTGCATCTAGCATGAAACAGGCTGTCGCTTCTGAATGTTGACTTCAGTGTTCACTTTTATATTTATATTTACATATGCTCTATCTCTGATATTGAGCACTTTATCCCATAAATAGAGCACACCTTAAAACTTTATTTCTTTATATATATAGATATATATATATATTCTTTATATTGATACTTACATACATACATATATATTCTTTATATTTATACATACATACATATATATATATATATATTATTTGTATATATATATTCTTTATATTTATACATATATATATATTCTTTTTATATTTATACATATATATATATTTAAATTCTTTATATATTATATATATATATAAATTAATTTTTATTTATACATATATATATTTCTTTATATATATATATATATAATAATCTTTTTATTTATACATATATATATGTTCTTTATATATATATATATATATATATTTTTTATATATATTCTTTATATTTAGACATATATATATATATATTGTGTTTGTATATTCTTTATATTTAGACATATATATATATTCTTTATATTTATACATATATATATTTTTTATATATATATTCAATATATATTTTATTTTATTCATATATATTCTTTATATATATATATATATATATATATATATATATATATATATATATATATATATATATATTTATATATATATATATATATATATATATATATATATATACTTTTTATATATATTATATATATATATATATATATATATATATATATATATATATATATATCCACAGATTTGCTACAAAATGAGTATAGAGGATGGGAAAAAATGCCCTAAACTTAATAAAAAGTTTGAATGTCAAAATCTTTGTTAGTATTAAGCAGAAAGTCCAAAGAATTTTTCGATCCTTTTTAGAACGTTCAAAATTTCAGTTAATCTTTTTTTTCATTTGTCTCAATGTGTGACTATAAATTAGAATTGAAAATGTTAGTGTAATTTTGCAGTGAAAAACATCAATTTGGAAATTCTTGTAAAAATCAAATAATTGTCAGATTTTAAGGAATCTTTCAGGACTTATTCATTCATAAATTAAGTAATTTTAGAAATGTTTTTTTTATTTTACAAAATCTTGGTAAATTTTTTTTTTTTTTTGCATGTTACGCCACTACTAATTTAATTTTATCAAATTTTCATTTTTTTCATTTTTACAGGAGTTAATGTTATCAGCACAATTCATTGGTGATTTTAGGTCATCAGTTTGTTGTGTAAAATAGGACCCCCAGTGACAGAAAATCTGCTCTGAATCACAAAATAAAAAAATGCAATAAAACTAAGACATTTATTTAATTAGAGAAGCTTTAATGAATAAGATATTATGGATACTATTGTGTTAAGAAAAAAAAATTTCAATGAATTTTTACAAGAATTGTTTTCATTTTTTTTCAAATTTTAATTATAGTAACTTATAAAGTTTTAAATCTTTTAAAATTCTGTATTAATTTGTAGCAGTTAGGTGATATGTTTATTAAGTAGATAAATTCACATATCATTTAGGACACACTCCTACCCTGTCTTTTGAGTATTAGTAGAGATTTATTCCTTGTTCCCTGTTAAGGATTCAGTTTTCAGTTCTTTCTGAAGTTTTTTTTCATTTCCAGTTGCTCTTTGCATTTTAATAACATTATTGCTTTGATTAGGGGTGAATTGATTAAAAACAAAAGAAAGTAAAACTAGATTTGCTAATCATAAATAGAAAAAGTTTACCACAGTTCACACCCACTGCCCAGTATTTTCAAAAGAATTTTAACTTTTTTTTGTTTGGGTATAAACATGCCAATTTTTGAAGATATGGATGTTCATAAAAGACATTATCAGAAAATAATAGCAATAACTATAGTAAGTTTAAAATTTATTGGTAAGTTTCTCACATCTTTTCAACAATTTTCTTCATAAGTTACAGTATAAACCCTACGTACCTAAAAATAAATAAAAAAAAAAAATAAAAAAATTTGGCTAATTCCAATCAATTTAAATTTAATCTATTCAAATTAAAAATTTTAAATGCAAAAACGTTATTTTTTTGCTTATTGTAAATATTAAATTTAATCTATTAATATATATAAATTAAAAATTTTTGTAAAATACAATTTAAAAAGTTAGGTATCAAACTTTTTTTTGAAGGAACCTTAGTGTGTGTGTCTATATATATATATATATATATATATATATATATATAATATATATCTTCACATATATAAAATTAACTCAACTATAGATATATATTTTCAGATAACTGAACCCCTAATATATATTCACATGTATGAAAATAACTGAACTATATATAAACTCAACCATGTGTCTCACACTATTCCTCACCACCTTCTATGTCAATTTCTTTTATATATATTATATAAGCTTAATACTGCCCGTCAAAAGTGTAAATTTTAAATTCATTTTTTGTTTCACCTTTGAAAGTGAAGTCTGAAAATCCAGAGAAAAATAAAATTCCCTGGTGAAATAAATTATAGCAAATGGACCCTTAAAGTGGTCTGTTTTTCCTTAAATTAAATTATTTGCTCTGACTTAACAGTGAGTTCTCAGGATTTCATCCTCCTTGGGATTATCCATACAGATTACTATGATTTTCATTACTTAACTATATATATATATATATATATGAAAAACTACACATTATTATATATATCCATGAAAAACTACACATTATTAAGCTTCTAAATAATAAAAATCTATTAAACAATAGACATGAGTTAATGGTTTTTTGCCGACATCATCAAATTTTTGCATTGAATAATTAGCATAAGAACAAACAAACAATAAAATAATGTTTAAAATCCATAGTCCTAATGAATAGTTTAAATGCCCGACAAAAAAGATAACACTTTATAAAGTCGTCAAAAAACAAATGTTAGTGATTTACGACAGTTTTTATATACACAAAACCCTTTCAGAAAAAAATAAAAAATAAAATAAAAAAATAAATAAATCTCCATAGACACTTAACCAGACTAACCGATGTCATCTTCCGCTTTAAATTTAGACACCCCAACCTTACCCTGACTTGACATCTGTGAATGTAACCGAGATATTGATACAAATTATTAACACCTTACGCCCCTTTTTCTTTAAACAATTGCTCTAGCCATTACCATAGAAATTTTTGATTTCAATTAATGAATATGCTTATAAAACACATAAATTTCAGAAATAAGTCATTCCCAAAAAAATTTTGCTTGAAGATGGAACAGAGCCTAGTACTTTAATTCAATTTAATTCAAATAATTATATTGAAATTTTCAGCTCTCATTTTGAAACATGAGAACTCTTATGTAGTGTGTTGGAATCATATTTTTAAATAAAATATATATATATATATATATAATTAATACAAGTAAAAGTTTTGCCACTAAGCTGATTATTACCTTCAGCATTCCAACTCCAGAGTTTCATAGTTGAACTCCCCAAGAATCACTCTGTCCACTCGTCAGGAGGTATCAGCAACTGACTGCTTATACTTCTCAATTTTTCTTTTTATATGCACTTTTCATTGATGCAATTTTGTTTTTCATCCTGTATGTATGTATGTGTGTACATTAGCTTCCATCTGTACATATGTGAAGAAGAGATTTATGGCAACAGAAATGTGGTTCTACAGAAGGATGTTGATAGTACCACACACACTGATCATGTGAGTGACAAAATTTTAAGGTAAAGGATACGTTTACTTAGAATCAGAAAGGGATAGATGAAATGTCTAGGATACATAATGTGGAAAGAAGGCTTGGAGAAATCAACACTCATAGAAGATACTGAAGGCAAGAGCAACACAGAAATAACCTACCTAATGAGCTTGTCTAAATGGATAGCAGAACAGGAATTGCTAACGATATGTAAAAGATAATTACTAAGAGCTACAAAAAATAACAAGCTGAGAGGGGAAGAGCTGAATTCATCCTTTTCCCAAGGGTATTTGCACATAGTGAATATAACAAACCCGACTGGAATTGGACCATGGCTATCCAATTTCTAATTCCAAGCCATTATCCATTACACCACCTGCACACATCCAAGTTTACATCATCTGGTATTCCCAAGGGGTCATCTATCTAAGTACTGACCAGACTCGATGCTGTTCAAATTTGATGATTGTTTGAGAGCTGGTGCTTCGACATGATTTGACTGTTAGCCAATCTTCCCAAGGGGACAATTGTGAAGTCGATCGTGGTCAAATTTAAATCATATATGAATTATATTTTTTCCAGGTATACTGGTATAGCTATTTATTTAAACTGAGGAATATCCTGATGCCATTTGATGCATTCTTTACGGAATTTAGATTTTTCTGGTACAAGGCCATGGAATCTGGTACAAGGTTTGGAATCTAAGTGAATTAGAATTAATTTTTCTTTTTATATGCCCTTTCTTTCTCCATTGTGAACTGTATCGATGATCTTATTGAGTTCACATGGTCCAGCAGTAACAAGAACTCTTCCTGGTGTGACCACAGTATGAAGGTGTCATCAATGTATCTCAACCATATGGTTGGCTTTAGTGATGTGGACTCTAATGTCATTTCTTTGAAGTATGTTTGCCATTTTTAAATCAAATATGAATTATATTATTTCCAGGTATACTGGTATAGCTATTTATTTAAACTGAGGAACATCCTGAGGCCATTTGATGCATTCTTTACGGAATTTAGATTTAAATAAATAGCTATACCAGTATACCTGGAAATAATATAATTCATATATGATTTAAATTTGACCATGATCAACTTCAAAATTGTCCCCTTGGGAAGATCGGCAAACAGTCATATCATGTTGAAGCATCAGCTCTCAAACAATCATCAAAGTTGAACAGCATCAAGTTTGGCAACAATATCCTGAGAGAACATTGGTAAGGGAAGGTGTTAAGAATGTTTTGATAGATCGGAAGAGATGAAAAAAAAAACAGTATTTTATTTTAGGTCTATAAATACCTTCACAAACATGTAATTAGAAGCAAATAGAAATACAATACTGAGATATGCTGTTTGCAAAATGTCAGTTGCAAATCAAATTGAAAAGGGGTCATCAGTAATTATATGCAAGGAGTATATAATTATCAAAAGCAGAATTGTATTTTATCTCATATCAATAAAAAAAAAACATTGTCCTGATTCTTTCATACCATTATGTGACCATGTCTTTGAAAAATAAAGGGTAAACTGCATAGTAAGTAAGCTTTATCTTCCTTTATATAATGACGACCTGTGTTTTTTCGGGTTTTTTTATTACTTATTTCAAGAGTATAATGTATAATAAAGATAAGTTTTAACACAATAAGATATGCAGATAAATATATATTATAACATTCAATTTTTTAATGAGGAAAAGACCAAAGTAATTATTGTTGTCCATCATCTATGGCAGAGGTCGGCAACATTTGGCTAACTATGTGCCAACTTAGTGTTTTAAAATCATTCAGCGTGCCAACAGCATACATATTTTTATACAAGTCAAGGTCAATATACCTGTTCTACAATATATTTTATATAGTAATATATAGTATATATATACTTTAGTATATATTAAAATTGAAACAGCTTAATATCTTCTTTGTATTGTAGTAGTTATTGGTTCGGACTTTATAATGTCATTTGCGGCTGTGTGCCATTGGAAATTGTTTGTCATGCCACAGGTTGCCAACTTTGATATTCAAAAATTTAAATGCAATAGCAATCATTAACTTCTGTTTTCTTAATTCATGTTCTTTTATATTTTTTTTCTCTCATTCACACTCAATAATACCTTGCATTTTAGTGGCTTTATTGCCTTGCTTGGGCTGAAATGAGGAAAAAAGATAAAAAAAAACATTTAATTCTACATATAAAAGCCTGTTTATATAATTACTAGCAGCCATATCCAGATGGTCAAACAGAAAAAGCATTCAATTAGAATGGAGCAAAAATAGCATCATGTTTAAATGTAACAGAGTCTATCTATCTTCAATTACTCTAAAGTACTTTCATTAAAAAACATTTTGAATAAATGCAATTGCTGATATAACAGAAGTAGTCTGCATTTATTCAATTGAAGTTAGCTGAGGACATGAAGGGGTAAAACAGGCAACATGAAGACCCATTTCAGACCACACTTATTTTTGAGTTTTTGAAATTCAATTTGCCGTGTGCTACCAGGGATGTAAAAGAGGATACATTTATAAAACAATTGTTAAGTTTAATGAAAATTGGTTGAAAGATCAACAAAAAATAAGAAAGAAACCAGTAAAAATCACCATTTTTCACTATTTATGCAGGTTTTCACTCTATGGGTGGACTAAATGACTGTTAAACAATCAACTTATTGTTGGCTACAATTGTGTGAAGTTTGTATTAGATTGCTTGAAAATTGAGGGAGTTTAAAATTTTTGTTGAAATTGATTTTTCATTTTTTGCCAAATGCAGTGGCATAGAAATAAAAATGAGGTATCATTGGGCTTGTCATGATGTAAGTAACCTACGTACTGAGTTTGAACAAAATCAGTGGAAAAAGTTGAATTTATCGATTTTTGATTTTTTTAAAATTATTGATTTTTTACACTAAGAATCTATCTCTTACATTGTACAATGTATGTGCCAGTTGGATGGATCTCAAGTGGAAATATATCACACTGACAGACAGATACACTGATATCCTCTGTTTTTATATATAGATCATTATTATTATTAGGGTTGCACTAATTAAGCACCAAAGATAATTGTAAAAAGATTGGCAAGAAAATGAAAGAAAACTCTGAGTTTTATCTCTGTGAAAATTTCTGTTACCATTATTTACTTTCAGACTAATATCCTCATCTTTGTTATTATCATCACTAAATTCCAAATGTTGTGCCCTTTGACCTTCTTCTGATCCAGGTAACCATCAGAGAATTTTTGCACTGAATCCTTTCTTTAATCTATGAGGCTTTTTTTTCTGTTGACCACATCTCATCTTGTTCTTTAGTCCTGCTCAGTTATTGCTTTCCCTGTGTCTAATTCTGTCTAGACAAGATGAGATATCCCTAGACATGGACAGTGGAATGAGAACAGTCTACCAATTTATGGATTATAATTTTCTCATGTCAATATTTACTTAAATGACCTTCTCTCATTAACACTAACGAGAATGCCAGCTGCAAGGCATGGTGGTGTAAACCAGATCAATGGTGACGGTGAAAGTGGGGGGGGGGGCAAATGACACTTGAAAATAGGAAATTAATGCCATTACTGGCATTAAAAAAAAGAAAAAACAACTTAAACATTTTTTTTTATTTATTTATCATTTTTGTGTACATTTCCATTTTTAAAAAAATATTTTTTGTACATTTTATGGTATTGAACATTAGACATATTGCTAATGTTATTCATTGCTTTGAGCAAATCATTCTCTTCTTAAAACATCAAATCAAGAATTTCTTTCTACTGACTTTCATTATATGTCGTTTCAATGCTTACTGTGGGATGATGGTAAAGAAACTAATCTTAAATGGTTATTGCTTGGCTATTTGATCCTCACTAAAGTACACAACGCTATGTTCTTGTGCCAGACTTAGCTTAGCTATATAAAGATTTAGTTTACAACTGAAGCAGTCATTTTGAATTATATTATTAGAAGCATTGTCAACCATTATTCATTTTTGACTTGTATTTCTCTCATCTTCATTTCTGTTGCTTTATTTCCACTACTAGTATTAATAGTATTAATATTATGTTGAATTTTATTATTAGGTGAAGCATTGTCAGCCATTATTCATTTTTGACTAGCATTTCTATCATCTTAATATCACTTGCTTTTTCACACTAGGATTATTATTAGTAGTAATATTTTTTTGAATTTTGTTATTAGCTGAAAAATTGTCAACCATTATTCATTTTTTACAAGTATTTCTTTGATTTTAATTTCATTTGGTTTATTTCCACTAGTAGTATTAGTAGCAGCAATAATATCTTGGGTTTTATTATTAGATGAAGCATTGTCAGCCATTATTCATTTTTGACTAGTATTTCTTTCATCACTTAATTTGCTTTATTACCTGTGCTTTTTTTTGGTGATTTCTTCAATGTTTGGTTGTATGATAAAGAGATCCTCGGACTTTTGTCCTCATCTTTATTGCCATATTCATGACGTTTCAGCTGTTGTACACTTTGGCCTTCTTCACCAACAATGGCAAACATGTGCATGGAATACTTCAAAGAAATGACATTAGAGTTCACATCACTAAAGCCAACCATATGGTTGAGATACATTGATGACACCTTCATACTGTGGTCACACCAGGAAGAGTTCTTTCTACTACTGGACTATGTGAACTCAATAAGATCATCAATACAGTTCACATTGGAGAAAGAAAATGATGATTCACATTCCTGGATGTACTAATATCTTGAACAGAGCATGGGTTCAAGACATCTGTATACCCCAAGCCAACATTCTCCGGACAATACCTCAACTTCAATTTGCACCACTCATACAATGTAAAGAAAGGGATCATACAATGCTTACAACATGGAGCAAAAATCACAAGTGGTGACCCGGAGTCATATGAATAAGAAATGGTCAGTATAAGCAGTACCTTACAACGTAACAACTACCCTGGGTACATGGCAGCAGCTCTGACAAACTGGGATAGAAGGGTACAACAAGATAAGAACATTGAGAAAAGAGTTTCTGTCTACCTACCCTATGTGAAAAGATTATTGCAAAAAATACAAAAGACCTGTGGTCCATATAACATCAGGATGACCTTCAAGAGTGGTTCAACACTTCATACACACCTCTTCTGAGTCTGACCTCGCCCCCTCTCATAAAGGAAAACATGACTAAAGGCTTTGTATGCTATCCTGTGGTAAGCAATATAAATTTAAACACTGATGTTCTCAGGGACATATGGACCATATATAAAAGTGTTTGTTGCATCCAGTGACTTAAACCAAAGAGTTGTGAGTTCAATATCTGCCTACTTCACTGGTAAACAAAATCTTGGAGAGTTGAGTTATAGGAAGATAACTGAGACATTCAGAACATGCATGGTATGTGGAACTAGAACAATCTATCCTGGTCAATGAAATAAAGGGTTCAGTTTGAAATTCAGATCACCTGAAGAAGGCCGGAGTGTACAATCGCTGAAACTTCATATGACAATAAAGATGAGGACAGTAATCCGAACAATCCTGGTCAATGAAATAAAGGGTCCAGTTTGAAATTCAGATCACCTGAAGAAGGCCGGAGTGTACAATTGCTGAAACTTCATGAATATGACAATAAAGATGAGGACAGTAATCCGAACAATCCTGGTCAATGAAATAAAGGGTTTAGTTTGAAATTCAGATCACCTGAAGAAGGCCGGAGTGTACAATTGCTGAAACTTCATGAATATGACAATGAAGATGAGGACAGTAATCCGAACAATCCTGGTCAATGAAATAAAGGGTTCAGTTTGAAATTCAGATCACCTGAAGAAGGCCGGAGTGTACAATCGCTGAAACTTCATGAATATGACAATAAAGATGAGGACAGTAATCCGAACAATCCTGGTCAATGAAATAAAGGGTTCAGTTTGAAATTCAGATCACCTGAACAAGGCCGGAGTGTAAAATTGCTGAAACTTCATGAATATGACAATAAAGATGAGGACAGTAATCTGAACAATCCTGGTCAATGAAATAAAGGGTCCAGTTTGAAATTCAGATCACCTGAAGAAGGCCGGAGTTTACAATCGCTGAAACTTCATGAATATGACAATAAAGATGAGGACAGTAATCCGAACAATCCTGGTCAATGAAATAAAGGGTTCAGTTTGAAATTCAGATCACCTGAAGAAGGCCGGAGTGTACAATCGCTGAAACTTCATGAATATGACAATAAAGATGAGGACAGTAATCCGAACAATCCTGGTCAATGAAATAAAGGGTTCAGTTTGAAATTCAGATCACCTGAACAAGGCCGGAGTGTACAATCGCTGAAACTTCATGAATATGACAATAAAGATGAGGACAGTAATCCGAACAATATAAATAGGGTAAATAATTACATTACCTCATCTCAGAAATAGAGACAGAAGTGGACCCTCATTTCTTCTCCAGCTTTCTCACTTCTTATTTTTCACCTTATTTAGGGTTGAGAAGTCTAATTCACATAAATAAGAAGTGGAAAATGGCAATAAAAATTGATAAAGCTTTTTAGATAATGTGGAGTGTTCCTTTTGTATTGAAATCCAATGTGTATCAATGTGTACCATCAAATCACTAGAAATGGTGGCCAAGTCTTCAGTATTAGAAGCAATATTTATGAAGGGATCTCAAATCCTATCATACTTTTCTGTACTCAATATCAGAAGTCTATGTTTTCATTGAGCGTTTTCAGATGGATAAGCATAATAGGGATTAACATTAATATTAAAACAAAGTATTTAAGATAGTATAATCAAAGAATAATAAAATATAAAAAAAATAGTTTAATACTCATTTATTTATTCTATTACTAATGTTGTACCATTATTACTTCCACACATACACCCTTGTGCAAATTAATTGAAACAACTACTTTAATTTCCTTTCTTTCAATCTGTACGGTCAGTTTTAGACCCACTGAAGTGACAGGGTGTAATTGATTTCTATTTTTACTTCAGATTAGGTCATTTACAGTAGTGTGCAGTAATATGAATCTATTTTTGAGGTGTATGATAAAATTTGTTTGGCCTTGAAAAATATTGCGTAATCTGTGATTGCATCAGATTTTTATCACACCCAGACACTATTGTCTCGACTGTTGATTAGTTGTCCTATGGCCATTGTCTGCAATGAATGTTACTCTAAGTAAACATGCTGAAATTGTAATGCTGCATGAGCACACTGGCAAGCCTTTCAGAGAGATCGCAGACCGTATGATGAAAGAGAAGCTTGTTATAGCCATTACATTACATGGTAACATGACCCCAAAATCAATGAGGACTGCTCCAAATAAGTGGATTCCATGCCAAATCACATCAAAGAGCTTCTAAGACATACGAAGTGCTAATATGTGCACTGGGTCATGTTTCATTGGAAAATACAAAAAAAGTAAATAATAATGGAATTATTAATTTTGTTTCATTTCATTTACACAAAGGTGACAATATTTCATGGTACACTTAAGAGGAACACAGAGAAATTAATGTGCCATGGCACAGCTGTTGAGAATCACTCCATTAAACAAAAGGTTACAAAGGAAATCCATAAAGATAAGTCATAACAGTTGACTTCAAAAAACATTTCCTTAACTGTTTTAAGAGAAAATTTGATAAATTTCCAATGAACTGTTCAGTTAATAAATGTTGAATGTCTCCTTATAAGGAAAACAGCTGATCCTAGCATTACCATAATGCTAATAATTCTATATTCTGAATAAGTGAAAATGATCTTACAATACAAAAGAATATATAACTAAATAACTTACTACACTTTTACCTGATAAAATCCACAGCTAGGAATTTTGTTCACTGTGTCATTTCTGACAATTCTTCTTGTCAGAATCATTATTGCACATTTATAAATCTACTATTCATCTTTTCAGTGAATACTGATGACATATTTGGTCTGGTACTCCTACTATGTATCTCTAGATTGTTGACAAAATTCAAAGGAGGGCTTGTAACTACTTGCATTTTTTACATTATTCGGACTATCCTAATCTTCATTGCTATATTCATGTTTCGGCTGTTGTACATGTTGGCCTTCTTCAGGTGATTGGGATTTCAAAACAAACCGTTTATTTTGTCCACTGGGGTATATTGTTCTAGTTCCACATACCATGCCTTTTCTGGATATCTCAGTTATTACCCTTCAATGCTCCAAGTTTTGGTTCACCACTGCTGTGGCCTGGTATTGAACTCAACACTTTGGGTCCAGTCACTGGATCTAACCAACATCTTTATCCACTGGGCTATGTGTTCTCAAGGACATTTGGCCCAGTGGATAAAGGACACATGGCAGTGAAGATGAGGATAGCAGTCCGAATAATGTAAATAATGCAATAATCATAATACCGCATCTCAGAGATATAGACAGGGCTTGTAATGTTATCAACCTTGACCTGGTATCTCAACTTTAGTTACTTTCCAACCATCATGACATGGTTTCACACTGTCTTTTCTACAAATATTTTTATGGCAATTGTTCTGAGAAGCTGTTCTCCTTAGTGCTACAATTGCATGAACTTAAGCATGCTACTAGATTGGCAAGTAGGTCTCACAGTTTTACTGTTGAACTAACAACTAGATGCAACCATATGTTCTATTCTAATAGGAAGTTCACCTAGAAAAAAGAAAACATGCAATCATAAGTTCTGATTTGATAGTTTCTTTTCATACACTTCTTATCTAGGAATTCTCTTTCTATTTCTTACTTCCCTTCCACCTACATATATCAATTGCCATCTTCTGTTTTCTTGAATCCTGTTTCTTTATTGTTCTTTCCCTCCCTTCTCCTCACTAAAGACCTCTCATCCTCTGTCACTCTCTGTAACTTCCTGTGTCCTAGTGGCTTTACTGCCTTGCTTGGGGCGAAATAATTAAAAGATAATTAATTTTATTTTTTTCATTTATGAACATAAAATGAAAAGAAAAAAGAACACCAAGCATCAACTTTGTATTTGCAAAAGATGCAAATTTTAATGGCTTGTGTATTCCCTTAAATTAGTCTAATGGAGCCTTCTTATTTGGAGATTGAATGTCTCTTACACAAGGAATCAATGGGGCGCCTTGAGGTGGTGTTATGGTTAGCAAGCTTGTCTCGCTAGAACTATTATGACTGAGTAGTGAGTTCGATCCTCACTGGATACCCCATACCTTCAGCCTTGTGCCATATCTGAGCTACACTTGGAAAATCACTACACAAAGAATCAATGATTCATCCACAAGAGTAATAGATTTAGCTCTTCATTGTGCTTTGGTCAGAATCCTCATCATGAATGATATTGTCATCTGATGTATTCAGGCTGTCAGAAGTTTGGATTTAGGTCCTAAATTTCAGACTGGCTATTCTGTTAATGACCTTCTGGGGTTTAATCTTGGAATGACACTGTTGTCAGTGATGAATTTGTTTATAATGTATGCAAGTAAAACCATTGATTATTCTTAATGGAATCTGGCAGAATTGGTATTGCTGAGTGTAGGCCTCAAAACCAGTAGAAGGTTGGTCTTCATTGAATATCAAGACTTGATCAAAGACAGATTTTAAGTTAATTATAGTAAAGAATCAAAACTATGCCTAATGTTTGCCAGTAATAACTCTTGCTTGGAAGGAAGCATCTAACTGTGAAAAGGTTCTCACTTTGAGTGTAATCCTCTACCATTCTTGTGTAGTAGTCAGAATTTAATCTCATTAAGAGGGATACTTGACTCATTTGTCTCAATAAAGTGTTTACCTGGAAAATTGTTTTTTTTTTATCATTTCACTCTGTGCAAAGAAATAAAGCCACTAAGATGCAAGGGATTATGGAATGTGAGAGAATATCGAAAAGAAACACTATTAAGGAGAGAGAACAATAAAAGAACAGCAAGTAAGAAAACAGAAGATAATTGAGGATATTGCATTAAATTTTTGAAGATCAAAGTTGACTGTGAAGCAAAAAACCGGAAGTGAGTTCTAAAAGCAAGAAATGCAATAGAAGAAACAGCATAGAACTTATAGTTACATCTAGCGAATTTAGTCTTAAAATGATGAGACACAGCTGCCAATCTAGTACTGTGTTTATAATACCATAACTCCTCATGTATAGTATGCATTTTTTTCTAAATAAGCAAAATTAGGTGTGCGTATTATGCACAGCTACGAAAAATCTTTAAAAAATTGCCATTTTGTAGGTTGATTTCAGTTATGAAATGGCTACACAACCACAAACATATGACAATTTGACACCAACATTCAGCAATTGCAACCCCATAAGGATGTCAAATACAATCATATGTACCTAACAATACTTATAAATGTAAAATAAAATAAGAATTATCATAAAACTAAATTAGAATAATATTATTCTATGTTTAAAGCCATTTTTTTAAAAAGAGTAGGAAACACTGGCTGTAATGAAATTGGAGAGGTACAATTTATAGGGTTTGATTACCAAACAAGGGGTGTGTATTATGCATGAGTAGAAGCATTTTCCCCACATGTCCAGCACAATTTTAGATGTGCCTATTATGGATGAATGCTTATTATACATGGGGAATAAATCTACACACTAGAACCCATCTTTAAAAAGTTGCCATAAAATAAAAGAAGAATTATCATAAAACTAAATTAGAATAATATCATTCTATGTTTGAAACCATTTTTTTAGATAAGAGTATCAAATGCTGTCCATAATGAAATTGGAGAGGTACAATGTATAGGGTTTGATTACCAAACAAGGGGTGCATATTATGCATGAGCAGAAGCATTTTCCCACAATTTTAAGGGTGTGTATTATGGACGAAGGCGTATTATACATGAAGAATTATGGTACTATGAAATATTTATAGAAAATGCAAAGGGAAACTACATTATTTTTTATGAAAAAAAGAAGCTATTGGGCAAGAATCAATGGTAAAAATAGCAAAAGGATAAAAAGAAGAAAGTGGAAAGATTTCCAATACTCAAAATTTAATGTACTTTTCTCTCGACTGAAATTTAGAAATATGTTCTGAGTCATCTGGTATTGCTGACAAAACTAACCTGGCTGTTGGTCTTGAAAAGGACCTCCAATCTGTAGTTGACTGGGACAGCAAATGGCTGGTTAACATTAATGCCTCAAAAACAAAACTGCTATCCATTATCCATCAGAGAGAACCCTCCCTGCCTGCCATTAAACGTCTGATGCTCAGCTGCTCGAGAGCACCTCTTTGTTTTTGCTTGGTCTTACACTGTCTGCTGACCTGAGATGGAACAATTACATTGAATCAACAGCTTCATCTACCGCAAGGAAAGTTAGTTATCTGTGTCACACTGGAAAGTTTTTCTTGCCCAAGTCCATCTTTCAAATCTATAAATCAACCATTTGTCCTTGCATGGAATATTACTGTCATATATTGTCTGGAGCTCCCGCTGTTTGTTTTAAGGTCCTCAACAAAATCCAGAGATAGATATGCAGTATGAGTGTCCCTGATCTGGCATTTCATTTACAGTCGCTCTCTCACAGACATGCTGTCACCTCCTTCTGTCCTTTCTACAAATACTTTCACAGTAACTGTACCAACAAGCTACTTTCACTAGTTCCCAAACTGCATGAATTTAAATGTGCCACTAGGTCGGCATCTCAGTCCAATAGTTTCATATCTTGCACTTCTTCTCTGTGGAACTCCCTTACTCTTACTTAGTTACTTCCCTTATAGATATAATCTCCAACTATTCAAATGCAATGTCAATCAACATCTCCAGATGCCTTGATCTATTCCCTGTCCTTCTCTTCATCCTTTCCGTTTTCATGCCTCTTTACTCTTGCTCCCATTCTCTGTAACCCCTTGTGCGCTAGTGGAACTCTCACCTTGCTTGGGGTGAAGAACTTTAAAAAAAAAAAAAGATTGTTTTATCAAGTTTTGTTCAACATTGACCTGAGCAAACAAGTAGCCTGACTTTCTCTTATTGACGTCCCTTCAATTCTACATTTACCAAACAATGACCATAAGTCTTAGAGTTCAGTGAAAGTGATTCCACAGATACAGTATTAGGATCTGGACATGTGTACAAATATAGCCTTTAGGCTAACGGCCACATCACATTGAAACACCAGTTCTCAAACAATCACTGGTTAAGCAACACTGAACCTGGTCAGTACCTAGATGAGTGGCCACTTAGAATACCTAATTCTGTAAGCTTGAATGTATGGGTGATGTAATGGATAATGATTAAGATTTTTTAACTGGAGAGCCGACTTCAAAACCCCATTGGGTTCATTATATTCACTTATAAACAAATACCTTTGAGAAAAGTATGAATCCATCTCTTCTCCCTATATGTACCACTAAAAGTATTATCTCACAAAAAACATAAAATGAAATAGTGTACAAAATTAAGCCTGGATGTGCAGGTGGTGTAATGGATAAGGGTTCAGAATTGCTAATCAGCAAACTGAGTTCCAATTCCAGTTGATTTCATTATATTCACTTACACACCTTGAGAAAGGTATGAACCCACCTCTTCTCCCTTCAGCTATGGGTTAATCAGTAAGAATTGTATCACTAAAGTATTATTATCTTCAAAAAACAAAATCTTACAATTCAAAAATATTTTCTGGCTTTAAATAACCTGCCTAGCAAAGGAATAGGCATAGAAAGTTCTCATGACTTCCTGTCTCCATATGTGCTCTGAACATCTTTTCATTTAATGCAATATTTCTGTGGCATCTTTTCTCATAGTAAATTTTTTTTTAGGCAGAAGAGTAACAGAGGCTGTAAGTTCTAAACTGAATGTCACACCATTAAAATTACCCTATTTTACTACATTTACTCCATACAACTTCTCCCATGGGACATTTCCAGTGAAGATAACTATTATTCTCATAGAGGAAACATTTATATCTTTTACAGACAGCAGCTGATGTTTTATTTTTCAAATTAATATTCTTTGGAGAATTTGTCACTTGCAAAACATAATAATGACAGACATGGGCAAAAAAAAAGTGTAGTAGCAGCACTCATCAGCAGGCAGGCTAGGCTTAAGGCACCAAGTTCACCACTCAGAATTTTCCCACAGGATTAAGTTGTTGATTTTTGAATTTGCTGACATAGTAATTTGGTATTCAAACCTTGTTTACTTAGTCCCAGTGGAAACATAATGAAGACAGGCATGGGGAGAGAGAAAGAGTCAGTGTAGGACAATGGTGAGATGGAAAAGTACTAAGAAGAGGAAAAAAGTCAGTTATGTCCTGACCCCGAAAAGAAGAGCTATTAAGCAAAATTTCATGGGAAAGTTAGCTCAGGGGGAGGTGTTGTAATGAAATGTCCTATACTTCCTATCACATATGTGGACTGACTATATTGGTATATATATATATATATATATATATATATATATATATATATATATATATATCTCCCCATCGAGATTTGACGTATGAGGGTCAAGCAGATCAGTTTCCAGGAAACCGACAGCCTGACACCGGCACATGAGATTTAATTATAGTGGTGAAGGCCTCGTGCAGGACCATCCACACTTTTTGAAGCGATGAATACAGAGACCTGGTGCACCGAATGTCACAAGGTTTCCAAACGAACCACCGCAGGTTTTGAATTCAGAGTTGTCCTTCTCCTAGACCAGTTGCCATCCAAGGCTATAGAACCCAGTCTGTCCTGCTATTTTACCCATAGTCCTCAAACATATATATATATATTAAGCACAGGGTATACCTGGTGGAGTTGCTTCAGGAATTACTAGCTTGCTAACCAATTCCCTGTCTTTCAGTAGTGTATTCTCTTTTACAATAAACCTCTCTTTCTTTCATCTACATCTGTGTTGCAGTTCCTTTCACTCAAGTACCACCTTTGTCTGTGTGTAAACTTCTTTAAGGATACAACAGTTATAAATTAATATTTTTCATCCATAATTGGATTTTTTTAAATGTTTGAAACAAAATTTTATTCTTTTAAAATGTTGACTTGTTCATTTCTGATATTAGTGATGATGTCCAAGTTTGCTGTGAAGCACATAATTCTCTGATAGAGTTGTGCCTTCTTTTGAGGAATTAGTGGCTTGGATTGCATCCAAAATAAGTTGATCAGACTAATCTATGAACAACCAATCAACTTCACACGTCATAAATACAACCCTTAACTCACACAATCATTTCTGCACCCCCCCCAACCTAAAACGTCTAATGCTGTCTTAGATGGTCTTCTAGTGCATCCTGAGATGCTAAGAATTATTTCTCAAAAATATTTTGTTCTACAGTATTTACTTTTATGCTCTCCATCCTTTACCCAGATTGGAACATTTTGGCTTGGCATTTGTCCTGGAGATAACTTCTTAATTGAACTGCTGACTTTCTTTTAAAAACTAATGTCCTGGCTAAATTATCTAAACCCAGCATTACTTAGACTAAAATGGGTCTCAAGTTTTAAGAATTTTTTAAGGACATCTAAAGACTGAGTAATTAAAACAAAACCAATCACAACAGAGAATGCTGCTTTAATCATGGCTAATTATTTTATTTGTTATTGTTGTAATGGAATGTCCCACTCCCCCTATCGTCTATTGTGGACTGACTATATCAGTAGATATATATAGTGCGCACGGGTAATACCTGGTGACTTGCTTTGGGAATTACTAGCTTGCTAACCAATTCCTTGTCTTTCAATAATGTATTCTCTTTTACAATAAACTTCTCTTTCTTTCATCTACATCTGTGTTGCAGTTCCTTTCATTTGAGTATCACCTTTGTTTGTAAGCTTCTTTAAGGATACAACAGACAATACCTATTGGATTAAATTGTTGATTCGTGAATTTGCTGATAGAGTAATTTGGTGTTCAAACCCTGTCTACATAGTCCCAATTGAAATGTGGTGAGCAATAACTGAGCAGTACTAAATAAGAACTCGATGAGATATATAGGAAGCGGAATGAGAACAATCTACCCCATACATTAAACAAAGTGTTCAAAATTACCTGAGGGTTAAACAGATTGTGAAACATTGTGATAACAACAACAAAGATAAGGACAATTGTCATAGAAACTAATGTGCTTATATAAATGAATAGCAAAACAGTGACTCAGTAATCGGGGACAATCATTGCTTAGTGCTACAAAGTTGAGGGGAGCCATGGCTGCTCACTTTCTGAAGGGACTTGCCACAAGAAAAAAATTAAAACAAATTTTGAAACCATTTATACAATGATAATAATAGAATTTATTAAAATAATCCTTGAAACACCTGTCATCTTGACTCAAGTCACTTTCTCACAGATGTGATATGGCTTCCTTCTGTCTTTACTACAAGTATTTTCATGACAACTGCTCTGACGGGCTACTTTCACTGGTACCCTGACTGCATGAATTTAAGCATTCAACTAGTTTGTCATCTCAGTCCCACCCTTTCACTGTTGAAACAGTTAAATGTAACCACCTTTTCTACTCCAACAGCTTCTTCTGTCACGCTTCCTGACAGTGGAACTCACTTCCTCTTACTTGCTTCCCTGATAACTATAATCTTCAAATCTTCAAATATAATGTCATTTGATATTTTCTGATGCTTTGATCTTGATCGCCATCCTTCTCTTTATCCTTTCCTCAAACACCCCTCTTTACTCTTACTTTCACTCTCTGTAACTCCTTGCATGCTAGTGACACTCCCATCTTGCTTAGGGTGAAATGCTTAAAAGAAAAAATGGAAAAGTAGAACGATGACATCCCATAATAGATTCATATGCTCTGTATGTGACAAGAGTTTTACATGTATGATGATTGGGTGTTGATTTTTGCGGGATTAGATTCTCTGATAAATCGGGATTTTAGGTTTGTCTCATGACAGACTTATCTTGAATGGATAAAATCACAATATCTTTTCTATATAAAACAATACATTAAACAGAGGTGACTGCCAATAAAAAATAATAATGTAAAAAAAAATTGCACGTAAAGTAAATAGGATATTTTTATTAATGGTCATTCAGAACTATGCTCGAGAGCAACTCAGTGTAGAGAATTACTGAATATGAGGTGTGTGATATGAATCTAAGTAGGAAGTGAATATTGTGAGGATATGGAGCACAGGTAAAAACTGACCCTTGACATGACGACATCATATTTGGGAAAGTATTCATGTAAGAGTTTATTTCACAAAGCACCAGTTCTTAGTAAAATAATGACTATAAACAGCAGGAGATGATCTTTTGGTAGACATTTGTTAAACTGATAGTTTTGATTTTCTTGTTTTATATAATCTGATAGTTGTGCTATTATATTCTTGGCACCCATTTGGCAACTTGTATAGCAATTTGCCTGTTTCTTGGCACTGGTGTAGCAACTTGTATAGCAATTTGTCTGTTTCTTGGCACTGGTGTAGCAACTTGTATAGCAATTTGTTTGTTTCTTGGCCTCAGTGTGGAAACTAGTATAACAATTTCTTAGCACCAGTTTGGCAACTTTTATAGCAACTTGCATTGTGGCAATTTGTATAACAATTTGTCTGTTTCTTGGCAGCAGTATGGCAAATTTATAGCAATTTGTTGGCAGCCATTTGTCAACTTGTATAGCAATTTTTCAATTTCTTGTCACCAGTATGGAAACAATGTTAGATACTTGGCCAGAGTGTGGAAATAAATATAGCAATTTCTTTGCACAACTTGGCAACTTGTGTAGCAATTTGTCTGTTTCTTGGCACCAGTGTGGCAACTTGTATAGCAAACTTGGTAGTCATTTGTCACTTTCTTGGCACCGGCATGGCAACTTGTTTAGCAATTTAATTTCTTGGTATCAGTGTGGAAAATTTTTAACTCCAGTTTGGCAACATTGGCAGCCATTTGTCAACTTGTGTAGTAATTTGTCAGTTTCTTGGATCTAGCATGGGAACAAGTATAGCGTGACAAGTGTGACAACTTGTATGTAGTTTGTTAGTTTCTTTGCACCAGGTTGGCAACTTGCATAGCAATTTGTTAGTTTCTTGGCCGCAGAGTGGAAACAAGTATAGCAAATTCTTGTGACAAGAAATTGCTATGTGGCAACTTGCAGTGTCACAAATTGTGGTGTGGCAATTTGTATAGCAGTTTATTAGTTTCTTGTCCCCAGTATGGAAATAAGTATAGCAATTTCTTAGTTGTTTGGCAACTTGTGTGGCAATTTGTCTGTTTTTTGGCACCTTTGTAGCAAATTTGTGAAAACAAGTGTAGCAATTTCTTTGGATGTGTTTGGCAACTTGTATAGCAATTTGTTATGTTCTTGGACTCAGTGTTGAAACAAGTGTAGCAATTTCTTGGCACCCATTTGACAAATTGTATAGCAATTTGTAAATAACCTTCAAAGGGTTTATAAGCCATAGAAAATCAATCATAATGTTAAAAAAAAGCATTCACAAGTATGTTGTTTTTTGAAATATAATTATTTAATTTTTTGGAGATAAAGTTGAAGAATGATTTTTCACTCTGGATCACTTCCCATATGCAGCTCTGAATTCTTTCATGGACTGGAGATGCCAAACAATTACCATTATTAATATTATAAGATATGTTATACTGAACAATTTACGATCAAATTTAACTATATTTTTGTATGCTGATGATGGGATGCAAGGAAAAGACATAAGAAAACAAAGCAAAACTGAAGAACATCAAAATTGGTATTAGTCACTATCGGAATTTATTTCCTGCGTGGAATTGATTGTGAGCACCGAAAGAAACCCAAGAAATTGAGGTCATTTCCTATAACATTTTACTTTTAATATTAGTCTTTCTTACCTTAATCATATAAAGAACTGTTTAGCTACAGATATATATATATATATATATATATATATATATATAAAGATGTGCGTTTGTTGTAACAGATACTGGCTTGGAATGAAAAATCAGAGAAACAATTCACTTACATTCACTTAAGCTCAAATACTCTTGGGAAAGGTATATGAATCCTTCTCCACTCGAGACATTGTTTAAATAGTAGGCCAGACAAGGCTCTTTAGCCTTGGCTGGTAAGTCTAGTAAAAAGACCATCCTGAATTCAAAACCTGATGTGGATTGGTTGGGAATCTTACACAATGTCAACCAGTTCTTTGTATTCTGTTCTTTTGAAAAGTCCGGTTGGTTCTACATAAACCTTCACCACTATAATCGAATCATATATGAGGGGAGTCTGTTCCTTTCTAGAAACTGAATTATTGAACCTTCATATGTTAATGGTAGGAGTAGAGGTTTATCCTTTGTTTCCTGCTTAGCGTTGGGTTTCCACTTCCTTTTTAAACATTTTCGTTCTTTCATTTCCAGTAGTTCTTTGTGACTTGATAGCATTATCTCTTTCCTTGGGGGTGGTGCCTCATACTCTGTTACCCTTACTTTGTAATCCTCTACCTCAATTGGCTCTTATGCCTTGTGGCTTGGTTCGGTTTGTTTTATGGCATAATGGGTTATTTAATGCAAACAAAATTTCTATTGTTGGTAACATTTTTACCAAAAATTTATTTCTGGTTATATTTATTTCCTTCAAATATTTATCACTGGTAATATTTTTTTTTTTAGAAATATATAGCTAGTCAATTTTTTTTTTTCAAAACGATATAGCTGGCAATTTTTTTTTTCAAAAATGTTTTGCTGGTAATAATTATTTTTTAAAAAGTATTTCTGGTATTAAAACCCATTTTTACCCTTTCATAGAATTTTGACCCCTTGTTTTTGGAGAGAGTAACTATTTGCCCATAGCTGGGGACTGTACCAGGTGCTAACATCCCGGGTCAGGGTGGACCTGGGAGCATCAGCAATTAATAGGTGGTTCCACACTCCTCAAAACCTCATGATCAGAGGCCTTGCTGTTGTATGTAGTTAATCATCTTACCCAGGACGCAGATGTAGTTTATCGTCATACCCAGGACAGTATTCCTGGTGCAGGGTTAATAACATTGTATTATATATATATATATATATATATATATATATATATATATATATATATATATATATATATATATATAATAAAATAAAATAAAAGGATACCAATATAATCAGTATGATAAACATTTATTAAATATTAATTATTAACCACATGACAGAAACAAAGCATGGAGAGAAAGGTTTTAAGTTTGTGATTTTTGAACACACTTGTGTCCTTCATCAATAAACAGAAAATGGGAATTACTTACAGGTAGATGTTTTTGCACAAAATGTTTGGGGAGAGAAAGTCCTATCATATGAAACTGTTTTGAAGTAACTGAAAATTATATCATGGCTTAACTCTCAAGCCTTGTGAATGATATTGGATGAACAAAATTATTTGGACACTTTCAGTAATTGCACTAGCTCAAAGTTTAAGTCATTGTGACTGAGACTGTGAACGTGTTCAAATGCAAATTGTGCAAGATCATGCATAGTGTAACTAAAGTCAACCCACCAAAGTTGCAGTACATAACACTACAGTATATACATGACTCTGTGGGTATTGTGGGAAACACAAATACACCTGAGTAGGCATCTGCAAAAGAGATTAGTTATCTGGAAATGAGCAGACAGCTTATATATGTGTATACACATGTCTGGGTGCTGAAATGGCTGGACCCATTTCAGCAAAACATAAGAAGGAATTAGTTCAAGCTCAGAACGTTTGTGTGTATGTCTGTTGCTGTATATTGGTAAATATATATGTTTGACTATATGTTCAAGTCTAGGGTTTTTTTTGGTTTTTTTTTTTTAAAGTGTTTCACCCCAAGCAAGGCGAGAAGCCACTAGGACGCAAGGGGTTACAGAAAATTTGGAGCAAGATCAGATAGGAGTGATAGAGGAAATGATGAGGAGAAGGGTAGTGGATAGATCAAGGCAACTGGAAATGTCGATTGGCATTACATTTGAATAGCTGGAGATTATAGCTCTCAGGGAAACTGGAATAGGGAAAGGAGTTCCACAGGCGAGATGTGCGAGAGATGAAGCTATTGGCGTAGAAGAGATGGCTACATTTAGGAGTTTCGACAGTGAAGGGGTGAGAGCAGGATGTCAGCCTTGTAGGGCACTTGAACTCATGAAGTCTGGGAAACAGCGAATGCAGCTCCTCGGGGGGTTAACTTATCTTCTACATATATCCTCATTTTGAGTGACATGTGTGCCTTGTACATAGTGAACATTACTGTAAAAATAATATACACTCAAGTTCAAAAGTTTGAGGCTACCTCCAGAATTAGCATGGAATGAACTTGACAGAAGAGTGAAAAAAAAAGAAAAAGAAAAAAAGAGTTGTTAGAGTCATTGAAAAAAGAATGGAATCAATTATCAAACTTATACTTTGAGAAACTTTTGCAAAGAAGGCCAAAAATTTGTGCTGCAGTAATCAAGGCTAAAGGAGGATATTTTGATGAGAGCAAAATTTATTCGTAAAATGTTTTCCTTTGTCATAATAAAATTTCTAATAAAATATCACGTCTCATTTTTTTAACCATGTATTATATTTTTCCTTTATTTAAAGCAAAAAACAACTACTTTTAGAGCCAATTAAAAAAACTACCAGAGGTGACTTTTGAACTGTAGTGTGTGTATGATTTTGAATGATCCAAGCAGTGCATGACTCAGCTATTGGTCAGCACATTTTACATAATCCTGACTGCTTACATCAGCATACTGATGATTGTTTCACCATCTTGCATAGAGCCTGTTCTGCTCTTCATTCGAAAATTCTAGAAGCAGTGTGTATTAAAATACGCCAACTGAGCATATGCAGTCTACTCAAGTTATTTGGACAGCGTAAGTAATACTTTTCTCTTTTATACTCACTGGAACTGTCATATTTTATTTGGTAATTATTTTACTAATAAATTCTTTTAATCATGTTCCATAATTAATTTTCCCTCTTTTTCTAGTAGCAATAATGAAGTTTTAGAGAGGATGCTTATAATTAACATCAGGATGTGGCAGCTGAAATTTCTAGAACATGTAATGAGAAAGGAGGGCCTGGAGAATCTGATACTCACAGGGTGAATAAAGGGAAAGAGAGACAAGGGAAAACAACACATGACGTACGTTGCGGGCTTAAGCAAGTGAATGACAGAACAGGATCTGTGAGGAGTAGTAAAGAGACAAAACTAATTGAGAGCTCAAGGGATAGGAGGAAGTGGAGAGCCATGATCGCCTACGTCCTGAAGGGATACAGCACATAAAAGAAGAATAATAATATCATTTTCTGTATCGTCTCAACAACGATTCTTTCTTTTTTGGCCGATAGAATAGGAAAATTATAAAAAGAATGTCTAAAGTTCTTTTTAAATCAATATATATATATATATATATATATATATGTATATATATATATATATATATATATATATATATATATAAAGCAGGTGTATATATCTATATATATATATATATACGTATAAATAAAACCAGGTATATATATATATATGTATATATATAAGCATATATATATATATATATATATATATATATATATATATATATATATATATATATATATATATATATAAGCAGGTATATATATATATATATATATATATATATATATATATATAAAATAAAACCATGTATATATATATATATATATATATATATATATATATATATATATATATATATAACCAGGTAAATACATACACACACAAATGTATTTTTATGTTATATAATGTGTGTATGCGTGAGAGAGATGAGGTACTGAAAGGTGTTTTCTCCTACAAGCAGTAGACATTTGTTTGAAATCTGAGGGAGAGCACATTTTTTAGATTAAGTTTTCTCAAGTGTCCAGGCCAGTAAATGTAATACACACAGAGATGTCTACTCAAACACAGATATTTACTAAAAATAATGTCAGATTAAATACAAACCCATTAATTCTTTATATATGTGTATAGCATAATGGTTATTGGCTCAGAAAGTGATGCTTACAGCTTTATTACATTGAAAGACCAATTCCCATACAATCACCAAAATTAAACCTTGTCAGTACCTCGATTGGTAGCAGCTGAGAATAACAGGTGTTGTAAGCATGGATGTGCAGGTGGTGTAAAGGGATATTGGTTTGGAATTGTTAATCGGAAAGTCAAGTTTCGATTCCCTGTTAGATTCATTAGACTCACTTATGTGAAAATACACTTGGTAAAGATCTGAATCTATTTCTTATCCCATCAGCTATGGGATAATCGGTAAAACTTTTTATCATTAAACCATTATTATTATCTTTGAAAAAAAGAAATTCTTACAATCTAAAAATATTTTCTGGTTTTAATAACTTGCAAAGTGTTAATAAACTTTAAAAATTGAATCAATTGATCAATCAATGAAATGCTAACTGGTTACACAGACATATCTTTTAGATTTATTTACATCCTCTGAAACATAAATGTATAGAAATTACTATATGCCCACAAAGTGAGGGATCAGTTTATATATTGATTATAATAAAATATTGATCTCCCATTTTATATCCACATCAAAATTTCTTGTTTGTTTATCAAATTCTGATAATGCATAAATCCACCTCTTCTCCACTCAGCTATAGTTTAATTTGTAAGATTTGTATTACGAAACCATTCTTACCAACAGGATAATTCTTACAATCTAAAAATATTTTCTGGCTTTAAATAACCTGCAATGGGTTGATAAGTTGTAAAAAAGTGAATCAGTCAATCAGAAAGTGGGAGTGGTATACTGTGTTCAAATTCAGGTCATAATCGTTGCATTCATTTTTGTACAAATATCCTTAAGAGAGGTATGAATAAATTCAAATTCCCGTCATAATCGTTGCATTCATTTTTGTACAAATATCCTTGGGAGAGATATGAATGAATTCAAATTCCAGTCATAATCGTTGCATTCATTTTTGTACAAATATCTTTAAGAGAGGTATGAATGAATTCAAATTCCAGTCATAATCGTTGCATTCATTTTTTGTACAAATATCCTTGGGAGAGGTATGAATTATTTTTTCTATCTAGTAGTGGAAAACTGGGCTTCTTACTGCTAATATTAAAATTAACATTATTATTTTGGTTTTTATTCATTACTTTTTCCATGCAACTGTTACTTAATATTTCAATTAATAATTTTTTGATAATTTACCATTTCTAGGAAAATCATTATTGATTATCTTTGAAAATATTTTCCTTTTTGTTTCATTAATTTCTATATGTATCTTGTAAAAGCACATGCAATACCCTGAGCTTGTCAGTCACCAACCAGTTTTGGTGGCTAAGGCACTACTGTTACCCTTGGTGCCACCAGCTGCTTTTGCCACCAGACAAGGTAATGTTTTTTGTGTAGACGTGTAATCAGATATTTTCATTTTTGCAACTGAAAGTCAAGTTTTTCCCTGTCGTTTTAAGTGTATGCTTTTGATCGTTAACCAATACACAATGCACTCATAGTGATATAACCAAACCGTTATCTGAAGATATAAATGACATTTAATGGCAATGGTGAGATCAGATGTTTTCTTGTAAGGAAGTATTAAGTATTCAGTGACCAAATAGTCTTAGTGTTAGTAGAAATTTATAAAAGTCTTTATCTCAAATGGATTTTTAAAACAGTTTTTGTTTGTTTGTTTGTTTTTATAAATATGTATCTTGAGTTTACTGTTATTGCTCTTTAGATTATTGATGGGAGTTTCCTTCCTTGCCTTTGTTTGAGGTGGTGTGTAAAATCAACATTTACATGTTTTTGTGATGTCATTGCCACTTTTGGGATGTCAATGAACACTCATTGCCACTTTTGTGATGCCAACGAACACTCGTTGCCACTTTTGTGATGTCAACAAATAATCATTGTCACTTTCATAATACTCATTGTAGGAGAGACTTTGTAATTGCAGATACAACTATAGTAATGTCATTGAACAATACTGGTGTCAGACACCTTTGAATAACACTCGCACTAATAGTACTTGCTCAATAATACTTGCTCACAAAGTAACCACAGAATAGTAATCCACATAGGGATCAGTATAGAGAAATATTATTGTGGATAGAGTAGAGAATAGCATTCCTTATAGTAATAGAGGATAGAGTAGAAATGGTGATCAATTTGACACCACACTAATTTCCATATATATATATTCCCTTTGCCATCACACGATCTACTTATTCAAAAAGGGATCACCTGTGTTTGCTCACTAGCAATCTATGTTCAAACTACGGTGTCGGCAGTGACACTTTATTCCTATATTACACATGTGCTATTCATTTTAGTTGTTGCTGCCATTGGAAGCCCTAAATTTGCTTTGGTTTTTATTATTTGGTAATGTTCTTTGTGATTCTCTAGTGTCAGTCAATGGAATCAGATAGAAGCATTGTCTTCTTTAAGATCTACAGTGAAGATCTATTTGAAGCCATCTCTGAGGAAATAGTTGTATATAGCTGATAGTTTAGACATTTATAAATGAGCTGGATGCCATGGATGACGTCCATGAGATTCTAGATCTGATAAGGCACATGACTTGAATTCTTTAGTTAATATTTTGTTTTTGTAACATCTTGCTGTGTCGGTAGTTTTAAAAATGCATTATTTTATTTAAAATTCATTTAATGAGCATTTACAATGTAACTTTCACAAGTAAAATGAGTTTTAAATTATTAAGCTTATAACTGAAAGAAAAAAAAAATCTTTTTGATCAGTATGATTCCTCTTGTTGAAGGATTGTGTATAAAGTGCAGTTGAGAATTTAATTCCCATTGGTTACTTTTGCTTACATATCTAAAGTACATTCATTCATTAAAAACAAAGATCCAATTGTCATGTTACAGACATTGTTCATTGATAAACTCAACTGGTGACTAATTTGTTTCACATTTATTTGCATGTTTAATGTCTGTTCACACTGAGATGCGGCAAAATGATTATATTCTTTTAATGAGTTTTATTGTCAAAGCTAATAATGAAATTGGCAGATTTCCATAAAGGCAGGAAAAGTGACATTTCTTTCCAGCTTAATATTTACTCTGAACATTAATACTGAAAATATATCTTTATGCTATACACACGCACAATATATATATATATATATATATATATATATATATATATATATAATGTATGATGTGAGATCAAAAATAATATATTTAAATTGTTATTTCTGTCCCAAACACCTTGTTATTGAACACGAACAGCCTGGAACTGTCCATAAATGGAATAAGAGAATGTCTGAGACTTATGAAGAAAAGTTCATTTCGTGAAACGATGAGCCTAAAAGATATTAGATTCTCTGTCAGTTTTAATCTGGAAGATATATATATTATTAGGATAAATGTTATTTTTAGTGGACACCCATATTTGAGTAGATGCTCTGTTTATTTTAAGCAATATTTTATTTAATGTTCAGGCTGATAGACAAAATAATGTTTAAAATAAATGAACTGTATACTCAAATATAGATGTCCCTTAAAAATAACATTGAAAGTAATAAAAATATGTAGGATTAATACAAAAATACATTATTTCCTTTTATATATATATATATATATATATATATATATATATATATATATAAGTGGACACTGAGGTCAACAACATCAGTCAGTTTCATATTTGATGCAATCTTCCCACTTGAAGATTTCATTCAAGTATGAAACAGACTGTCGCCATTCTTGTTAACCTCACTGTCCACTTGCATATTTGCACCTGCTCTCTTGCTGTTATTGAGCACTTTTACCAAGAAATATAGCATATCCTAAAATATATTTTTATCATATATATATATATATATATATATATATATATAATTCAAATATATATATATATATATATATATATATATATATATATATATATATATATATATATATATATATATATATATATATATACAAAACCAAAATTTGCTTGAGGATGAAATAGAGCTGGTTTTTTAGCTTCTATTTTTGAAACATGAGAACTCTTATGTAGAGATGGAATCTTATTTTTAAAAAAATAATTATAATTTAGGCTCTACTTATGTATTGAGCACTGTTTTTTTTAAAATAAAAACAAAAATACTAAAGTCCTTGACATTATTAACCTAACGGTTCTTTCCTATTTTTCTCTATATTTGCACATATATATACAATGAAACACGCTAATAGATGGTAAATCACAAATATGATGATGATGGCAAATAAAAGTGCTCAATACAATGTAGAGCCAATAAAACATAAGAACAAAAAAATAAAATCAAGGTAACTCAAGTATCACACACAAAAATTAAGGGTTGCCAAGCTAGGTTCAATTTATCTTGTTTTGTTTGTGGTTTACAACTTAAATATGGAGAAGTCAGAATTTTTTTCATGTTAAATCTAATACACTTACACCCAGTACAACAAAATGTTACTACACTTATATCCAGGGCTGACAGAAAGCTAATACACTTACACCGGGTACAACAAAATGTTACTACACTTATATCCAGGGCTGACAGAAAGCTAATACACTTACACCCGGTACAACAAAATGTTACTACACTTACCTCCAGGGCTGACAGAAAGCGAATACACTTACACCCGGGACAACAAAATGTTACTACACTTATATCCAGGGCTGACAGAAAGCTAATACGCTTATACCCAGTACAACAAAATGCTACTACACTTACATCCAGACCTCCCCAAAAAAGACAAAAATATGACTTCTCCATATTTAAGGTGTAAACCATAAGTAAGACAAGATAGATTGGACTTGGACTGATGACTCTTCATTTTTGCTGGGGGGAAACTTGAGTTGTATCAGTTTTATTTTTTTATTCTTCATTTATCTTACATGTATTTATTACTTCAAGTGGTATTTTGTGGATACATGTATTTGAGTAGAATCTCCCTTTTTTTAAAGTGCTTAATGTGTATTTGAGAAAATATATTAAAGAAAATGTGTTCTTAGCATGATTGGAATGGCATCCATCTTCCTAGTTGGAATCACTGTCTGGCTGATCTGCCATGCTTTAGATGATTTGGCTATGGAGCATCTCACAGCCAAGCAAGGTTTTATTTATATAATGTGGACATTGAAGTCAACACCCAATGGCAACAGTCTGCTTCATGCTTAAATGCACCCTTCAGCATGTGGGCCACAATGTCCACTTTTCTCTATCCCTAATATTGAACACTTTAACCCATAAATATAGCATACATTAAAACTATGATTTTAGATGTTTTTAAAATAAGATATAGTATCATGACAAAGTTTTAAGAAATTTGACAAATGGAAAATGTTTCATTAAAAATAAATTTGATTACATATTTTACCATTGTAGAAAATGAGTGACTTTAAACATAAGAAACATTGGATTAGCGAAAAAAGTACTATGATTCATTATTTAAGTATATGCATTTCTGTCTTTTTGTTTTAGATCTGATGAAGCCTAGAATGACAAAACTTGTAATCAAATCTATTTTCAATTAAACATTTTCCATTTGTCAAATTTTAAGGTGTGCTAAATTTATGGGTTAAAGTGCTCAATATCAGAGATAGAGCATATGTAAATATAAAGTGAATATTGAAGTCAACACTCAGAGGTGACAGGCTGTTTCATGCTAGATGCAATCATCAGTTCATACATACATACATACATATATATATATATATATATATATATATATATATATATATATATATATATATATATCCATTGACTTATTCAGTGATTATTATCATTCCTAACACATTAACATATAAATTAAGACAAAATTTATCACACAGATGATTTATACACTGTTAAACATACTTTATACATGTGAATCAAAAAAATAATTTATTTGATTAAAATTATATTCAAAATAAATTATTATAGACAAATCAAATTATTATGAGACAAAATTAAAAAATGAATACAAATTATTATCTTAGACATGGAAGAAATTGATTAAAATAAATAAAACCCGAGAAATATATACAAGTGACCTATAAATTGTTTGATCTTTGAATGTCTCCACAACAGATTTACATTCTTTTATACAGAAGACATCACAGAGACACTTGTTTTGTTTACTAACTGGATTGTCCTTTGGTATTGTAAGATTTCACGTGTCTCGTTAATCTCAACTATTTCTACATACTTTATTACAAATTGGACAAGACTTGTCTGGAGATAGTAGTTGCATGTAGTCAGTTGGTCTTAGTGTATGGATACATATATATGTATAAAGGAAAAAAAGACAATAGAAAAACTATACTTTTAGCCAATGTGTTTCTTCCAATGTGGACTTTTTTAAGGCAAAAAACAAAATTAATTTATTGAAACAAAGTATCTATAAACAACAAACAAAATGGCGTTATCAATTTAGAAACGCTATTGTATATTCATATGGTCAAGTGAAAAATTACGTCAGTTACTTTGAAGAGAATATTTTCACATGTAGAAATATTGTTTGTATTGTTGTGTTTATGGATTCAACCATTTTCTTTTGATTTCTTGATATAGCTTTTGTGTACATTGGCTTGTGGGAGTAGTGAATCTGTTAGGAAAAGTGATTTTTGGGGGATAAAAACTAGGTGTAGATTAATATTGGGATAATATTCAATGCCAGCACTCTCAGCATCAGCTAAAACTACAGTTTTCCTATTGTCTTTTTTCTTTTATACATATTGTCTTTTTCTACAAGTTAATTCTTCGAAATTTATATATATATATATATATATATATATATATATAAACATATAGAGGTGCCTCCAAAGATTTTCTAAAAAACTGCATACCATGATGAATAAATACCTCAAACTGCTTTTATTGTTTCTTCTTCCTCTAATATATATATATATATATATATATATATATATATATATATAGTGTGAAGACCGCATTGACACATGAAACTTACTGTCACAATGCAGTGTTGATTCATATGTCCTTATACTCTATGTCTATAAATGCTTTATTTTTATACTGAGTTTACTTTCCTAATAAATGTAGCAGATTTTAAGCAATATATATATATATATATATATATATATATATATATATATATATATATTGTAGGCATATATTCCTATGCATACATCTGAAGTGCAGTTTTTGTTAGATCAGAATTAAATGTAAGTGTGGCTTTTAAAACTTCATTATCTCTCAACACTTGACCTAACCATTTAAGTTATATATATATATACATATATATGTATGCATTTATTTTGTATATTATCTTCACACATGTAACATATCCCTATGCACAGATCGGCTTCATTATCTCTTGTCATTTGACCTATTGGCCAGATCCATTCTCTTGGATAAAAATATTCATTCATTTTTAATGATCCTTTATGATGCACATTTGGACAATTGTTTCACTGCCATTTTGTCATCAATTTTTTGTCATCACTCCTTGATCTGCTTTTATTGTTTCCTCAAAATGTTTTGAATTGATAGAAATCTGTTTTTTGTGTGTTTTAAAGGGAATCAATGGCAATGATAAAGTTTATTTTTCATGATGGAAATGAAGGTAATCATAATTATACAAACAAAAAAAGCCAAAAAAAAAACAGGTCACGATGTGCATTATACTCTAAACTAATGGTGTATCTAGCATAGTGGTTATGGCTGTGGAGAGCATTGATTGGATTGCTGACTTGAAATTCCATCCAAAATTGTTGCATTCAATTTCACACAGATACACCTGGGAAAGTTATGTATCTATTTTTTCTCCCATCAAGTATGGAACAAATAGTAGGGCAGATACTGCTAGTTTGGCTACTAGCCTTGATTGTCAACCAGTTTAGGAGGTAGAAAAGTCTGAATTCAAAATCTGTGATGTCTTGAACCAGTGCATAGGAAATAAGAAAATTGCATCGGAGTTTCTGCAGTTTTCTTTCTGAGTCCACTATAAAGAATAAATTTAACCACTATGAATTCTGTATAGTACTTCCTTCATTCAAATATTTTTTACTGTCAGTCTGCAGCAGGAAGTAAACAATAAAGATCAGAAACAAAGCAATATCCCCAAGCAAGACTCAAACTCCCCTTTCTATTTATCAAAGGATACCTGCCTATGTATGCCAACGGTTGTACCTATTGAACTACTTTTTACAGGTCTCTCTACAAGTTTTCATGGTACCATGTAACCCAATAGCACCAGCTGGATGCTCAGATCATTGGCAAATAAGTTAGTTCCCCCACCAGGCTTTTCTAGTGAGGAGGGTGTCTAGACACGCAACAAGGTTAAAAACAAGACCTGCCAAAATTCGGCTGAAACTTCTTGTTGGCTTTTTCACAGGTATGATTACTGTACAAATTTAATACTTGGTGTTTCACAATTGTTGAAACAAAGCAGCATCCTCTCAGGTAGGGAGAGCTTGAGGATTGTGAGGACATTGATGAAGAGGAGGAGAAGAGATTCCAACACGATGGCACTCTTCCTCGCACTGCTAATGTAACCATTTAATAACTTTTCTGTCTACCACTAGTATGGCTGATGCTAACCTCCAGAAGAACAAAACTCTGTGCCTACTTGGGCTCATATTTTTCGCTAACATGAATTGGGGTGATTATATTGAATCAATTGCTATGTCTACTACTTGGAAAGTTGATTCACTGTGTCCTACTAGAAAATGTTTCTTGTCAGAATCTAGCTTGCACTTCTATAAATCAACCATGCATTGAATACTGTTGCTATATCTTGTCTAGTGATCCTTCTGTATATCTTGAGATTTTTAACAAAATTCAAACAAGAGTGTCCTCAAGGACATATGGCACAGTGGATAAAGATGTTAGCTAGATCCAGTGACAGGATTCAAAGAGTGTGAATTCAATACCCGGTTAAGGCAGTGGAAAACTTGAAGAGAGGAATTAACAGGAGATAACTGACATCCATTAAAACATGGCATGTAGAACTAGAACAGTCTACCCCAGTGAGTGAAATAAAGGGTTCAATTCGACATTCCAACCACCTGAAGAAGGCCAGAGTGTACAACTGCCGAAACGTTGTAATAAATATGGTGACATAGATGAGGACAATAGTCCAAATAATGTAAATAGTGTACATAATACCTCATTTCAGAAATATAAACAGATACTGAAGGGTATTTAATATAATGGATCTTTATCTGGTATCTCGACATCAGTTAATTTCCCACCATTGTGGTTTCCTTCTGTTTTTTCTACTGATATTTTCATGGTGTTCTGATGAGATTTTTTCCTTACTGCCTTGACTGCATAAACTGAAGTGTGGTACTAGATTGGCAAGTAGGTCTCACCGTTTTACTGTTGAACTAGCTAGATGCAACCATCTGTTCTATTCTAATAGTTTATTTTCTTGCACTTTTAAACTAACTCCCTTGCAATTTCTTGCTTCCCTACCATCTATGACCTTCAAAATTTTAAATGCAACATCAATTGCCATCTACCGTCTTCCTGAATCTTGTTCCTTTTTTGTCTTCTCCTCACTAAAGTCTTCTCTTTCTCTTTCAATCCCCATGACCTCCTGCTTCCTCGTGGCATGATCACCTTACATAGTGTGAAATGATGCAAAAAAACACATTGCATATGATGAAAATCAATTGATATAGCTTTCATTATTTGCTATAATTCTTTGTTTGGGATTTTGTTGTGCCAGTACACAAGTTTCAAAGAAGGATGTCTCCTGCTAAGACCTACAGAATTCATTCATATTTTTAACCATTGATTTAAGAAAGGGGTTGTATACATCTGATCATTTAAGGAAAACTGATAATTATAAGAAAGACAGCTGAAATTTTTGGAATGAGGCAAGAGAACCTGAGAAATTTGGCATATATGGGACATCTTGAAGAAATAGAGAAAACAGCAATTACCATAATTCCCCATGTATAATACACATTTTTTTTTCTACAAAAAATAATAAGCAAACTCAGGGGTGCATATTATGCACAGCGACAAAATAAAATCTTTAAAAAATTGCCATTTTATTACGAAATGACTACTCACCACAAAGATACAACAATTTGGTACTAATGTGACGGTTACACACCTGGCCCAGGGTCGAATCCCTTGGTTACAGCGCCAACTGTGACGTCGCTCCTCCTGGTCGCTCCTCCTGGTTCCAAGCGTGCCGCTCCAACCCCTTGGTTGGATGATCACCAGCCTCGCCTTTCCCAACTCGCTTCCAATACCTGGTTACTGAAGCAACTGTACTGATCTCCGGTCTGTCTACCCACGCTGTGTTTAGATCTTAGACAGACGGGACCAGCAGGGATTGGGGCCGATACAAGTTGAGTCCGACGGGGGTGGCAAAACACAAGTAAAAGAAAAAAAAAAAAAAACTCACGAGACAAAAAATTACTGATAAAAAAGGGTGACAACCTTTTATATCTAATGTCCGTTACATAAAGAAAAAATTGTTCTTATTTCCCGACCCGCTCTGTGGACTATGGCACCAAGCCTCTATCATACAACTTAAAGATTTCGAGTTGTCTACTCTTCAGAATTATGTATGTCGGAGTGTGGTCTAGTTCGACACTGGGGCTAATTTCTATCGATCATTCGCAGTTGATTCTTCTCTTCGACTTGAGTTGTATTTCTTCTTCTTCGTCGACTAAGATAGAACTTCTCTTGTCTTCGACTTGGCTGCAACTTCTCTTGTCTTCGACTTGGCTGCAACTTCTCTGCGGCTTTCGAGTAATCTTCTTCTTCGTCTGCTTGGGCTGGAAGTTCTCTTGTCTTCGACTTGGGCTGGAAGGATTTCTTGCCGCAACTCAGCTGCAACTCTCTGTCGTCCGAGGTGATCTCTTCTCGCTGCCGTCCGGGCTGAACTCTGCCGTAACTCTGCCACAACTCTTGCTGCCTGTCTGGCCTGCAATTCTTCTTCTTGTCTGCCTGCAATTCTTCGGCCTGTCTGGCCTGCAGCTCTTCTTCTTATCTTCGACTTGGCTGCAACTTCTCTGAGGCTTGCGAGCAATCTTCTTCTTCTTCGATTTGGGCTGGAAGGATTTCTTGTCTGAGGATTCTCTTTGCCCGCAAAGGGGCGAGTGAATCGGTTTGGCGCCCGCATTCAGGCTCTATCCCTGCCCACGGTCCAGCTGCAACTCCACTCCAACTGATTTCTGTCGACTGGGGTCCTGCTTTTATTGACGCCAACAGCAAACCGGGTGGGTCTGTTGGCGTCAGGGGTTTCTCAATAATTCCAATAGCTGCCTTATTTCTGTCTTCTCATTATCGCTATTGTTTTCATCCCTACTTCCTCACAGTGCCCTTGGTGGGAGGCGCACACCCATCTTTCCCGGTCCCTCGTATGTCAGGTGACCGCTCTCGACCAATGATTCCTGATCGAGCACTTCTTTCTCTTCTTTTCCGCAGATCACGTGACCGTTTCCGACCAACGGTTCTTGATCGAGCATCCTTTCTCTTCTTTCCGCATATCACGTGACCACTTTCGGCTAATGAGATTGTGGTTGGGCGTGGTTTACATCCTTCTTGTTTTAAAAAAAAAAAAATCTAATTTTGCCCTTTTGCACGTACGAAAAATGACAATCTTGGCTTTTTTCTCACCTGGGCTCTGTCAAACAGCCTGCCGCTAATTAGATGTGACTTCAGGGAAGAATATTGGCGCTATCTGTGAACTGAGACAATCGTTTTTTTTCACCTCTTGTTTTTGTCAGACCCGACAGTCAGAAAATCTTAATTATCTACATTGAAAATGTACCCACTTTGTTATCATGGGTTTCCAATTCTTAATAGGTCAGAATCTGTATATAGTTCCACCGGTCACTCCCCTCAACCCAAAAGACACTTTTTCTCCGATTAAAAAAAAATTTCGTTTCTATTGTTCTCAAAAAGAATTTCCCTTTCTCCAATTTGACAATGAGTCTTTCCACGCAAAAGTAGGCTAGGTGCATTGACCGATTTTCTTATCAATTGTCAAAACACTGTCATCAAGCCTGGTTCTTTTTCTCCCTCTTAATGATTTTTCATTTCAAATAACAATTCTCTATTGTCCTTTAAAATTCGGCCACACGCAGGCCAAGATATCTTTCTGACACTTATCTTCGCTTATGACTGGGTCATGCATCATCCAACTCTCTTTTCTTTCTTTTTTTTTTTCTTCCTCTTTCGTTTCTTTTTTCTTTTAGGATCGTCTAAGTACAATCTTAGTGAATTATTTTCAACTTAATTATTTTTCGTTAAAAAAAAAATCAACAACCTGTTTAGTAAACCGAGTAAAAAAAAATTAAATCATATTTCTATGAATATTTCTAATAATGCAAGGTGCCACACTAATATTTGTTGATTACAACCCCATAAGGATGTCAAATACAATCATATGTACCTAATGATACTTACAAATGTAAAATAAAATAAGAATTATCATAAAACTAAATTAGAATAATATTATTCTATGTTTAAAGCAATTTTTTTAAATATGAGTAGGAAACACCGTAATGAAATTGGAGAGGTACAATAGGGTTTGATTACCAAACAAGGGGTGCATATTATGCGTGAGTAGAAGCATTTTCTCACACGTACAGCACAATTTTAGAGGTGCATATTATGGATGAAGGCGTATTATACATGGGAAATTACGGAAATCTAAATGATGGTTTGTGCAAATGAATGATCGAACAAAGGGTCATGGCATATAAAAAATTACTTACAATCAGAATCAGATCAAATTTGTGGTTTCACATAGTGAGGAAAGAAGGCCTAAAGAATTGAACTCTCTAAGGGACATACATAAGCAACAGAATCAGGAAGAAATATCAAGCAACCTACTTAACAAGTTTATGCAAATGAATAACAGAAGAAGGACAAAGAGTGATGGTAAAGAGTCAAACATTGCTTTGACTAATAAAAGGGAGGACATTGAGGAGAGCCTTGCTCTTGAAAGGTTATGAAACATGAAAGAAGATTAGACTTATGACATTTTCATATTACTGAAATTCCTCCGTGATTTCTCCTTTGCCTCACCTTCAAATTGAAATGACTCTCCTGGGAGCTAAGTTTTTCCCAATTGAGAATCATTGATTTATATCAACATTGGTGCTATTTATTACCATTCTACTTATGGTTTATATATTGTATATTTTATATATTATATATGATTCAAAATTCTCTGTTCTTTCTCTGTTTAATTCTTCAAACAACTCATTTTAATATATTACAGACATAGAATTTCAGTATCTGTCTATATTTCTGAGATGAAGTATTATGTACACTATTCTTTGTCGCCATATTTATTACAACGTTTCGGCTGTTGTATGCTCCAGCCTTCTTCAGGTGATTGGAAATTTTTGAATAAAAAGATTTCTGTATCTCTATATTTCTGAGATGAAGTATTATGTACAATATTTACATTATTCGGACTATTGTCCTCATCTTTGTCGCCATATTTATTATAACATTTCAGCTGTTGTACACTCCAGACTTCTTCAGGTGGTTGCAATGTCAAACTTAACCCTTTATTTCACTCGTTGGGGTAAACTGTTCTAGTTCCATGTGCCATGTTTAATAGATGTCAGTTATCATTTATCTCTTGTTAATTCCCCTCTCCAAGTTCTCCACTGTCTTAACCAGGTATTGAACTCACACTCTTTGGGACACATGGCACAGTGGATAAAGATGTTAGTTAGATCCAGTGACAGGACCCAAAGAGTGTGAGTTCAATACCTGGTTAAGGCAGTGGAGAACTTGGAGAGGGGAATTAACAGGAGATAACTGATAACTGACATCTATTAGACATGGCATGTGGAACTAGAACAGTCTAACCCAGTGAGCAAAATAGAGAGTTCAGTTTGACATTCCAACCACCGGCCAGAGTGTACAACGACCGAAACTTTGTAATAAATATGGCGGCAGAGATGAGGACAATAGTCTGAATAATGTAAATAGTGTACATAAAATTCCATTCTTAATTGTTGTGTCTTGAGTGTTCTTTGTGGATTTTATTTCCATTATTTACACTCAAACTAATATCCTCATCTTTGTTATTATTGTCATGATGTTTTGGCTGTTATGCTTAATAATTGTTCTGGTTAGGCTTAGGCCTGCTGCTGGTAACATGTAACCCAGTACAAACTGTTGCATGGATTGGTGGTTGGCATCTAAACCAGCTCTCCCACTATCTTTTCTGTTGGTGAAAGAGTGGCATGTCTCCCTACAGGATGAAAAACAATTGTCAAAGGGAAGATGATTTTCTTATAGGGGCAAAATGTGATGGGAACATACCTCACCAAAGCAAGAGAAGATGAATTGTCTGTACATGTGCTTGTAGATACCATAGACCTGCGAGGCAAACTTTGGCAAATCAATATTGAAGTGACACAGCGCATACCTTATTGGCAAGAACGAGGCTAACACAAGTGAGAGATCTTTGTTTCTTGCCCAAAACTGACTTTTTTTGTTTCGGGGGGGGATGGGTTGTTCTTTGAGACTGGTGAAAGTTATACCTGTGTTCCAGAGAAAGAGCAAGCAATAGTACTGTTGTTTATGGCATGTAGAAACAGTCCCAAGTGAAGCATTGTTCTGGTCTCCATGTTAGCTGTCAGCAGGAATAGATTCAAGTGGAAATTTAGTTTTTCTACCACCCAGTTTTCGTTTAAACACATATATATGATAAAATATAATTTTGAGGTATGTTATAATTATGAGATAAATTGTATGTAAGTATAAAAGAGGACATTGAAGTCAACATGCTGATAGAATGTGGTTTCAAGTCTTGAATGAGAACCTTAATGAGATGATGATACTTGGATTACCTTGAGTGTCAGAATTAGTTAAGAAGAGTATCCAACCATGTAAAACCTTGCCTCAAATCATTATGCTTTTATCATTATTATCACCTTGCTTTGTGTGAAATTAATCCTGGTACTATTTCAGCAAAAAAAACATGTATATCCTTTCTGGTTTTCTTCAGGTTCCTGAAAATCAAGAAATCCTTGAGAGAACTTTGAAAACTTTTATTAAATACAGGGTCTAATTTAAAATTCTCTGATGGTTACTATGATTGACAGATACTTGAAAAAGGCCACAAGAGATTACAACATCTGAAATGTTGTGATTATAACAACAAAGATGGGGATATTGGTTTTAATGTAAATAATGTAAATAATGATAACTCCTCATCCCAGAAATTCAGACAGAAGGCAATCAGGTGATAATAACAACAAAGATAAGGATATTAGTCTGAATGTAAATAATGATATCTCCTCATCTGAGAAATTCAGACAGAAGGTGATCAGGTGATAATAACAACAAAGATAAGGATATTAGTCTGAATGTAAATAATGATATCTCCTCATCTGATAAATTCAGACAGAAGGCAATCAGGTGATAATAACAACAAAGGTAAGGATATTAGTCTGAATATAAATAATGATATCTCCTCATCTGAGAAATTCAGGCAGAAGGCAATCAGGTGATAATAACAACAAACATAAGGATATTAGTCTGAATGTAAATAATGATATCTCCTCATCTGAGAAATTCAGACAGAAGGTGATCAGGTGACAATAAAAACAAAGATGAGGATATTAGTCTGAATGTAAATAATAATATCTCCTCATCTGAGAAATTCAGACAGAAGGCAATCAGGTGATAATAACAACAAAGATGAGGATATTAGTCTGAATGTAAATAATGATATCTCCTCATCTGATAAATTCGCAATCAGGTGATAATAACAACAAAGATAAGGATATTAGTATGAATGTAAATGACAATAACTTCCTATCCCAGAAATTCCGGCAGATGAAAGATTTTACTTTGAAAAATTAATTAAAAGGCCAATATTAAAATTATTTTCTATTTTATTTTTGCTAAACAAATCAAAGTGTTCGTAATTCCCATAAATATTACAACAAAACCCAGAAACTTGTTGCAATTATTTGAGAGAGGGATTCAGAAAGCTGTGTGATGAATAATAAAAATTTGACTTAACCCTTTTTAATTATTAAAGAATAATATTTTGTTGTATGTTGAATTACCACATGATATTAACAGAGGTTTAATTTGGCTTCCATTTGCTTTTTGTCTTTGGGAGGTCAAATGCTTCTATTTTTATGGACCACATGACTGTATTGTATTTTAGTTTTGAGAGATTCAAATAATACAAAATCCTGATTGCTTATTCCTTAATTCAGATCAGTCAATTTTTTAAATTTTTGATGAAACAAATCTTAAGAAATTGAAAGGTTTTTAATGCATTCACATGTTTTCATATTTTTTTTTTAAATAAATTCACCTAATTCTGTATCCAAACCTAATATGTTTTCAAATTTTTTTTTCTCTATTACATTTTATCCACTGCCATTTATTTCTTTTCTTTTATTTCTATCTTCAATTTGGCTTTGCAATTTTTAACTTGAATCATCCACATATTCTGACTTTTACAATTTTCCAGACACTTGAAAAAACTTTGAGATCTTTTAATGGATTTAGGAGTTTGATAAAAGTTTTAATTAAGAGTATTATTATAACTAGTCCATGGTTGGCTTTTTTCTTAATTTTTTTTTTTCCAAATTTGAGTAAAGCATTGTGCCATCTGCTGATCTAAATACTCTCATGTGACATTAGATCATTATTAACAACATTACTTACCGTAGGTTTCCTTTTTCCATTATTGTAGAAACATCTGATAACTTGATAAAGATTATATATAAGTATTCAGTGGTGAAGTCTATGAACAATCATGAACCTTATGTAGGTATGTCTAGAAATATTTACCAGGAAGTTGCCATACTTTTTTAAGGTCCTAATTAAAGTTAGAAATATTTTTCCTTAACATTTTTCTTGCTTGTTTTTTTGCAAAAAGAAGACAAACCGTAAGTTTTTGTGTAACTAAATGAAAAAAAAAATGTTTATTAGTTAATATGCAGAATTGAACTCTTGAATTGGAAATATTTTACTTTACATCGTAACAGCATGGGATGAGAGAAGGGATTCAACTGCCCCCACTAAGAGGGGAGTAGCTTGGGACTGTGAGCTCCCCTAAAACAATTGAAGCATTGATACTGTTTATGTGGTACTTATCTTCCCTCCTGGGGAGGTCTCTATAATGGTGAAAAAATAACAGGTAGAGGAGGCAGCCAGATGACTGACATAACAATGGCCACGGTACCTGAATTCCCAAAATTTCAATTGGATGAAGAACCCAGTTCTCTCAGTCAAGAATGGATTAAATGGACTACCAGACTTGAAAATTTATTCATATCATTGAATATCAACACAGACAAATGACAAAAGTTGTTGTTACTACATTATACTGGGACAGAAATGAATGATATTTACTACACACTGGGAGACACAGAGGACACTTACACTGTGGCTAAGTTGTCTATTTTTTCAGCCATCAAAAAATGTTACTTTTGAAACATACAAATTCAGACAATTAGAACATGAAGAAAGAAAGTCGATTGACAAATTTGTGTAGCAATTTTGACAGGCGGATACACATTGTAAATTCCACAACTTAGAGAAAATAAAAGATCAGATTGTCACTAAGGGAAATTCTGATCCACTTCGTCAATTAGTTTTATGAGATGATCTTAATCTAAATAACCTCTTAAAAGTTGCATGTTCTATCAAAATGTCTTTTTTACAGGCTGCTCTTATTGAAACTATTAAAAAGATAGAAACTGTAGGGTGAAATTCAAATCAGGTAAATTCAGCCAAAATGCTCAGAGAACATAGTCTTGTTTGTGTTTTAATTGTAGTAGAAAATGGTCCCATCTTGGCAGTAAAAACACATGCCCAGTGCATGGAAAAAAATGTTCCAATTGTAATAAATATAACCACTTTTCAAAAGTATGCATGTTGAATCCAAAAGTTCAGACAGTTCTTAAAGAGATAGACTCTGAAAAACTCTGTTTGCAATATTAGAAAAAAAAAAAAAAAAAACTGCCAGTAAACAATATGACACCAAAATTCAAGTAACAATAAATGGAATAAAGTTAATTATGCAGACAGACTCTGGAGTTGACATAAATATAATAGACTCCCAGGATTATGAAAAACTAAATAGATCCTAACGTTAAGAAAAATATATGCCAAATTATTTGCCTATATGAGTAGTACTTGCCTGAAAACTGAGGGGCCCTTAACCCTTTCAAGTTCACATTCGCCTAATTGATGTATACAGCATTAAATATTATTGTTCATTTCAGTAAACATATCTAAATGACTTTGACTTAGAAAAATAATATTATTGAATGTATTATTATAGATATAGCAATGGGACACAATGTTTATCTCATATCAATGTGTTTTGGGGAAAATTATGTCCCGCACGATGTGTTGAAAACATCTGTGGTGCACATATGCCCCCCCCCGGGAACCTCAAAAGGGTTAAAACAAGCATTGAATCCACACATGAGCTACATGTTGCTGATTTTTATGCGGTGGAAGGTAGTAAAAGGTCCTTCATAAACAGCAGTAGACATTAGCATATTAAAATTTATTAAAAATGTTTAGCAACTCCACTTGCATGGATAAATTGCTAAAAAAATATGATGATCTTTTTCAGGGAATATGCTAAATGAAGGGTATACAGGTCAAATTATACATAGATAAAAATGTAAAACCAGTTTCCCAACCTCATTGGTGTGTTCCGTTCACCCTAAGAGAAAAAGTTGAGGCAGAACTCTGCAGGTATAATTGAGAAAGTAGATGGTCCAATTGAGTAAGTCTCACCTATTGTTAGTGTTCCTTGAAGCTGCAGGTATAATTGAGAAAGTAGATGGTCCAATTGAGTAAGTCTCACCTATTGTTAGTGTTCCTTGAAGCTGCAGATGGTCCAATTGTTAGTAAGCTGCAGGTATAATTGAGAAAGTAGATTGTTCTCAGTGTTCCTTAAAAGGGTGGTGATATAGTATGATTCAATCAAATAAAACTATAAAAAGAACAAGACATTTTATTCCTAAAAGACCCATTGGGAAAAGAGGCATAATGAGGGTTGTTCAAGGATACATGTGCATATCCTAACCCTATTTAAATTAGTATACTAGATGGTTACAATGGTTGAGGCTTGAAATGAACAAGTTATCTATTCAAGAGAAAAAAAAATTCAGGATTACAAAATAGAAGCATTATAGATCGGAGGGAGGTTATGGACAGTAAGTCTGAAACAGCTATGAAGTTTCAAGGATTTAACTTAGTATAAGTAACAATATTGGCATTTTTCTGGAAAGTGAACTGACTCCATGGCTCAGTAAACCATTCCAGGATAACTACCATTAAATGTATAGGACTCGAGAATTAACAATAAATTAATGTGCAAGTAAATTATGCAGACATTAGATGTATATATATATATATATATATATATATATATATATATATATAGTTTATGCAAATTTAGGTAATCCGTATGGGTAGACCTGAGGAGGATGATATCCAGAGAGCTCAATGTAAAATTCAGAGCAGATATGTTTGAATAAAAAGACAGACCACGTTAAGATTCCATGTAATAAGCTTTTCACCATAACCCCTTTTACAGGGTTCTGGATCATCAGACTTTACTTCCAAAAGCTGAAATGAAAAATGAAAAGAAATTCACACGTTTTTTACAGACTTCATCAAGTATAAGCAAAGTTAACGAAGTGAGGAAGTGAGGTGGGAGAGAGGATATGAGTGTGTCATATGTATCATTTTAGTTTCCTATTTTAACCCCAGTGTGTCGGCTGGATGTTGCTCAAATTTAACGCGTCTCGTCTCTAGATAAAGGTGGTTAAGAGGTGAGCGATAAGAACTACATTAAAGGGAGACGTTACAACAACCCCAATAAATTACACGACAGGTTTCATTCAAATTCTTAAACTCTAATTTATTACATTGGAATCGTAATTACGATTCAATTCATCAGACCTACAATTTCAAAAAGCTATATATATATATATATATATATATATATATATATACACACACACATATCATATACACACACACCTACAATGGCAAGTATTAACAGAAAGTTTAAAACAAAGAAAGATAGAAAAAAAAATACTAGGAAGTAAATGCCAAATGAAAAGCATACAAAGTGAACATAACCAAGGCCAATTATATTACCTTACAAACTTCAGTTTATTAATCTCAGTTATCATAAACACTTCCAAAACAATCATAAAAGTAACACAAGACAACTGACTTTCCATTGGAAGAAGTTTTATAAAGCTTATTGGAATTGCGAGTATTTCACTCTGCATGGGATGATAGAAGGGATATAACTTCCCTCTCTAAGAAACATATGTCTGTATTTGAGTGTGACAAGATATGAGAAAAAGAAAAACATTATTAAGGAGAGAGAACCATAAAAGAAGAAAAGTTATGAAGACAAAAGATAATGATTGACATTGCATTTAAATTTTTGAAGGTCAAAGTTGATTGGAAACAAAGAGGCCAGAAAAGACTTCTGCAAGTGAGAAGTGCATGGAAAGAAGCTGTTAGCATAGAACTTATGGATACAAATATAAAATGATGAGACCTTGCTGCCAATGTTGTACTGCACTTAAATTTGTAAAGTTGAGCTAACAAAGAGGAACATTCATCAGGACAATTATCAAGAAAATATTTCTAGGAAAGTCACTGGGAAGTAACATTAATTAATGTTGATGACCTTTCATTCCTGTCAGCAACTTGCATATGTTGTAGCAGATTTGGCACTCATGAGCATTGGCGTTGGTTAAGATAACTGACACAGCATTGGCTTCACTGGCAACTTTCATATATATATATATACACACACACACTCTGTGTGTGTGTGTGTATATATATATATATATATATATATATATATATATATATATATATATATACACATTATTTTCATTATTCGGACTATTGTCCCTCATCTTTGTCGCCATATTTATCCCAACGTTTCGACTGTTGTACGCTCCAGCCTTGTTCATGTGTTTGAAATTTTCGAACTGAACTCTTTATATATATACATACATATATATATATATATATATGATGTGAGCATTCATAATATCAGAGATAGTTTTTATAGATACAGGTATCAGCACAGCGTTGTGACAGATCTTTAATCCAACCACTTGGTTTGACAATCTCAAAATCACACACACACATACACATATATATATATATATATATATATGTATATGTATATATACACTTATGTATCATGTGACCTTTGAAGACCTAATTTTGAAGCTAATTTGACTGCAGTACATGGATATATAGTTGGGTCAACAGCATAGTGAGAACCAGCAGTGCATGAGCTAATTTTAAATCCCATGCATGATGCGACCCCCTTAAAATTAACTTCAAAATTAGGTCCTCAAAAGTCGCACGATGCATGAGCATATATGGCATATATTTAATCTTTTTCAGAAGTTTTCACTTAGATTTTGATAGGAAAGCGTTAAACAGCCATGTTTCTGTTCTTTGCCATTTGAGAAACAGAACAGAAAAATAACCGAAAAATAACATTTTATATTTCTTTTATTTTAACTAATGATCTTTAAATACTTTTCCCCATTGTTTTTTGCCTTTTAAACATTTCTGTTTACTATTTTTTCATCTGTTTTTCTGTTTTTTCTTCTTTATATAAAAACCCCAAGAGAGAATAAAACGTAAAGCACTTCGCCGTGTTGTACAACTTGAATCTCTTGTAGCAATTTGGAATTATTAAAATACGTTCATACATTTTTTCTGCTGTTTTTTTTTTCTTTCTTATAATAATGTTTCATGATGTTTGTCTTTGATTCATGAATTTATTTTCTCTCTTTTTGTGATCACTTTTACAATAACATTGCCCCCACCCCCTTATATTCATGTTGCTTCCAAATCGTATGTCAATATAAATTGAAGATGACAAGAATACAACAAATTCTAATAGCTTTTATGATCATCATTTACGTTTCTTCATCAATTTTCATCTGACCTTGAAATTTATATAAATATTAAATTTTTTTCCCATCATATGACATTGTTTTAATTTAGGGAATTTAACTTGGATATTGTGAGTATTATTCAGGTTTTGTCATTTTTGGTCTTCCATATTTGACATGTTCAAAAATTAAAAAGGGATTTCATTACATATGGTAATGGTAATATAAGCCATTTTCATATAAGGAAATATTTGGCATTCATTGATGAGCAGCCAGTGCTACTTTTGGATGAAATTTAAACAATCTTTCCATTAAAACAACTTTTCAGGAAAAAAGATTTCTCAAGTCCAGTAACTGTTATTGCTCTTTCAAGTATTGATGAAGGTTTCCTTTCTAACCTTTTGTTTGAAGTAGTGTGGAACATCAACATCTTATTTATCATCTTATTCATATTTGAACTACTGTGATTATTTTTGTTGCTGTTAAAACAATGTTTTGGCTATTGTGCCTCTAATTTTCATTAGATGTATATATCAATCTATAGGGGTAGGCTGTTTTCATTTGACCAACCATGTCTAGGGTTATCATCAATTCTACCCAGTTATTACTCACTCAATTCCACTGAGTTTACAGAGGTACACAATGGCCGAAAATTTGTGATAACTACACCAAAGATAAGGACAATAATGAGGAAAATAAAATAATGTAACTCGTCATCCTGGAAATCTAGAAAGAATGTGATTAGGGGATAATGACAAGGATGGTTATTTGTCCGAATGTAAATTAGACAGGATATGGTCAGCCTCTCACTGCTGTGTCGCTACTTCCATGGAAAATGCTTGAACAAACTACATGCCTTGATTCTGCCAAGTCTAACTTTCACATCTAGAACCCACAGCGCCACATTCCCTCCGTATTCCATGAGCAATAAGTAAGTTCCACTCAAACAGTTGCTTCCTGTAGAACAGACTCCCAAGAGGATGTTTCCCAATCACTACAATCTTGACCTATTCAAATCTAGAGTTAACTGTTATCTTCCCCTCCTATGCATATGAATTATGCCTTAACATAACACTCTTGAGTGACTCCCGGGCCTTGTACATGGTGAACCTTACTGTAAAAAAAAAATAAATAAAGCAAAAACATTCTTAATTACGTCATCATTTTCACTTTAAGTTAGAAGTGTTCTGTGACCCATATAGATGGCTGTTAATGATAAATTACAACTTAAGACTTCAATGTAAAATTGACAGTATTTAATTACAAACTGCAAATAAATATGTAACACAACAAAAGATTTAAGAGTCAATCAAACTTATTTACAAATTCAGTGAATACCTTCTTAGTAATGTGGCTCCGCTTAAGATCTGATAGTCACTCAGTAATAAACCAACAAACATCGGGTAAGCAACTAGTAATCAATACTCATAGTCCACTAATCATTGACTGCAGTTGGACCAATAGTCAACCTGTAGTCCACTTCAGTAAGTTGCCTGACACCACTATTTATACACCTGATGAAAAACATATTCATAATACCAGAGTGTCATGCTTGAACCTCAGTGTTGATAGTTTTCATTTTTTTTCCTATATGATATTCTTCTAATCCCAATTCTGCAAACCATTTACACAAACTCAGTACATAGCTTATGAACTCTTTTTCTCTTCCTATGCTATAGAAGTAAAAGAACAGGAAAGATAAGGTGCTATGGAAAATCAAAAGGAAAAAAAAATAAAGATCAGTAAACGAAATCCCAAAATAAAAATATGACTGAAATACAGACTTCTTCTTTTCTATATGCTGTATTCCATCAGGATGTTAGCGATCATGGTTCTCAACAATTTCCTACCCTTTGTAGCTCTTAGTAAAGTTTGTCTATTTTTGCTATCTCACTTTTGTGACCCTTAAGTGTGACCATTAATGATAAAGTACAACTCAATACTTCAATGTTAAATGAACAGTATTTAATAACAAACTGCAAATAAATATGTAATACAACAAAAGAAATAAGGGTCAATCAAATTTATTTACAAATTCAGTGAATACCTTCTTAGTAGTGCAAGTCTGCTTAACATCCAATAGTCACTCAATAATCAACCAACAATCAACTGGTAATCAACTAGTAATCAAAACTCATAGTCCACTAATCATTGACTGCAGTATCACCAATAATCAACCTATAGTCCACTTCAGTAAGTAGCCTAACACTGCTATTCATACACCTGGTGGAAAGCATATAAGTCCAGAGAGTCACGCTTGAACCTCTGTGTTGGTAGTTCTTATTTTCTTTCTCTATGACAAAGTGCTATCCATTTTAGTTGTTGCTTCTATTGAAAGTCCTCTATTGATGTGGATTCACTTATTTGGTAGAGTTCTTTGTTTGCTATTCTCTAGCACCTGCTTATGAGGTTTGAAGGAGGATAATCCTCAACTTAGTTCTACAGGCTTTATTTGTTCAAAGCCATTTTCAACTATTGAACTGAGAAAGTAGATAAATATAACTGACAGTTTAGATATTTCTGAACAAGTTTAGTGCCATGCATGACATCCATATAGAAGTCTTGATCTGATGAGGCCATTTAAGAAAATGACTCAAGTTGCAATAATGAGTAAAGAAAGCTTTGAACTAATTTTTATGCTAAAGTTCACTCCATACAAATCTCATAAGCCACTCAAAGTAGAGGGTTATTGTTAAAATGGTTATAATAAACAAAGGTGTATGATATGAATGAAAGTGGATGGGTAGTAAGTTAAGATTATGAGGATAAGAAGACTAGATAACAGTTGACCCTTGACTTAAAGAGGTTAACATTGTCAGGTTCAGGGAGGTATCCAGATGGGAGTCTTTTCCACAAATCTGGGAGAAGACTAGATAGCAGTTGACTCTTGACTTAAAGAGGTTAACATTGTAAGGTTCAGGGAGGTATTCAAATGTGAGTCTTTTCCACAAATTTTGTGGAAAAGCCGAGTGAAACTTTCTCCTTATATTTGTAATGCAGAAGAAATTAGGGTGATTCAGCTCTATGGCAGTAGCAATAGAGCTCTAAGTTGGGTAGAACTAAAGAGTTGAAGTTCTCTGAACATTTGCCATGGAAATAGCAACAGGCTGGCAATATTGCAACTATGGGGAAAGAGGCTGTAAAGTTGAAAATAAGTCATGTCATACAAGCTTGTGTACATAATTTTTGTGCTTCGTTCTGGCTGGAAAGGGTGGATTGAACAACTCAAGCCCAAATATAGCAGCAATATTCAATTTCTGACAGTTGACACTGAACAGACTTTTGATGATTAGAGATTTATTATTCACGATATTTCAAGAAAAAAGTAACTTTTTTTTTTGCAAAATTCATTTAAGTATTTATTAAATAAATGATTTTTCCTCAAATCTTACATTGCTGTAATTGTGAATTTATTTGTGGGAGATTTTTAATTACAGAGCTAAAAATTTTTCTGTCAGCAGATATTAATTATAGCATAATCAAAGTTAATTTTGGATGACAAAAATTGACACTAAAAACAGTCGAAAACCTGCAAAAGTGCTTTTTTAATCTTTTACAATTAATTTTGTTATTTTGTAGCAATTTAAGCCAAAATTAAAACTTTGAAGAAGATGTTTAAATTGAATTACATTTTGAAATTTTTATTAAAACGTGTGCAGTCATTGCTAGAATTGTTATCAAATGTGTTGGAATGCAAGGTAGAAATTTATGCCATTTGATATGGACAGAATTTAAAGTTAGATTTAGAATATTTTGGTCTTGCTTAGGCTACTCACCATGATGCCATTAGAATTCTTAACTGAGCTCAGCAGACTTTTACTGACTCACTTTGAGTTCTTTATTTAAGGCATCTTGCCTAGTTCATTTGTGTTACCAGGAGTGTGTTATTTACTCAACAGCATCCTCCTTTTGAGATTTTTTTTTTTTCACTAGTAAATATTTTATTTCTTAGTATTCACCCCCTCCTCATACCAATTTTGAATTTCTTTTGTTTTGGTTTATAATCTCTAGTTTTTCCATATATTTCTTATTTTCTGGTAATCATCCTTGTACACTCAACAAATTCCTGGGGTGTTGGTATGTCAAAAATATTATACAGTACTTCCATAGATTCTTCCTTTTTTTGCGGGTCTTTCCTTGGTAAACCTTTTCTTTAACTGATTCTAGTGCCTTTTATGTTCTCAATTTCTTCTTTTTGCCATATATATCATTTTTCCAATTTGTGACCTTATTACACCATCTTCCCACATTTCTTAGCCATTTTTATATACTCTGAAAAACAACTTTTTTGTTATCTGTTCTTACTCCTTTTTGACTTGGTCACACACACCAATTTAATTTTTCTTGCAACACCAATTCTGCTGGTGACATGCTGGTTGGTGCATTTGGGATTCGGCGTTATCTGGCAGACCTTCAAGAATTTTTGTAGTGCTTCTTCATTGACATTTTCAATACTTGCTTTTTCAAAACTCTCTTAAAAGTACCCACAAATCGTTCAGATTGTCCATTTGACCTTGGTTGATATGGCAGGATAGTAATATGTTCAATCAAGAACATTTTACAAAATTCTTTAAATTTGTAAGCAGTGAATTGTGTACCATTATCCGAGACTATGGCATCCAGAATGCTATATCTTGCAAACAGTTTGTGTAAAAAATTCACTCTAACCACAAAAGTTAGTTCTTTTGCACTTAAAAATTTTAGACCACTTAGTAAAGCTATCCACTACCACAAGATAATGTGATCTATTTATTGGACTTGCAAAATCTAAGTTCAGTTTTGACCATGGAGTATCTGTCTTTGGCCAAGGTTGTAATTTAGTGGTAGGTGATTTTGCTACCAGAGCACAACCTCTGCAGGCTTTTGCTAATTTTTCAATGTCTTGATCAATTTTGGCCCAGTATACATAGCTTCACATAAGAGATTTCATCCTTGAAATTTCTAGATGTCCACTATGAAATTCATTTAATATCCACTTTTGTAATATGATAGGTATTACTACTCTTTGTGCAAACATCAGTAATCAGCCACATAGTAAGTGTTCAAGTCTGGATTGCATTTTAAAAATAGTTTTACTTTCTTTTAGTCATTTTTTTTATTTTCGAAATAAACAGGTCATGTTCTGCTTTTACTTTACCTTCCAGGGTAGTTCACATACTACATTGCATAATATATTTTTAATTTCTATTTAACTTATTAATGCTGCAATAACAGTGTCCTCAAATGGTTTAATATTTTTTGCTATCAATCTTGATAAACCATCAGAATGTCCTAATTTTTTGGACGGTTGGTATTTCATCTTGAAATCACAATTTAATAAGATGGTACCACAGCATTGCAATCAATTTGCTGTATGCATAGGAATTCCTTTTTTTGGACTATAAATTGATAATAGAGCTCTGTGGTCCGTCTGTAAATAAAACTTCTTTTGTGTTTAAATTTGTGAAATTTTTTCACTGCAAATATTATTGCTAATGCCTCTTTTTCAATCTGGAAGTAGTTTTTTGCTGCCAGTAGTAGTGAACACAAAGCATGTGCAACAACTTTAATAAATATCCATCATTAGACTGTTTTGCATGCTTGAATATTTTTGTCTACCAACTGGACAATAGTTTAGAACTTTCTTGCAAGGGTATCATATTTTAATTCTTCAGTTACCGTTGTCATATTTATGTAGAATTGCTACTCCTGTACCATAGTCACTAGCATCTAAAGTTAATACAACTTCTGCTTTTGGATCATAGTGCGCTAATGATAAGTCTGACGTTAGTATTTTCTTGATTTTTTCAAACACTTCTGACACTTATCAGTCCAGTTCTACTTTTCCCCTTGTTTAAGCAAATTGTTGAATGGAGCTCTCAAATTCAGCATATTAGGTATATAGATTTGATAATAGTTTACTAGTCTCAAAAATGCTTATAACCTAGTAACATTTGTTGGAGGAGTCATATTCTTAAATGCACTTGTTCTTGACAGATCTGCTTGACGATCATTTTTCACAATGATCTGTCCGAGGTACTTGATTTTAGGCAAAAACAATTTACACTTTCCTCATTGAGTTTTAATCTGAATTCTCATATTTTTCTAAAACATTTTTCACATGCTTGATATGTTGTTCCTTAGATACACTTTTAATTAACATATGAAATCACAATCTGCAAGCAGAGTATCCAGCGCTTGTTGAAGTATAGCTGAAGTGACTTTTATCCCAAAAGGAAGTTGGTTGGACTTATACAATCCCTTGTAAGCATTTATAGTTATTAACTCTGAACGTTTCTCTTCAACTTGTATTTGCACATACACTTCAGAAATATCCAGCCTCAAAATATTTTTTCCATTGTTTAAATACAGAAAACTTTCTTCTGGACTTGATAATAAGTAGTTATAAGGTTCTAAAGATTTGTTCAACCCAGTTGAAAAATCAGTACAAACACAAATTTTATGATTTTTTTTTCTTTACATCTACTGCTGGTGTTGCCCATTTTGAATAGTCAATATTTTCAATTACACTTATTTTTTCAAGTCTGTCCAATTCTTTATTGACTTGATCCAATGTTGCGAACAGTACACTACATTTCAGTTTAAACACTGGTGCCAACCCTTTTTTCACTTGAAATTTTGCTTTGACTTTGGAACACCAACCCAACTCATCTGACAAAACATCCAGAAAACATTTTTCACTTCTTCCTTTGAATTTTTACACTGTTTCTTTTAAACTGGTCCACTTACATTTTTGCAATGAATATTTATAGGTAAATCCCACAGTCAGTACCGAATAAGTTCGTAGTATTTTTTAACACATAAGCCTTAGCTTTTGTTTTTAATATAGTGAGTGAAAGAACTTGGAGAATTTTCCATTTTCTTCTGTATTATTTCAATTAAATTTTGTTGTTGTTGTTTCTGGAGTTCTAACAACTTCTGTTGTTGCTGTTGTATTTTTACCACTTAGGCTAATGATGCTTCCATTTTAAAGAATATTTGTTTTATTTTTCTTCTTTCTCTAATTTTTATTTTCCACATACACTAAAGAAAAAATTTAAATCAACATGTTTCTAATTTCTTTTCGTCAATGTTATCAATTGTGCTGAAGCCAAAAGTGTTTTTCTCCTACCCTGTATGAATTTTGATTCCTCATCGCCACTGTTAAAACTCACTCCTAGTGATTCTAATATTGTGTCTTGCTTCGATTACACACCATGAGATCTGTTAGAATTCTTCCCAATTGACTCCAATGAACTTCTACTGTTGTTCATTTAAGGCATCTTGCCTAGTTCATTTGTGTTATAGAGAGTGTCTTATTTCCTCTTCAGAGTTCTTCTAACCATCTGTGGAATTAATGCCTTACCGAATTCCTGTATAACCAAAATGATACTAGATACCTACCAGCATTAATTTATAAAATTTATAAAACCTTCCATTTAAAACAATTTTTCAGGAAAATAGGTTTTCTCAAATCAAGTAACTGTTATTACTTCATCCTGTACTGATGGCGGTTTTCTTCCCCACCTTTTGTTTAAGGTAGTGTAGTGGACCGTGGCTGTGATGTTGTTGAGTAGAAGTAGAAGAAACACATGTGGGTTCAGATTCTCCTGCTCGCTGACCCAACTACACGAGAAAGTTGAACTTTTAATTAAGTCCAAAGAATGCAAAGAAAACAAACAAAACACAAGACCGATAATATATGTATACAAATATATATATTAATAACAGGTTACATAGAAACAGTTACAAAAGGACAAAGTGTGTGTGAATATTATATATGTGCGTTTGTGTATGTGTGTATTGTGCTTAGCGTGTTCCCAGCATTTTTGGGAAACGCTATCTCTGGTGAGCATTCACATTTTTGAGGTGGTAAGGCTGGAAGCCTGAGGAAAAAGAGAGATTAACCTCAAGGTGTCAGCACACAGGTCTGAGGGAAAAAGAGCAAGAGGCGAAGGGTCAGTGGCTATTTATAGCCAGGGAAGAGAGAACCCTGGTGAAAGGGTTAACGAACTAAAGGAGGAGTTAACTCCGACAGTAGACAGGAACATGAATTTCTTGATTATGCTATTATTTTTTCTTTAAGCCATATGTGTTATCCATCTTAGTATTTAATGTTATTAGAAGTTATAAAGTGATGAGTTTTTCTGTAATTTAATACAGTTCTTTGTTTGCGATTTTGTAGCCCGAGTACACAAGGTTCAAAGAAGGATGATCCTTGCTAAAACATTACGAGCTTCATTCAATTGAAACCATTTCAGTCACGGATCTAAGTAAGTGGTTGTATACACCTGACATTACAGATACTTCTGAACAGGTTTATCACCAAGCGATATGCAAGTCTCAATTTGATAAGGGCACTGAAGAATAAGAATAAAGACTTCCAAAGACTTACTGGATGATCTAAACTACGGCAGATTGGTTTTTCACTTTTTTTTTTTTAGAAAATCACCATTTCACTCGGTGTGAAAGCTGGGGTTTCATGTGATAAGTACTGACACTAAAAACTAGATTAAAATCATTTACCAATTTTTGATCATTTATTTTAAAGGTTATCTGAAAAACGTATAGAAATGCTTAATTTCCACAGGTTTTTACTTACAAACTGACTTCAGAATTTTACTATTTCAAGAATAAATCCAAATGGAGTTAATATATTTTGTGTTAAATACATTGAATTGAAAGTTTACTCAAGCCAGAATTCTAATTATGAAGCATCAAAAGCAAGAACTGTAAAAAACAGTTACAAAAAAGGCTGCTCAATAAATAAGATCTTACACCATACAATACAATACAATATATGTTGAGGGGTCCACGCCTTTTTACACAAATGGACTCACCCAGTATATACATATATTACGGCTACGTGAAGACCCGAGAGAGCAAGACCAATGAGTTGAGTCGAGTCCAGAGTGACAGAGTAAAAGGTTGTAGGTAACCGGAAGAGTGAGGGTGAGGTAACAGCGTTGTAGGAGTCACAGTGAGCGAGAACATAGACTCAGTAAGAAGTCATACAGTGATACTTCAATACCAAAGACTGTATATATATATATTGCTACTAACCCGTATTCCTGGAAACTACTAACCTGCTTTACCAGTTTCTATTATTACATTAATACATTATTTTCATATATTCATTCCTTGGCGTTTGTTATTTATTGGTACCAGATTTCAACCCGGAATCCACAACAATATATTAGATCATAATATAGATAAGAAGAGGCATGATGGAGTAATAGATAGCAGCTCGGATTGAGGAATCGGAGAGCCGAATTTGAATTCCAGTCGAATCCATTAGATTCACTTACATGCTAATACTCTTGGGAAAGGTATGAATCCTCTTCTTCTTCCCCCAACTCTAGGTAAATAGCAGGACAAACCGGGTTCTATAGCCTTTGATGGCAACTGGTCTACTGCAGAAAGAAATGGCAGCCTACTGCAGGGAAAAATATGCTTCATCATGTCATGTACCAAAAGATACATGATCGTCTAAGTGTGTATCATGCATGGCACATAACTGACTGAACTCAACTGACCAAGTTTTTGTTCACCTCTGCTCTGGCCAGGTATTGAACTCACAACTGTTTGGGTCAAATAAATGGATTACTTTAATCAATGCTTTTATCCACTGGACCATGTTGAGTTACTAATTCCACATCATTTATCCACTGGGCCAAGACAGAAAATTGCATATTTTAACTTTGTGTTTCTTTGGTGAACAATCTTAATGATATGAATTTTGTTTATCTTATATGTTTTCAAGTTACTTTCTTCTATGCACTGTGATTCTTTAGTATACAGGTGGTCATGGTTCTTTCTTAACCTTTTTAACTCTAAGTTTTGTTTTTTTGGTATCTCTCCTAATCCCTGTTTGGCCAACTATTTATACAAGCTTGTTAGGTAGATTATGCACTGCTTTCCTCTGTCTTCATTATGTCCTGTGGATATCAAAATTTCCAAGTCCTCTTTCCTCATTATGTGCCCTTGAAATTTTAACTATCCCTTTCTGATTGGATGTATAAGTGCCTGTTTGCATCGTCACTAAAATTTTGTCATTGCTCAAATGTTCAGTCCATGGTATTCTCAGCATCTTTCTGTAAAACTACATTTCTATTGTCTCAAGTCTCTTCATCTGTGAGGAGATTGTTCAACATATAGGAGGACTGATATTACATAGCTATTCACTACTCTTTTTTTTTGTTTCTTTCTGTCTTTAAATAACATAAGCATCACGTCTATATCCCTGAGATGAGGCATTATGATTACTTGCACTATTTACATTATTCGGACTCTTATCCTCATCTTCATTGCCATATTTACAACATTTCGGATGTTGTACACTCTGACTTTATTCAGGTGATTGGAATTTCAAACCAAAAGTGGGTAAAGATGTTGGTCAGATCCAGTGATTAGACCCAAAGAATTGTGAGCTCAATACCAGGCCATAGCAGTGGTGAACCAAAACTTGGAAAGTTGAGTAAAAAAAGGGAAATAATGTAGACATCTGGAAGAAGCATGGCATGTGGAACAAGAACAATCTACCCTGGTGGACTAAATAAAGGTTTTGGGTTGAAATTACAATCACCTGAAAAAGGCTGGAGCATATAACAGCCGAAACGTTGTGAATATGGCAATGAAGATGAAGATAACAGTTCGAATAATGTAAATAATGCAAATGATCAAAATACCTCATCTCAGAGATATAGACAAATATATAGTGAGACATAGACATAAAGGCCAGAGTGTACAATGGCTGAAACGTGAATATGGCAATGAAGATGAGGATAACAGTTTGAATAATGTAAATAATTCAAATAATCATAATATCTTATCTCAGAGATATAGAGAGACATAGGCATAAAGGCCAGAGTGTACAATGGCCGAAAAGTTGTGAATATGGCAATGAAGATGAGGATAACCGTCTGAATAATGTAAATAATGCAAGTAATAAATATCAAGGCCAACATAAAATATTCTCATATTCAGCCATTTCTGCAGTATTGACCCTTCCATTTATTTTTTAACCCTGAGACTTCCTAATAGATTTTTAACTCCTTGCTTGAACCTTTCACTGTGAACATCATCTGACTATGAAGTTGTCACTGTAGGCTTAAATAGATTGGGTATTGAAAATGAGCTGTGGTAAAAGGATCTGGCATATCTCTCCAGCAACTCCCCCACCATCCAATACACCCATACACACACCATTTCCACAGTCTCTGTCACGGACCCCTTCCCCACTGTCTGACTTTCCCACAGCAATTCTCTGCTATTGCAGCCCGTGTTTCCTCTCCTTTTTTTTATTGATCATTCCACGTTCGCTTTCTCATCTGCGACTCAGCTATCAGATCTGCACAAAACACGCTTCTCATTAAGGTACAGCTCTCACAATATACATGTTTATGTGAATACTAACCATGATCAATCTCTGTTGGGGCTGTCCGTCCATTCATCTGTATATAGGCACAATATGAAAATGCCTGAAAAATGTTGCAGTAATGTCAGTTTCCATACAGAACACTCCATTACAGTCTAGAAAATATTCTAGTACTTTATTGACATTGGCTTTAGTCAGTCCTTCTCCCTAGGGACATTCTTAAATGAGTGTAAGGGTGGGGGATGTTTTTAGCTTGTGATATCCATTCAATCTCACAGCATGTTAAGAAGTGACGAGCCTGTTTTCATTGATTGTGCTTTAGAAAATTTAGAAAGGGTTTTTTTTTTGTTTTGTTTTTTTTTTTACATTTTTGCCTGCCAATATGACTACTGATCTATCTGCACATGCTTTATTTTGTTTGTAAAAGATAGAATGTTTTGCCCGGGCCAAAATTCAGATCAATTCTTTGCCCAGAAGATATGACTGTTTTCAAGGAGATGAAGGGATTTTGCTTGATGACAGCCACAGATATCTTTGGCAACAAGAGACTTCTCAGATCATGCCAATGAATTTTTGGTAAATACTTGGTTTCTATGAGATAAAACTGTTTTCAGTAAAAGATAAAAATACAAATGTTGTGTCTGATTTTGGAAGTACTGAACAAGGCTTATGGCCACATTATGTTGAAACACTAGTTCCCATATGATCACTGAAGTTAAGCAGCATCAAGCCTGGTCAAACCTAGATGGGTGACCATTGAGAATACCAAGTGCTGTAAGCTTAGATGTTATGTGGTGGATTGGATAAGGGCTAAGAATTAGAAATCCGAGTACCAATTCCAGTCAGGTTTGTTATATTCACTTGCAAATACCCTTGGGAAGGGTAGGAATTCACTTCCCACCCACCCAACTGTGAGTTAATTAGTAGGACTTGTATCAGTAAATCACTATTATCTACAAAATATTCTGACAATCCAAAAATATTTTATGGCTTTAAATAACCTGCAAAAGGTTGATAAGCCATAAAAAAAAAATCAATAAAAATTTCAAGTACTGAACTAAGAAAGATGTTGAATTTGTTTGATTTAAATAATGATTTTTCCTTCAGGTTTTTGGGTGACCTCGGAAGCATATAGCCAACAGAAGGAAATTTATAATGAAAAATAAATAAACATGACTAGAGAAAAGTGTATAAATGAAGTTTGTATTTTCTACAAAGAGAATGTGCTGAGAAAGTATAGAAATTGTACATGCCTACTCTCCAAACCTGAAAAAGAAATTTAGTGCAGTGTTCGCCAACATTTTGAACTTCATGGACTACTAAATGCATAATTTTAAATTTGGCAGACCACAAATATGAATTTAGAAAAAAAAAGGTAAATACATTTATATAATAATAATTAGAAAACTTTTATTTTATTAATATGAAATGAACCCATTGAAGGTAACAATGTTATAGTGTAATTATTTAAATAAAACAAATTAAAAATTTGAAGTTTATTCAAGTATTACACATTTTTAGTGGCATATTTGTTCTTGTTTGTTTGAAATCAGTTTGTGGATTTTTTTTGCTCCAATAACATCACTGCAAGACAGCTGTGTTTATTTCAGGCTGAGAAGTTTTGTTATTTTTTTAAAAAATATTTTGCAAAAATAGTTTTCAAGTACAAATGCTTGTAAATTTGTATCTGCTGTGGAAGACAGTTCTTGAAAATCCTGCTATTACTCCATTGCTACGCCATGTTTGTAGAAAATTATACTCGTAAACTATCTAGTAACTAGTTATCAGCAGTAATGGTAAGAAACTATTCAGTAACAAGTATTGAACATGACTTTGCAAGTAATGTTAGGTTATAATTTGGTTGGATGATGTCATATTTGTGTACTCGTGTTTATTTCATGATTACATAAATAGTCTGAAACATAGATACCATCCATAATACGTTTTGTTACTCATCATTTTTTAATCTGAGGCTTCATAAAAATTGAAATAATGTCCCAATTTTTCTGCGGACCATCAAAAATTTTGCACGGACTACCAGTGGTCCACAGACCACTAGTTGGCAACCACTGATCTGGTGGATGTTACAAAAGCTATCTTTACTCACAAGTTCAGCATGTCTTTTTTTAGTAGTGTCTACCAGAAGAACGTGTCTTTGTAAAGACGAGGCTTTACAAACAGGCAATTAACTGTTGCATGACAAGTGTGGGACATATAGTTAATAGTATAGTATAGTAATAATAGTATAGCAGAAAAAAACTGTGTTAACCCAAGAAGATCAATATAAAATATCATTTCCATTGATTGTATTTCAGATATGTTGATTTTAAAATCTCTACAGCCTATGTTGAAAATATTATGTTGAGTTATAAGTAATTTTGTAACTAACTGTTCCTTAATAATATCACAACAGGTGATGAAAAGTGGGTTGCATACAACAATGTTCAATGCAAAGAGCAATGGATTGACAAGGATAAATCTCTAACTGGTGATCAAAAGCTGGGTTCCATGGAAGAAAGCTAATGATGGGATCATTCAGAGTTAATAAAACACAATGAAACACTAAATGCACATTTATATTTCCAGCATCTGCAACATGTCCACAAACCTTTAGTTGAAAATGTCCTGTGCTTGTCAGTAGGAAAAATGTTGTTCACTTTCATGACAACATATGAACACATGCAGCAAGAATAATGTAGAAAAAATGTTGTATTTTACTGTTTTGTGAGATGTGAGGTGGAGGAGGTAGGGAGCTCTAATATAAATATGTCTGCCTTTAAAAGAGAAGGATTCATGACTGAACAGAATTCATCTCCCAAAAGATGGAGTGCATGACTTTTGGCAGTCTTAAACAAAATAGGAGAAAAAGAAGCATATTGACTGAGAGAATTTTAGTTGTTAATGAGTCATTTGATCGCTAGCTGCTTTGCTTACTTCTTCAGATAAAGGGATTTGACTGGCATAGACAGTGTAGATGAATTGTCAATTTTTAGTTGACTGATGATGACTTGCTGCAAGATCTCATATTACTGTTTTCAGTGGATACAAACTCAGAGGTTTTAAAGTTGACTCAAACAACAACAAATGCTTGAAAATGCACTTTTAAAATATTTTGCTGTTTTCTGGTATAGTCAAAATTTTCTAATCTCATTCTAGATTTTAAACCTGGTAACTTTTTCATGGAATCTACTAATTTTATATATATATATATATATATATACAGTGCTGTTCGATAAAAGTGACTCACCTGATTTTTGTATAATGTTCTGGGGATGCTTTTCTTTTCATGGAACTGCTTTCTTAAAACCTATTGAAAAGACCCTCAGGAGCGAGCAGTACAATAGAATTTTAGAGTCTTGTCTGCTCCCTTCGGCTGTAAGGGTGCAAATCGACCCCACCAAGCTCATTTTTATGCAGGATAATGCTCCCTGTCACAAATCAAAATTGATGAAGGAATACTTTGATGAGAAGCAGGTGAGTGTTATGACATGGCCGCCCCAATCTCCTGACCTCAACCCCATAGAAAACTTATGAAGCATTATAAAGTACAGGCTCTCGAGAAAGCATTTGAGCAACAAAGAGGATTTGATTGTGAATTTCATAACCGAATGGAAATCAGTGCTTGGAAATGAGATTTGCCAGAACCTAATCAAGTCAATGCCAAAAAGGGTTGAAAAGGTTATTCACAATAAAGGAGGACCCATAGGTTATTAAATATTTCGAACTATATTACCTATTATAAATAAATTATACCTCTATTATTCTTTATTTAAAGTTATGTTTCTATTGATTACTAGTTGCAGGAAATAAGTGAGTCACTTTTTGCACAGAGTTTTTCCCTAAATCTCATTTATATCCAAAATTATAATTATCAATAGAAAAGCTTTTTTACTAGGTGGTCAGGGAGGGGTCTTTATATTAGTAAAATTAAAATTTGTTTGACCCCAAAAACAATAGGTGAAAAAATTTTTGAGTAAAAAAAATCAGGTGAGTCACTTTTATTGAACAGTACTGTATATATATATATATATATATATATATATATATATATATAAATATAAATATTGTCTTTTTAATTTAAATAAATAAATGGCAAATTCTGTCTGTCCATCTGTGTGTCTGAAACTCAGGCCACATTTGCTATAAAATAGACAAATTATAACTTTTTGAAATCAGTATGATCTCCGGATTGAAAATCTGACCTTCATCTGATGCTTGGACATCCAGCATTGAGATAAGGAGAGAACAGTTTAATTAATAAAATTGACAAGTGCAATATAAGAAACTGTTAACATAGAACATAGGCTTACATCAAGCCATTACAACAGTAAATTGATGAGACCTTGCTGCCAATCTAGTACTGCACTTAAATTTATAAAGTCAATGTAGCATAGAGGAAAGTTAATCAGAACAATTACCATGAAAGTATTTATTGAAAAGACCCAGGGAAGTTTTCATTTAAAATCATAATTTAATAATTTTGTTAATAAATATTTTTTAATTAATCATTTCATGCTAAGCAAGGCAATAAAGCCACTATGACACAAGACATTACTGAGTGTTAGAGAATATGAGAAAAAATACACTATCAAGGTGAGAGAACAATAAAAGAACAGGAATTAAGAAGACAGAAGATAATTATTGACATTGCATTTGATTTTTTGACTGAGAAGCAAGAAGTTGGAAGGGAGTTCCACAACCGAGAAGTGCTAGAGAAACTGTTAATAGAACTTAGTGTTACATCTAGCGGCCATTTCAACTGTAAAATGATGAGACCTTGCTGCCAATCTAGTACTACACTTAAATTCATAAAGTCTAGGTAACATAGTGGAAAGTTCATCAGAACAATTACCATGAAAGTATTTATAGAGATGGCAAAGGGAAGCTACATTACAGCAGAGGGAAAGGGACTAAAAATGATGCCTATGTCATGCATGCATTATCACTCTTTGTCACCTATCTCTGCATTATCAATATTTGAAGGACAAATAAGAAATTGAGGTTTACTGGGTTAATAATTATTCATATCATTGTTAGTGTATTTTTAAGTTATTTTCATCTTATTATGCAAAGAAAAGAGAAAAACTAGAAAAAGAAAGTTTCCTTTTGTTATTCTCGTGAGAAAATTGAAACATATTTTATTTTGTTCATTGGTAGTTGGTAAATTACATTCAATGAATTTTGCCTTCACTAACGTATCAATTACGATGGGCGGAACCCATGCAAATTACTATTTAATTTGACAGAAAGTAATCACTAATTAAGAAAAGATAATTACTAATTATCTAACAAAAGATTTTAATTTAAATAATGCATAATGATCATTTCTGGAATGAGGTGTTACCATTATTTATATTATGACTAATATCCTCATCTTTATTGTCATCAAAATATTTCATCTCATGAGACAATATATATATATTATTTTTTTATGTTCCTCCTGTACAAAGGCGAGATCAACTTGAGGTAGAGAGTTACAGAGTAAAAGGCATAGTTTATGCAGATATGTGGGGAAGATATACAGTTGAGTCTAGACTTGAACAGGTTAAGATTTTAGTGATTGGGGAAGCATCCTCTTGGAAGTCTGAGTAGTGTCAGAGAAGAAACTATTAGAATAAAACTTACAGTTACATCTAGCAATTTCAACCATAAAATGATGAGACCAAGCTGCCAGTCTAATCCAATTTATGAACTCTAGGTACTAAAGATGAAAGCCCATCAGAATCATTACTATGAAAATATTTATAAAAAAAACAGAGGGAAGTTACCCTACAGTGCTGTGAAAGTGACTGAAGCTGAGTTGCTAGGTCAGGACTGATAATATTGCAGATTCTTCTTTGGATTTTGTCAAGAATCTCTAGATATATAGCAGAAGCACCAGGCCTGATATGGCAGCAATATTCAATGCATGGACTTAAAACGTTGCAAGGTAGATTCACAGCACAGTGAACCAACTTTCCAAGCATTGCAATTGGTAGAATTCTTGAATTCAGTATAAAATAACATATCTAGTAACTCATTTTGTTTAATATTGTATTTTTAGTAGAGTGACATATAGGTATAATCAAATTTTAGTCTCGATACAAAATTTGTGTAGATAAAAGGTATTTGACAAAATTTGCAGTAAAGAAAATCATAAAGAAATTGCATATGTCAAAAAAAATTGTATATTTAAAAGTATTTGTCAAAAATCTTCATATTTAAAAATTGAAATTAAGAGTGAAATACTTTTTAACTATTTAAAAAGTATTTCACTCTTAATTCTAAAGAAGACTTTAAGTCATAACACTGAAGGCTTTTGTGGTGTTTTGTGTGTCTCTCAGTCTCTGTGGTGTCTTGTGTGTCCATTGGTCTCCGTGGTGACTTGTGTGTCTCTTGGTCTCTGTAGTGTCTTGTGTGTCTCTTGTGTCTCTAGGCCTTTGTGGAATCAGGTGTGTCTTTAGGACTTTGTGGAGTCTTGTGTCTCTCAGTCTTTCTGAAGTTTTATATATCTTTAATGACATAATCTCAGTCAATGATTGCCAAATATATCCTGATAAAGAAATAGTTAATATTACCATTAACTAAAAAGGAATTAAAGAGAAAAGAATGCTTTGTCTTGAACTTTTTTTTAGTAGGGAGGGTTAGTATTTATAAATGATGTAATATTTGTTAAAAATATGTACATAAACAATATTTGATTGCCAAGTAAGTGTGGTTAATTTTGGTCAGAATTGGTTATCTGTTTGCATTATCGTTAAAACATGATTCTAATATTGGCACTGTTTTGTTATAATAGACTGAATCTATAAAAATGCTTGTCTTATCTTTTGATATAGAATTTATTTCTATAATAAAATCATTACCAAGCAGTGTGCATTAGACATAAAAAGGAACCTGATGCTGACGGCTTTTGTGGTGTCTTGTGCGTCAGTAGGTCTTTGCAGATCTTTGTAGTTAAATGAGATTCTATTCCTCTAACATTGCTCATACAATACGAAATACTTCTTTTTCAAACACATCACCAACATAAAAAAAACAATCATCCCTTCTCACTATTTCAACCCTCTTTTATCATACCAACACCATGGCAGACTAACCAATTATCATTCTTTGCTTTTGTCTTCAGTTACCCAGGCAAATAGACTCCTCCATTCTAACCAGTCAGCACATAACTTGCTATTGGTCAAACCATGCTAAAACCACCATTACAGAACATACACTGTTGGAATAAGGAGGGGAGATTTATGCTATTTTTCAATGCTACATGTCATGAATTGAGGTAAGGAACTTATTTTCTTTTGCACCAGATGCAAGCCACTCTGACTCGCTTGCTATGTAATTGTTCATCACAATCTTTAATGACATAATCAAGATGTTGCCTTCCACACTACTTCAAACAAAAGGTTAGGAAGGAAACTCCTATCAATACTGGAAAGTCTGATAACAACTACTGAACTTGAGAAATCTATTTTTCTGAAAAAATTTTTTTAAGAGAAAAGTTTTATAAATTCCAGCTTGGTGCAATATTGGTTGATCAGTCAATGAATGCCAAATGTTTCTTTATAAAGAAAAGGCTGATATTACCATTACTATTATTGACAGTCATGGCTGCAGTGAATAGTCATCAAATTAACTAACTTGAAGTACAAAACTGTTGCTCTGGTTCAAATCCGGAAAAGACAGTGAATGAATTTTTTTTTTTTTTTTTATTAAGCGCAAGCTAAATAATATTGTCTATTTCTTTCCAGAATGCAAAAAAATTCTAGTAAAATTTTAAAAAGTTAAAATAGCTTTTTGAACATAAAAGACTGTAGATGCTTTGGAAGTATGTGTGTGATTCTGATTTCGGATTCAGTCAACAAAAGTCCTATGGAGTGTGAAAGGTAGAGAAAGCTATTGAAGACAAGACTGCATAAATTCAGTCAATTTTTTATATTAAGTTTTTTAAAAATTCCATTTTCTCATTATTACCAAATAAATCTACACTTTGTCACAATGAATTCTTTCAATCACATTTATATATATATATATATAATTTTAAACTTCTTGTATCTTTTCATATCCCATTTTATGTGAGCAAAGTGTGCTTTTAAGTACTTTCCTGTATATTATATAATGTATAGCTTCTGTAGGTGGACTAGTCGCCGACTTTTTGAGTGAGATTAAATTCATAGAAAAAAATTAAAAAGGCTCAATGGGGAAAAATAAAATTTGCGGAAGCACCAAAAAACTTGTTCATATTAGGAAAAAAAAGAAAAAAAGTAGTTGATTCAGAACATTTTAAAAAGTTTTGTCTTTTCAAAATGTTTGCAGAGGTCTTTTACGATTTTGCTGACTCTGTCTTTCAGTTCACCTTTGTTATTTCTGTATTTCATAAAATGAATTTTAAAATCGCACCTCTTGACATTTCCTTGCCAGTCTTTATATTCCATTCGTTGTCAATACTGCAAAAGGCAATGAGTAGTTGCTTCTTTTTCTTTTTTTATTGTCGTCTGACTTGGATACTGGCATAGAAAGTGAAATCTGAATTCAAACTGAGCTAGTCTGTTGCATTCACTTTCACACTGATACTCTTCTCCCCGACACCAGACACTGAAGAAATGAAAAATTTTGAATTCCAAACAGTTCCATTTTGTTATTTCTTTATTTTATAAAACAAATCTTACAAAAATAGTAACTCATGACATTTTTCAATCAAAATTCATATTTCAGTCATTGTCAAAATTGCAAATGTCAGTGAGTATGTTCTTGTTTTTTGTGTTATATGGCATGGATATATACATAATAGAATATCTATCTGCACAGAAAGTGGAATTAGTAAACTGTGTTCAAATTCTACACTAGTCCATTGCATTTACTTTTGTACTAACGGCCTAGGAAAAGGCACAAATATGTCTATTCTTCCTCCAGCTATGGGTTAAATAGAAGGATAACTGAACTGTTTAACCTTGGGCATTAACCTTAGGTGTTTCATTCTTGCTTTTTGTATATTTTATTAAAAAGTTTGAAATAGTACCTGTTTGCATTTATCCTAGTTTCTTAGTTTCTTGTTTTTTTTTTTTGTTTTTTTAATATATACATGGTATGGCAATATTAATTCCCACATTATGGTACAACATTAGAGGCAAGTGTGTCTTCATCTAGCTAATGTCTTACCATTAGAAAGGAAGTATTTCTGCCACACCATATATAGAGCGTGCGATGGGTAAATTGTCGCCATTTTATATTTTTAATTTTGCACATGTGCATTGTTTGTTTTTGATTTTGTCAACTGCACAGTATAGTAGGGTCATTTGGGCACCGTCTGTTAAAAAAAAAAAAAGAGCACCCTGATGCAAATCACTGTGCCAGAAATTTGGAAACAGAATGCTCTGATGCTTGGCATTCGTGCTGAAAGCTCCAATAGGAACATTTTTAGAGTATTTGGGTGTCAATCTGAGGACAGTGCAGAGGATTCAGAAAGGGTTGGATGAGTCTAATGGTGATTACGAAAGTGATTGGAAGATGACTAGTGATGACAATGTTATGCCTCCATTCATGTTCCCACAGGGCCTCAGATTCAACATTGAGGCCTACATCAAATGCCTTGAGGTGGTAGTGCTGCCCTGGGTCAGTGTAAGTCATACACTCATACTCTGCTGAAGTTAGAATCAATGATCATCACTTTTTTTCCTCCTGCTAGAATCTAACATGTTATGATATATGTAATTATGTGTGAAGTGAGGTTTTCACATTTGTTTAATAAATCTTATCTGTGATATTATGATATATAAATCCTTTCCTGTGTGAAACCTAAGTGACCTAACTAAATGTTGTAAGAATATGGATACAAATTTATCATAGATGATCTAGCAATCAAAGCACTTTCTATACACTTTAGCCTTAGTAAGCTGCTTTTTCTTTTAATTAAAGCATTTCTTCTTTCAGCTATGGGTTAAACAAGAAGACTCTCTTGCCTTGAATATTAACCAGTCTAAGAGGAGGACAACTCTGAATTCAAAACAGGTTGAGAGTGGGACTAGCAACTCTAGTGTGTAATACTTGCAGAAAATCATAGCAGCACCACTTAGCAGAGGCTGCTTCCCTACACTTGACAGGGAGACTACAATGACTAAGCAAATTTTCAAACTTTTTCACTTTTTTTCCTCCTGCTAGAATCTACCATGTTATGATATATGTAATTATGTGTGAAGTAAGGTTTTCACATTTGTTTAATAAATCTTATCTGTGATATTATGATATATAAATCCTTTCCTGTGTGAAACCTAAGTGACCTAACTACAAGTTGCAACGGGTAAATTGTTACCATTTTATATTTTTCATTTCATGCATGTGCATTGTTTTTTTATTTTGTTGACTGCATAGTATAGTAGGGTCAGTTGGGCACCATCTGTGAGAAAAAGAGCACCTGATACAATTCACTCTGTCAGAAATTTGGAAAAGACATGCTGTACTGTTTGGTATTCATGCCAGAAGCTCCAATACAAACATTTCTCAGTGTTTGGTTGTTAATCTGAGGCCAGTGCAGAGGATTCAGAAAGAGTTGGTATTGCGAAGAAAACGGCTACTTACTTCATCGTGTCGCGTGTATCCTATGATAGAAAAGAAAATTAATTACCAAAAACAAAAAAAGGGCACAAATTCCGCATGACATGCTGAAGACAGAATATTTAGATTAAAAACAAGTCTGTCGCAGGAGTCTCTATAAAAGTATTTTGTTATGCAAAATGCTTGGCATCCTCTCACTGGCTCACTGGCAAAGCCAGACTATGAACTAAGGCAGCAAGTGAGATGCTGATCCGGAGCTGGTTAACTTATTGATCATGATAATTTTGGTAACATCTAGTGAGAATCAAGCGGATAAGCTCACCAGAGTACCGCAACAATTGTATGATGTGATCAAGAAGGAAATCGAACCAACATGCCTGACATGCACTTCCATGGCGAACGAAACCTCTCCTGATCAGATACGTGCCTTACATTGCCAGAGTGGACATCCTGGCGTCAGGCAAATGCTGTATTTTGTGAGATGAGTCTACCTTATGACATCTAAGGCAGTCATCAAGGCAGTGGTCAGAAAATGTAAAGAATGCCAGTCAATTGACCCAGCCTTAAGTTGTTGGTATTGTGGCAACTAAGTGTGACTGAAATCTGGACCCATTTAGGAATGGATATTATGCATTACGGTGGGCAACACTACCTTACGTTAATTGACTGCTTCAACAAGACTCAAGAAGCATCATTCAATAGTTGGAAAATATTTCTTTGAACGAGGCCTACCATCAGAAATCCTGACTGACAATGACACTGCATTTTGCAGTAAGTCCTTTAAAGAGTTCTTGGATGACTGGGGAGTCCAACTTCATTTTCATTCCGCCTATGTTCCTGCAGGAAACGGTATAGGGGAAAGATATCATCAGAGCATAAAGAGAATTGCAGCAAGAAAGCAGTGTTCGATACCGGAGGCAGTATACTGGCATAATATCATGTCGAAAGATGATATATCGTTGACTAATACGCCTGCGAATATGATTCACCATTACCAACTGAAAGTGAAGGGAATTACTACATTATTATCTGTCGTTGTAAGAATTGTTATAAAATAAAATAAGACATATCTCGGCTGATTTACAGGCAAATACTCAAGAGCGAGAGCCGGATGTGAATGGGACAAAGCCCCGTCACAAAATGACCATTATCTTCATTTACAAATTTTCCCAACACACGAGTTCCGGTCGAAAAATAAAATAATATTTAAAGTGCTCTATTTTTCGTCCAATAAAAATGCTTCCCTCCTAATTATACTCGCTTTGTTAAGCCATAAAAAATCGCTATAAAAGGAGTCATATGGAAGTTCAACAGGCAGTCCACAGGTGCCCAGGATAGAGACCTGTCACGTTCAGCTGCTGACAGCAGGGGAGCGTCAGCCACCGTCAACATGTGTGAACTACTATGAGGGATCGACCTAGATCCAAAGCCGGCTTATGAACTTTACCACAAGGTAGCTGTCCCAAACCCACATGTTCCTGTTGAAATAAACCACGTAAATCTATTTCTGCTGTTGTCGTATTTCTTTCTTGCAACCATACGCTTGTCTATAACAGAATCACGATATATACAAAGTTGGGAACAGAGTATGGGTGAAAGCTCCCCATGGCCGGTGTACCTCCAGGTATCAAGTGAGTTGCATGATGGACATTGTAAGTCCACAAACAATAATAATAATACATGCCACAACATGTAAAAGATCTTCGCCTTTTTGTTGATTCTGATACATCACCGAGCGAATCCTATGATTGTTCATCGTCTGACAGTGATTGAATAATTGAGATCTGTGAATCTGATGCTTCCATAGATGCAGAGATTCTGGAAACTTAAGATATGTCTGATGACTCTTCAGGAGATGACTCTCGGACATGCATAAGGGAGATAGTTCCATTACAACGAAGCACCAGGATAAAGAGAGCTGCTCCAAACTGTTCAATTTGTGATAATGAGATCAGGGGAAGTACAGGGAAGAAAATGGCAACTTACCTCATCAAACCAAGCGACAGCATGTCGCGTGTATCCTACGACAGAAAAGAAAATTACTTACCAAAAAAAAAAAGGGCCACGTATTCCGCATGACATGCTGAAGAAGGAATATTTAGATTCAAAACAAGTACGTCACAGGAGTCTCTATAAAAGTATTTTGTTATGCAAAATACTTGGCATCCTCTCCCAGTTGCCGATGAATGAAAAAACTGCTCAGACAATAAAAGCAGTTGGTCTTCTCAAATCTAGAGGAAAAACTGATGTATTTTGGCTACCGTGTTTCTTGGCGAGTGAGTTATTTTTCTGACTGGTTACGTGCATTGGGATTTGTGAGATAGTACCTGCGAATCGAGTTTTTGGCATTTCATTCTGCCCCCGATATTTGAGTCTGAACTTACAGTGATTTGTTCTCTGCATTATGGAATTAATCTGCGACAAACATTTCCTTTGCTTTCAGAATGCTTACAGTTGGATTAGTCTAATTGAGATTATGAACGGGTTTGAAGTGACCACTAGTGATGGTGATGTTTTGCCTCCATTCATCTTCCCACATGGAGGCCTACATCAAACGCCTTGAGGAGATAGTGCTTCCCTGCGTCAAGAGGGTGGCTGCTGGAAGTCCTCTGTCTGGCAACAGAAATCTGCACCATGCCGCACAAGCAGAAGAACCCAGTTATGGCTGTCAGGCAATTTCTGCGACCACATCTCCCCTTACATTTGGCCACTTAACTACGCATACTGCAACCCCCTTGATTATTATGTGTGGGGTACAGTTGAGCGAGAAACCAACAAAACCGCTTGTAACATTAAAAATGAACTGAAGGCAAGGATTATGGCAGCATTCACCAACTTAAACAAGGAGACCATCCAGAAGAGTTGCAATAGATTCTGAAGTCATCTGTAGGCCATGGTTTGCAGCCAATGGCGATTTTTTTGAATAAATTTACTCTAGTATTTCAAAATATTTTTGTGTCATTTTAGTAAATCAGTCAAAATGTCAGTGTTATTTTCATTTTTGTGTAATTTCAACGACAATTTATCCATCGCAGCCTCTGTGTGTGTGTGTATATATATATATATATATATATATATATATATATATATATATATATATATAAAGAACTGTTTTGAAGGACTTCATAGGAATAATATATATTTTACATTTTATCTGTAGTTGAAGGCATGCAACTAACTGCATTCAAAATATTTAGATTTTGGCATTAAATAATCCATACAGATTGATATGCCTCTAAAGTAAATCTAAGAACCAACATGAAAGAAGTCTTTCATGACATTAATCTATATAATGTCCAACAATTTCTTAAAGAAATCAAGCTGTATTCCAAAATATAGCTTAAAACATAAAGCACACCACCCTCTAGTAATTACGTTCGCTCAAACATGTATATGCACAAAAGCTGAGTATCATCTATCATGTGCATCCTGGGTATGACGATAAACTACATCTGCGTCCAGGGTAAGATAATAAACTACGTCCAACAGCATGGCCTCTGATCAGGAGGCTTTGAGGAGCATGGAACCTCCTCTTAATTGCTGGTGTTCCCAGGTTCACCCTGACCCGGGGTGGTAGCACCTGTTAGGGTCTCAGCTATGGGCAAATAGTTAACCCCAAAACTGACGTAAAAAGCATTATAAAAGTGTAAAAATAGGTTTTAATACCAGAAATACTTTGTAAAAAATTATTACCAGAAATAAATTTTTGAAGAAAAAAAATATTACCAGCAATACATTTTTGAAAAAAACTATTACCAGCAATACGTTTTTGAAAAAGTATTATCAGCTATACATTTTTGAAAAAATAATATTACCAGCTATATGTTTTGGAAAATATATTACCATTTTGAGGAAAAAAAATATTTAGAGAAATAGATTTTTGACAAAACAAAAATATTACCAGAAAAAAAAGTTGTCGGCATTAAATGACCAAACAAATCAAACCAAAACAATCATCTACCATGTATTCAATTGAGAAAGCAAAATAACATATATCATATTTTTATTACTTCAAAGCTCCCAAGAAAATTAAATTTTAGCATTAAAAATGACCCGTAAGGAGTTGGTATGCCATTAAACAAAACAAACTAACACTCTAACCACTGGGCCATTCACACATTATTTTTCCCAAGAATACATAGCAATTTACACGTAATAAAAGCAGAGGTGTAGTGAGGCATGTTTGCATAAATCGTAAAGGGACTGTGGAAACAAAGGAGAAAATAAAGTTTTACCTCAGAAAAGAATTTGTAATCTTTGTGCTACCCGTTGAAAAAAAATCAGAAATCAAAATTGGGGCAATTTTAGTAGGCCTCAAAATAGAGCACTTCCCTACCAGTCTTGACCAATTACAACCTTTCTTACCCAACACTACTTTGGGCCACAGAATGGTTTTTAGCTTTTCATAGGTGAAGTGGTATTTGTGAATTGGGACTTATGATGTGAATTTTTTTACCCTTTCGATTTATTCACCTGGTATTCGACTAGGGATTGATTTTTGACCTTTGGTATAATGACCTTGGATCTAAGATTTCTGGGGATCTGAACTTCCCTATAGTTATTTCCCTCAGGAATATAGAATTATTTTTAAAAACATGGTATAAACTGATTATAAAAATTCTTTAATCTCATGTGCATTCACCTTAATCCCTTTCACAGTTTTTTAATGGCAATTTTAATTTTGGTAATAGTCAAAAGTCCCTGGTGGGATATATTGAGAGCTGAAAGATGAAGCAATTTTTCCAAAAAGTCCCTACACAAAATGTGAAAAAATTTACTTTTTTTGTTAGAAATGTGACTGCTACATCATTCAACATGTCTCACTGCTGATTGAGTAACCTCATTAGAGAGTATCTGTTTACACATGCAGAAAAATGTCCTCTCTCTTTGGCGCCTAAGTTGCCTCAAGATTATCCAACCAGTTTTCATGAAATTCAAAATGGATAGATCTGTTCTCAAAAGATCTTGGATATCAAATAACTGTGAAAAAAATGTCTTCAGATTCTTGAAGCATCAAATTTTATTTGATTAATTTAAAACCCCTAAATCTGGAAAATTAGGGTTCTTGAATTTTTAGTCTATGAAGTTGTTTGGAAAATAATGTCTGACTTTAGAATAAACATTTTAATTGTGTTCTAATATATTATTATAAGTTTCACAAAAATATATTACTCATTCCTAATGATTACGAATGAGTAATATATTTGTTAATTTTGTTAATTTTATATCCATCACTTTCAGAATTTTGTTCTCAAATATGTAATGCACCCTGTGTATACACTGGAAAATTGTATTAGGTTGTTTGGAAAATAATGTCTAATTTTAGAATAAACACTTTGTGTTCTGCTATATTATTATAATAGTTTCACAAAAATATATTACTCATTCCTAATGATTAAAGTGTTCTCTGTTAGTTTTATATTAATCACTTTTAGAATTTAACTTAAAACATTACATACTTCTCACCTTAAACATGAAAAAAAGAAAGTGATGAATTTACTTTTTTGGCATAAGTTCAAGCTCAGTCATAATGCTTCTCAAACTGCTGTCAACAATAGCACAGGGTGACAGTTCCATTTATGATCAGACAGTATAGTGCTGGTTTCTGAAGTTCCCTAGTGAGAATACAAGATCAAGGTGGTAGAAGACACCCATCTGCAATTGACAATCAACATCGGAAAACACTAGTTGAACAAGACCCACATCAAAGTCTCAAAGAAATATCTCAGATAATGGATCTCGGTATTTCAACAAATATCAGAGACCATCTCAAGAAAATTGGCAAGAGGAAACAAACTTGATAAATGAGTTCCATTTGAACTCAGTGACAGTTAAAGAGTTCAACATCTTAAAATGTGTTCGATGATGTATCTACAAAATTTGAATCAAATAGTGGCTATTGATGAGAAATGGATTCTTGATGACAATCGTAAATGATTGGCTCACTATCTTGATCATGATGAAGGACCCAAACACTTTCCAAGTTTAAAATTGCACCAGTTGATGATGACTGTCTGGTGTTATGCCATTGGTGTTATCCATTACAGCTCTTTGGAATTTAACCAGAGCATCACTGCCAAAGTTTACTGCCAGCAACTGGATGATATGTGACTTGCATTGGTTAATCGACAAGGTTTAATTCTGCTACATGGCAGTTCTTGTTCACATATTACCAAGATGACACTGCAGAAGTTCACTAACTTGGGAAATGAGATTTTGCCATATCCGCTACATTCCTCTGATCTCTCAGCACTGACTACCAATATTTAAAGCATTTTGACAATATTTTAAACCAAAAAACATTCTGCTGCAAAAAAAAGATGTAGAAACTACATTCCAAGATTCTGTGACATCCAAAACTTTCAAAGTTTTATCATAAAAACGTGAATAACTTTGTTACTCAATGCCATTCCTGACGTAGACATGTATATATGTTTTTACCAAAAAGTGCCTTTTTTAGACATGGACAAATGTTCAAAAATCAGTTACAGACAAGTTATTTCCCTTTAGTAAAGACACATGGCTCAGTGGATAAAAACGTTAAACCAGTGACTTCACACAGAGAGTTGTGAGTTCAATACCTGGCTACAGCACAGGTGAACAAAAATCTTGGAGAGTTGATTTACTAAAGGGAAATAAATGAAACTGAGATATCTAGAAAAGGCATGGCATGTGGAACTAGTACAATTATCTCCGTGGATGAAATAACGTGTTCGGTTCAAAATTCTAACATATATCAACTGAAGAAGGCTGAAGTATTCAATGGCCGAAACTTTAGGAATATGACAATAAAGATGAGGACAACAGTCCATACAATGTAAATAGATTTTATTAATAAAAAGAGTTGAAATTAATGTATGCAAGATTTCACAGCTTTAGCATTACTCCTTCATAGTCAGCCATGAACTTTTCAGCCCACACTTTTGTGTGTGTGTGTGGGGGGGGGGGCATGATTGGTTTTTATAAACTGATTTCAGAAAAAGTGGGGGAACGTGTAAATAAACTAGAGTCTTTTTACACTGTATTCCTTATTTTTGTCATATTCACTAGATAAAAGCGTTGGTTGAAGTAATCCAATGACTTGACCCCAAAGAGTTGTGAGTTCAATATCTGGCCATGGCAGAGGTGAACAAAAACTTGGAGAGTTGATTTACTAAAGGGAAATAAATGAAACTAAGATATCCAGAAAAGCCATGGCACATGGAACTAGAACACTCAGCCTTGGTGGACGAAATAGTGTAAATTAAAGGTTGTATTAAATAGTTCTCAACTGAAATACTTCCCCAAATCTAATGAGTAATCATCTTAGAAACCAGTCAGTCAAACGTAATAATAAAAAGAACAAGCGATTGTGATTCGACTATTAAACATTGAAGAGTTTCAGACATAAAAGTTAAAAAAAAGAAGTTAAGGTCATCTTCAAGATCAAGTGACATTGACTGTGTTAAAAATGAATCTTAACAGAAAGTATGTCCCAAGAATTACAGAAAATGCCACCTTTGTGTCTAAAACTTTGTGTGTTTGTGTTCATCTTCCACATCTAAAATAGTTTAGAAAAGAGAAGAGACTGAATCCAGATAATTTAAAATTAAGAGTGAACATGTTTTTTTTATATGATTTCCAAGATACAGTAGAGAAACAAATTTGGATTCATGTTTTCATCTAGGATTCATTAAAATGAAGATAACTCTTTCTTTTTTTTTAATGTCCGACTAAAACAACGTTTTAAAATTGTGTGTGCTTTGAAAATGAAAAAAATGTTTTCTCATTTAATTAAATGATGATTACCAGTAATTAAATCCAGTCCTGCTTGTTTGACAAAAATTTGATTGGTCTCATATTAAAATTATGCCACATTTTTCAAAATAAGACACATTTTCCATAATCAAAAATGTTAGGAATAGTTAATTAAACCTATTTTGTCAGTCATTTTCAGAACATATATATATATATATATATTTCATATATATATATATATATATATAGATATATATATATATATATATATATATATATATATATATATATATTTTCAGAAATCTTTTTAAAAAGGGACCTACCTGTCTCATATAAACAAATCAGTTTCTGATATCTTTCAGTTGAATCTGAAAATTTTACTTCTGGTTTGAAGCATTTGGCCTGAGCTTATACAACTGACATTGTTATGGAATTCAGACAATGAAAATTGGTTTTATATTTTTTTGAAGTATCTGTCTATTTATTGTTATTGAATTTTTCACATCAATTTTTCCATTCAGGTGAGTAAGACAATTGCTATTCTGTTGTATTCATTTTAGTTTTCATGAGATATTTGTTAAATTTTGTATTGTAGGTGGAAAAATGGGAAAAGAAATATTTATGCTAGTGCTATTATATTAGGGTAATTTTCATCTAAAATTAATGTTGCTATATAAGAAAAATGGGAAAACAAACAAGTATGGAATTGCTATTATATTAGGTTGATTTTCATCTAAAATTAATGTTGCTATATAAGAAAAATGGGAAAACAAACAAGTATGGAATTGCTATTATATTAGGTTGATTTTCATCTAAAATTAATGTTGCTATATAAGAAAAATAAGTGGTCAATCTCTGATCATTTAATAAGATAAATTTTAATAAATTAGTTTTATGGAATTATTCTTCTGATTATGACAAGATAGCAATAATGACTTAAAGGGATATTGGCTATCATGGCTCTCTGCAATGGCTCTCTGCAATGTCCTATCTATATTGTTCTTGGTAGCACTTTGTCTTTATGGCCCTTATTTCTCTTTGTGATTTTGTTACTTCATCCATTTGCAAAAAAGATTGTCAAAAGTTTCATCACTGATTTGTTCTTCTTTTGCTTTTAATGTCCCCCATGAGTGTCAAATTCTCCAAGTCTTCTTTTCACATTGTGTTCCAAATTTTTCAGGAGTCTCCATCTATTCTCATTGAAAAGACTAACAAAGATGCAAGACTAAATCTCTGATTAGTAACATTATAGTTTATTCAAATTGAAACTTCATTAGTCACTGTCAGTGAATGTGTATCTTGATTTGTGGTTTTCCTCAAACATGGATTCTACATTTTCCTCAGTATATAAGAGACTTTCTTTCTCTTTTTTCTCAGGTGGGTACTTATATATCTATGCGTCATCTAGTTTGTTCTACTGTGCACTTTCTAGGTGCAGGAGGGTTGACCACATGTTTACATCTCTGGAGTAGCCACTGATGTATAGTGAAGGCACGGATTATATACCAGGCAGTTAGGAGGTATCTCTCAGGTCAAACCACTAATGCACCTGACTTCTCTGATGGAGTGCAAAATCTAGTTTGACATGAACTTAGGTGAGTCACAGACTACATTTGGTTGTGTTAGGGGTATTATAATCTTCTTAGAACCAGATCTTCTGATTCATTTCTACCACTGGCCAGATGGGAACACTCCAAAACCCAAGACTGAACTAAAAATTCTGTCAACTGCACATTGGTGCCGCACTTACCTTCCATTTTACTTACACAGTCAAAGAAAAAGACAATCTAGAATTTCCACCCAATAGCACCAATTCCCGCCTAAAGAAACAAAAAAAAATAGGAGCCAATATGAGCCTAAGAAAAGGACATAAAAGCCTATAAAAGGGACATCTTCAGCAGTTGGATGGCACAACAGCCAGGATTCACAACATTCAGAATGCAACCTCCCATCTCCAAAGACAACTCGCTAAAGCCAGATCTTTTTCTGATTCATGTTACACAAATTTCCACCTGGATGTAAGGCTGGATGTAAACGGCTCCAAAACCTAAGACTGAACTAAAAATTTCATCAACTGTGCATCAGCTCCACAAATAGCTTCCGTTTTATTTACACTCTCAAAGAAAAATACAATCTGGAATTTCCACCCAATAGCATCCATTCCTGCCTAAAGAAACAAAATAAAAATTAGGCAGTTAGGAGGTATCTCTCAGGTCAACCCACTAATGTACCTGGCTTCTCTGTTGGACACTGAATGCAAAATCTAGTTTGACATGAACTTAGGTGAATCACAGACTACATTTAGCTGTGTTAGGGGTGTTATAATCTTCCTAGAAACAGATCCTCTTGTAATTCATATTACACAAATTCCAACCACTGGCTGGATGTGAATGCTCTGAAACCCATGACTGAACTAAAAATTCTGTCAACTGCGCATCGGCTCTGCACATATCTTCTGTTTTACTTACACACTCAAAGAAAAATACAATCCAGAATTCACACTCAGTAGTACTCTCTCCTGCCTAAAGAAACAAAATAAAAATTGGAGTCAATCTGAGCCTAAGAAAATGACATAAAAGTCCGTCAAAAGGACATTTTTGTCAGTCAGACAGCACAGCAGCCAGGATTCACAATGCTTATCATAATGCAACCGACTATCTCCAAAAACAACTTGCTAAAGGATGTCACCACAGTAATTCACAACTCATCCTCCCTCTGTGGACAACTTTTACAATTCTACTTATCTCTTTCTTTCAATGAGAGACATTTACACCAATTTACCATTTGTTGTATTTTTACATTGACACAATTGTTTATTTCTTAACCCTTCATCGTTTATTCATTGTTCTGCCACCATATGCTTAATATAACAGGAGTAGTTTTGCCCAACACTACAAATTATAACAAAACTAAAAATTTAACCTGTAAACTCGAGTCATGTTTTTAAATAACTTTGTCAGATCGAGACTTTAATATAGATGTCATGCATACCACCAAACCTGCTCAGTAATATCTAAAATGTCAGCTGTATACATGGCATCAAACTCATTCAGAATATTTAAAACATCAGACCCATTTGGAAATATCTCAAATGTCTTTTGTATATAACCACATTCTCAGATTAAAGTTTAAAAATGATTTTGAGCAAATGAAGCATGTAGGTGTATGTGAGGACCATCCTTCTTTGAACCTTGTGGACTGACATTACTGAATCCCAAAATGAGAGCTCTACCAAATAAGAGAAATTACAGCCCATGAGAAGTAACAAATAAATGGGATGACACATGTAACTCAGGAAATATGGCGACACAATCAAACTGTTGATGTTCAATACAAACAGGATTTAATACTGACCATGGAATAACTGTTCAGAGTGGAAAGATAAAATACTCTATTTTTGAGGTGTACAACTTCTTTTATGTGTCAGGTCCCTTCAGCTCTTGAGCAATCGTGGCTCTCCACAACTTTCTATCCTTTGAAGCTCTGAGTAACATTGTCTCATTGCCATTCCCTGTTTCTCCATTCCCTGCACAAACTCATCAGATATATGGCCGGCTGCCTACCTCTGACCCTTTTGCCTTTGATATGTTCAGATTCTCCAAGCCCTCCTTCCTTTTTATGTATCAAAGATATTCAAGCTCTCGCACAACACTTTTATTCACTGGGCCATGGAATTAGAACCCCTGTGGACTAAATAAAGGGTTCAGTTTGAAATTCAAATGTATATCAGCTGAAGAAGGTGGGAGCATATGACAGCCAAAACCTTGTGAATATAGCAATAAAGATGAGGACAATTGTCTGAATGATGTAAATAGTGTAAATAGTTACAATACCTCATCTCAGATATATAGACAGATCCTGAAGAATGCCGGAGTGTACAATGACTGGAACATCATGAATATCGCAACAAGCATGAGGAAAAATCTGACAATGTAACAATCAGTAAGATTTGAAACAGAACACATAATGAGGAAAATAGACTTGGAGAAACTAACACTCACAGGACATACAGAAATGAAGAAGGTCAGAGGGCAACAAGTAACCTACTCAATTACCTTGTGTAAATGGATGACAAAACAGGTGGATGGGAGGGATAGTAAATAGACAAATATTGCTTAGAGCTACAAAGAATAGAAAGTTGTGGAGAGCCATTTCCTGAAGAGACACAGCACATAAATGAATAACTCTATCAGGCAATTTACTGATCCACATCTCTTATCCCCACTCTTCTATTTTTATGTTGTTGGGAGGTACAATTTGAGGGATAAATCCCCAGTTTCAAGGCTATTATCCGTGATCAGAGCTTTTAAAAGTTTGTATTGTTACAGTATTGCAAGTGATAACAGGATTTATTTCGATGTTATTTTGATCTTAAAAAATTAATAAATACAGTAATAAAAAAAACTTTCAGTCATTTTAATCAAGAACCCATAATTCTGTTTTTTCAAACAATTTTTTTGTTGTGCTTAAATTATTTATTAGTCAAGAGGGAATATCCATTAGTCATTAAAAAATGGTTGGTGTTATGGTGCTAGATTTTCCTTTGAAAGAATTATTATTATTATTATTATTATTATTAAATTGGCGACATTATTACCATTATGTTTGATTTATGATCTTTTAATATAACAAAAAATACAAACTCATAATATTAGTTGTGTTCTGTTTTTGTTAAACAACACTGAAGAAAAAATATGTCAAGATCATTAATGTTTAAAAATTTATATTTATTTTTAATATTTCTTTTGGTGTCAAGTATTTTTGTTCCCATTTGTTTGAATAAAATCATTTATTTCCATGGCCATGATTGGCTTTATAATTAGTACTGATAGTATTATTAATAAGGTCACCACTAACAAGTCACCAAGCATTTCTATGAGAAACATTATCGCCACCATCTTTCTTTCTCACTCTCTTCCTGTGTGGGCCATAACACTTAAAATGCCGAAAACCTTTTATAGCAACAATCTGCTTTGCTAAGAAACAAAAAAAATAATAATATGTCATAGCAAATGTTTCACTTTTTGTTTTTTAATTAATATTTTTTCCTTTTATTAATTCCCAGTGCATAAGTCGTATCTTTTCATTTTCTTTACGTTCATTATATGTCTGATAATTACATGTATGGCATAAAAAAACACACAACTCATTTGAGTTTGATGCATAGTGACTTCATTGATTTTATATCAGCAGCAGACTATTAAAATTAATTTAATTTTGCCCAGGTGGATATTAAAATCTTTCAGTTTGGCCTCAGAAGTGATTTATGAAATTCATTTTAAAGAAAAAATTCACTTCTACAAAGTGCTTACTGACTAGGTCAGCACAATGGTTAGAAGTGATCATAACTCTCCACAACTTCCTCTCCTTTGTAGACCTTGGTAAAGTTTGTCTTTTGCTAGGTAGTTTATACACTACTTTCCTCTCTCCCTCTTGTCATCAATATGTCCTGTGAGTGTCAAATTTTCTAAGCCCTCCTTCCTCATTATGTGCTCTAGAAATTTCAACTCTTTCAGATGCTATGTATAAGTACCTTTTTTGTTTCCATTTTCACTAAAACTTTACTATGAACATGTGAGCAACGGCATTCTCAGCATCCTACTGTAGAACCACATTTCTGTTGCTTCAAGTCTCTTCTTCATCTGTTAGGAGATTGTTCAGCATTAACTGCCATATCAGTGGACTGATTCTTTGTTTCCTATTAAATAGAAAAATAAATTGCATTTATTTTTCTTCCGCAGCTTAGTTCGACTTGCTTGTTGACTCAGTCAGCTCAGTGGGTAGAGCTGAGAGCTAATAAGCAGTAATTCTAATTTCTAACCAAATAGTAGCAATAAGATAAAAGTAAATAAAATTGATTAAAAAATTAAAAAAACATGCATTTTTGTTTTTTTTAAAATAGAGAAGATCGATTTTAAATCTTTTCATTTGTACCCCCTTACTTCTTAAAATAATGACCAGCATTCATATTTATGATTGTTATTGTAATATCTTCTTAAAGATGTCAAGCTCAAATATTTAACAGTGCAAGAGGGGAATTTCTACAGATATATTATTGTCATAGAACTCGCCATGAACTTATTCAATTATTAACGGAGATAAGATTCATCAGAAATTTCAAACATGAAAACCGTGAAATTTTCCCAGGTTAAAACTAGCAAAAATAAATATGAATTGAAAATATGGTTAATGTATTTAATTTTTGTTTATCTTATAAGAAAACAAATCTGTTCATGTATTCTTGAAAAACAAATTAAAACAAATAGCAAGATTGTACGTAACAAATCATCATTGACTTTGATATAATCATCATTACTTTCTTGCATACCGACTCATAGAGTAATTTTATATGTTGACCCATTGCCTGACATTGTAATCAAGTAACTTGGATTCATTATGCTGAATTGAAATTAAGAAGAAGCCGCAGATGGCCTCCAAGGTGGGTCCAATTCCCTGGGGATTGTCTGAACATGAATACCTTAAAAGTGCTTGATTTACTCACAAGTAAAATACTTCCATCCACATCAGCCTACATCCTCTTTAATGAACCTAGCCTTGTCCAGTTCTGGTTAATTTAAAACCTCTAAGCAAACTGACTGACAACATAGTTGCTTTCTTATTCACAACCCACAACTATTAATTCATTTCATAGGTAATACCTCCAGCATTATTAAGGATATATATATATATATATATATATATATATATATATATATATATATATATATATATTTATTTGGTTGGATAGATGTGAGTTTGTGACCCTGGGTTTCACGCTTTAGCGATCGTCATATAGGTGTATTTAGACAGTAGTATTTAATTTATACAAGTTTGGTTAAAAACTAACCAAAGTTTCTGTTAAAGATTTTTTATTGATTTTTTTTCTTTATTTTGCATCATCTTCCTGGTTTGAAGTTAAAAATGGAATATAAATTGTCCAGTTTATATACTTTCAGTTTTCCTACATCATTCTCAAAGAGTTTTGTTAATAATGTTGTCATAGATACATATATACACTGCTGTTCAAAAATTTGAAGCCACTCCCAGAATTAGCATGGGATGGATGTGACATACGTGTGAACAAAAATGAAAGAATAATTTTTGAGTTATTGAAAAAAGAATATAATCAATTGTCAAACTTATACTTTGAGAAACTTTTGCAGTGAATGCCAAAACTTTGTGCTGCAGTACTCAAGGCATAAAGAGAATATTTTGACAAGAGCAAAATTTAATTAGAAAATTTTTTTTTTTTCTTTTGTCATAATAAAATTTATAATAAAAAAATCATGTCTCACTTTTTTTAACCTTGTATAATAAGTTTCTCTTATTTAAAGTACAAAACATCTACTTTTTGGGCCAATTTAAAAAATTACGAGTGAAACCCTCAAACTTTTGAACTGTAATGTGTGTGTGTGTGTATATATATATATATATATATATATACATACATATGTATATGAGGATGAAACAGGGCTTGTTACTTTAATTCATTTTAATTTTAATAATTATATTGATGGTTTCGGCTCTTGTTTTTGAAACATGAGAACTCTTATGTAGCGAAGGAATCACATTTTTAAAAAAATAATTATAATTTAAGCTCTTCTTCTGTATGGAGCACTGTTTTTTAAAAATAAAAAAAAAAATACTAAAGAACTCCAGATTATTTACCTAACATGTTCTTTCCTATTTTTCTACATATCTGCACACACACACACACACACACACACACACACATATATATATATATATATATATATATATATATATATATATATATATTATTGAAAAAGTGATGCAATTTCTATTCATTAATTCAACACATTTTATCACCTGTCTATATTTCTGAGGTAAGGTATTATGTACATTAGGACACATGGCTGAGTGGATAAAGGCGTTGGTTAGATCCAGTGACAGGACCCAAAGAGTGTGAGTTCAATTCCTGGTTAAGGCATTAGAGAACTTTCAGAGGGAAATTAGCAGGAGATAACTGATAACTGACATCCATCAAACATGGCACGTGGAACTAGAACAGTCTACCCCAGTGAGCAAAATAAAGGCTCCAGTTCGAAATTCCAACCACCTGAAGAAGGCTGGAGCATACAACAGCCAAAACGTTGTGATAAATATGGCGACAAAGATGAGGACAATAGTTCAAATAATGCAAATAATGTACATTTTATCGCGTTAAACATTATTTTAGTGGATTGTCATATTTGAGTAGAAGGTGTGTTCATTGATTAAATGGTATATTTATGTATTTTCATCTACCTGCCCTAATATTGAGAAATCTTATTCAAGAAAATACGCACCCTCCAGGAGGATTCAAACCTACTAAGAGGGTTGCGGGTTCAAATCCTGCAGAAGGGCACATATTTTTCTTTAATAAGTTTTCTCAAATATCCAGGCCAGTGGATTGTATGCATGTGTCATCACATCAATGTAAACATAAAATTATTTCAATGACATCCAAAAAGATGAAACATGTCACATGAAAGCATTTTCCACTTAGGGCGGCATTTTAGTGAGCTCCTGTGAAGGGATCTTGATTAGGCCTTCATCACAATAGATAGGGAGAAGTAGATATGATAGGGATCAATAAACTACAGAAGAACTCAAAACTGATCGTTCTATTTAAGTATTGCATTTAAGTTTACCTTTTAGAAGTTCAGCAATAATTCTTCTGCCACCACTTAATCTAAAGACATGTACATAGGTCCTTACTCTCCATATAAAGAATTATTTTATTTCATGGGTGACTTTTGTTTTTTTGATTATTTCAAAATTTATTTCCAAGTTATAAAGATTGTTATTGCTTAAAAAAATTTGACCTCAAAAACCACTGAAAACAATCACAGTAATAAAAACTTGGGAATCTAAAATTTCAGGATTGCATGTCTGGATCCCACCGAGAATGTTTTTAATTTGCTCGTGAAGTCAGCCTGATTCCAAAATGGTATGTTATGTTGGGCTACAGCCTCTGGAAATAGAGTTGAAAAAGTGTGACATAGTGACATTTATATATATATATATATA
>CAHIKZ030005025.1:2017500-2260000 GCA_903632075.3 Acanthosepion pharaonis | reverse complement strand
TGATTAAAAAATGTTGCCATTACGAAAATACTGTTTTATGTTACAGTAAAATTTATCCTTTCTCAAACCATTGTTTTTTTCAGGCAAAAAGAAGAAAAAAATTAAAAGATTGTAGAATGTTAACTAGTGTCTTAATATTGAAATATACCTAGATATTCTTTTCTATTATCTGCAGATTTCTTCACCTACTTTGGGGTTTTTGGAACCTCTTTACCAAAGATTTTCATCTTTTTTTCTTTCTTATAGTGTGCATGTGTGATAGATATATAAATATATCTGTGGAGTTTTGGTAGGATTTTCTTTACTGGAAACTTTGGAATAAAATGAATTTACTCAAGGGTATAAAATAAATAATATATTCTTATTTATTTGATATAGAGTTAATCCTTTGATATTCTGTATAGCAAAATATTCATTAATGTGGTGGATATTGTTAGCAGTCTGGGAAAATGTCTATTTTAGCTTGGTCATGGGTAGTTTCAGAGTCAGACCTTGCTCGTAGTAGTAGTCATCTTATAAATTGGTCAGTGTCAATCTACTGTGTTTTTCTCAGCCACCACAAGGGCAGAAAGTATGATTAGTAAATGACCTTTTAACTACTTCATGTGTCACACATGGCTGGTTTCATCACATTTGCGTTCTCTTGTTTCATGGTTCCTCTTACCATCCCTTCTCATCTAGTTAAGAGGTGTGGGTTTATATCCTTTTTACCAGACTCTGAGACTCTGGCATGAACCTTGGTTTTGGCTAGCATCAAAAGTTTCTTTGTGTTATTTTTTTTGATTAGCCAAAATTATTTAAATTTCTGTCATTTGTTTTTTTTTTACTTTCTGTAATGGAAGTTATGTGTGGAGCCTGTCTTTTTGTAGTGGATTTATAGTCATAAATAAGTAGGCTCTGGTCCCACAAATTTCTGGCATTTTTTGGTTGGGTTCAGTTTTTTCTTCTTCCTACTTCTATTTGAGGGTTGCCTTCTTGTTAGTTGAGAGGGAGAGAGAAAGAAAGAAATCTATTAGAGGAAATCAATTGCCTTATCTTAATTTTAATTCTTTTCATTTTTGTTTAAATATTTTATTTTTATAGTATTTTCATTGGTACTCACTACATATTATACCTCATAGTCAGTTATGTATCTATATGTGATAGCTGTATTTTTATTTTATTTTTAATATCACCCCCCTTTTGAACATAGGCAATCATGGCTCTTTATAGATTACCTTCATTTAAAATCTGTACACCTTGTGTATGATGATAAACTACATCTGGCAGCAAGGCCTCTGATCAGGAGGTTTTGAGGAGCATGGAACCACCTCTTAATTGCTCTTGTTCCTAGGTTCACCCTGACCCATGGTAGTAACACATTTAGAGTCCCTGTTACGGGCAAATAGTTAACCCACAAACTGAGGTCAAAACACAATTAAAGCATAAAAATAGATTTTTATAGTAAAAATACCAGCAATACATTTGACTCTCAAAAAAAGCCCTCTTTTTAAAAAAATATGCCAATGAAACCTGATCTACAAACTGATTTCTTGCAAAAAATACATATTCTATTCATACAAACCTATCCTAAAAATCTTGTTGTTATTAAAAATAAAACCCATTGAGGTTGATATGCCATAAAACAAACCATAAACCTTTTATTATCTGTCAATTGTCATGACTTATTGAGAAAGATAGTGCAGTGATTTCTCATTGCCATCTGCAGAGTGTTGAATTCAGAACTGTCTTAGACTGACATCCAAGGCTAAAGTACCCATTCTACTCCTCTGTTAATTGTCCCATAATTGGGGAATTGGGCAAAGCAATGGTTCCATGTCTTTCCCAAGAGGATTTGTGCGAAAGTGAATGTAACAGACTAGGCTGGAATTTGAACTCAGATTGAGGATTTCACTTTTCATGCCAATAGCCATGGCGCCACCTACACATCTGTATTCAGCTGTATATAGTTTATTGTAATTAAATATTTGATGAAGTCGAGTGGATTTTGTTCGATTGCAAGCAAACCTTTACCGGAGAAAAAGCTGTTTTCCGCTGACAATTAATCTCCTCTTTACTTAATTGCATTGATGAAGCCAGATCCTTCAAGAATCTCAAAAGATTCCTGTGATTGGGCACAATAAATCTCCCAAGTTTTATGCATCTCCAAGATCAAGCGCCGGAAATACTTGGATTTCTTTTCCCATCACAATGACCATTCCATGGCATTACTTTGTAGCCCGCATTTTCCTCTCCGAATTGCCACCCACTATGTTTCTCTTAAGTTCCTCATCAGAAAGTCATTTAAAAGATACAAATCTAAGGCTTGATTCAATGTTGATTAGAAACAATAATACAATGCCAGCGGACAACCCCACCCTCAAATCAAATACAGTAGCCCACACCTGATTTTCTAATCTTAGCTAGACTCCTTTCCCCTTTGGTCTTTCCTTCCTCTTTCCTTATAAGTTCAAATAGTATATGTCTAATTTGTACTGTGCAGAAAAAGGATTTTGTTTGAGGATAGAAGACAAATGTTGGTTTGCTGAGATGAATAAAGATTGACAACAATATATATTTGTGACGATTGAACATTATTAGTTTTGGGGCTAATTTGTTTCATTCTTAAACATTACAGAACCCCATGGTTCCTTGCGTGAGCAATTTCCCAAATTCTGTGATTGGTAAATCTTATCTATCTGCCTTCTTTTCTTATCAAAATGGCTGGCAATAAGCTTTTCTAAACAACCATTACCTTCATTCTCAATCAAGTCTATTTAATTCCTTTATTATTAAACAAGACAAGTCATTAGAAGTAAATAGCTTTTACATTCCTTTAATCCTGCCTACTTTGAGTTCGATAAAATACTGGCTTAGGTGGAGCTGTGAAAATTTTATGGAAAATTCTAGAAACACCACATATAATTGGTGAATTGTTAGATCTTGTGTTTTATTGAATGCATAATGTAAATTATAAAAGTGGTTAATGATATTTTTATAAATTCAACTTAGTGATTAGTTTGAAAAAAAGAAATAAAAATGAAAGAAAAAAAGGAATTACTATTTTTGTTCCTTGTTGATTCTGAGGATTACTAATAGATATAGTGGCCCATAGGTATAATAGTCTATATTCAAAAGATCTTTTGAACATAGTTTATATCATTGTTGATATTATCACAGTGTTCCAACTGTTGTGCTCTCTGGCCATCTTTATTTTAGCTGCATATCAACACCTCTATGGTTTATTTAATGCTGAAATTTAAATATTTTATATGTAATTTTATGCTTTTAACTACAGATAATTTGAACATAATTTTGCACATTGAATGTAAAGTTTTGTTTTTCTAGATATATATTTTGTAGATCATAAAATGCATTGATGGTAATTTTACTATAAAAATGTATTTTGAGGTTTTTTTAAATTTTGCATTGATTGTCTTTTTGTTATAAAATGTACTGTTGGTCATTTTATTATAAAAATATAATGTTGATTTTTGTTTGGGGTGGGGTGTTCACACTTTGGACAGGGTGAGGACAACAGCAATCAGTAGGTGGTTCTACACTCCTCAAAGCCTCTACTCTCCCAATCAGAGGCCTTGCTGCCAGGTGTAGTTTATTGTCATACCCAGGACGCCCGGCCATTTTCAGGTGTTTTCTCTGAGTCTGTAAACTGTACTACCCAGCCCACATATTGAACTTGCAATTACTACTGTAAACTGTATAAGTTACTTAAAGGTAGATATACATGGTGTGATGAAAAATGAAATAACACTGACATCTCATTTATAAAGATATATTTACCAAAATTATGCAAAAATATCTTTAAATACTAAATTTATTCAATAAAATTGCCATTGGCTTCAATCATGGCCTCCAGATGGCTTCAGAATCTCCTACTTCTCTTCTGGATGGTCTCCTTATTTAAGGTAGCGAATGCTGCCATAATCCTTGCCTTCAGTTCATCTTTGGTGTTACAAAGAATTTTGTTTGTCTCTTGCTAAACTACACCCCATAATCAAAGGGGTTGCAGTCTGGGAAGTTAGGTAGCCAGATGTAAGAGTGAGATGGTTGCAGAAATTATCTAACAGCCATCACTTGGTTCTCCTGCTTGTGTGGCAGGGTGCAAAGTCCTGTTGTCAGACATTAGGTTTTCCAGCAGCCACCCTCATGACCCAGGGCAGCTCTACATCCACAAGGCATTTGATGTAGGATTCCATGTTGAGTCAGAGGCCCACACCAACAAATTCGGGAGTTCTTTTCTTAGAACAATCAAAGTTAGTTTTCCGAGCTGCCATAACTTCGTAATCTCCATTAGACTCATCCAACTTTTACTGAAAGCTCTGCACTGTTCTCAGATTGACATCCAAACACTCTGAAATGTTCACATTAAAGCTTCTGACGTGAATGCCAAGCTGTACAGCATGCAATTTTTTAAAATTCTGGCAAAGTGAATTGCATCATGGTGCTTTGTCTCACAGATAGAGCCCAACTGACTTTACTGCTCAGCTGAGAAAATAAAAAAAAAACTGTGTGCATGTGCAAAATTAAAAATATAAAATGACAACCATTTAACCATCACACTCTAGCTTCATACCTCGCACCTCTCGCCAGTGGAACACCCTCCCCAATTACTGTTTCCCTGAAAGCTATAATCTCCAACTATTCAAATGTAATGTCAATCGACATCTCCAATTACCTTGATCTACCCACTATTCTTCTCCTCTTCCTTTCTCCTATCACTCTTATCTGCTCTCGCTCCAAATCTTCCGCAACCCCCTGCATCCTAGTGGCTTCACGCCTTGCTTGGGGCACAATGCTTAAAAAAAAAAAAAAAAATATATATAATCTCTACACTCACCAGGGTTCAAATCTCACTATGGTCAATCTGAGAGGAAGGTGACTTCTTGACGTTATTGGTCTGTGGAAAGTGCCTGAAAATGTACCCCATGTGGACCTACGCCTTGTCGGCAAAATTGGGTGGAGGGAACTATTCGGAAGTTGTTGATCGCTGTGCTAGCACAAAGTTACAAGTAATCGTGGCTGAGGGTTTGAACGTACTCACATTGCTTAAACAGTTGATCATGACAGATTATGTGTTTACTCCCAGAAACTGTAATTAAGGTCTCCGTCTCATTGTTGCAGTATTAACCATGGGTGTTGAACAAAAACAAATATGTCTGAGCAGGTGTCTGTGACATAGATTAACTAGTCATCCTAATAGAGGGTCTTGCTCAGAAAACAAAAGTAGTCAGCCGATATTTTATTTTTTAATCCAACATATTTTTATTACTTCAAGCATTTTTCGTGGATACCCATATTAGAGTAGACACATCAGTGTCTAAAAATATATCAGATTGAGAAAATATAATTCTTTACAAATTGGTTTGTTTATGGATATGAAACTGAGCATATATGGTTTTTTTAGAGCAAGACCTCCGAGTCTAGCTGTCGTGATACAGTCTTTGACTGTAAGTGCCATCTGTCGAACTCTCTGCATTAGCAGAGAGGAACCCGGACGAAGCTTTGCCGAAGGGCAAGGTTTCGTCCGGGGAGGTAGACAGGGCCTGAACCCGTCTAGGCGGGTTCAAAGGCTATATTTTTGGCCGAGCCTACGGGCTCGGAGATACCCACATTAAACCGGCCTTGTGCCATATTCAATCCTCGTGGGTGGGTCGATAAATACCGAGCATATATGGTTTTTGAGAAAATCTGAACATGTGAATGTGCATAAGAGGCAGATAGAACATTGCTTGAGTGTGAGGCTCTCTGTAGCCAAGCAGTCAGAGCACACTGGGTAAGAAATCTGTTTTTCCTGCAAAGGAGAAACAGATTTGAATCCTGCCAAAGAGCACTTTATTAAGTTTTTTTTGTGTGCACAGGCACTAGATGAAAGAAGTACTTGAATACGAGTTTCTACGAAAAATAATGTTTGAAGTCATATGTATCTATATATATATATATATATATATTCAAGAACCATCAAGAAGAAGTTTTAAAAAAAAGAGGGAAATGTAGAAAGGAAAAGTGGATGTCGCAACATCAAGAAGGATCAACATTTCAACTTAGAGCTAAATACATTCTTATTGTTCAAAGTAGAGTCCAATAGTGTTATAAAAACCTTGGGGAATTCCAGTAAGATATCTTTAATCATTTCTAAGATACAACGGTTCAAAACTTAATCTAACAATTGGACAATATATTTAAGTGGATATTGAAGTCAACAACCAAATGTGACGAATGTGATGAATTCAGTGTCCATTTTCATATCGGTATACACTCTGTTCCTGATATTGACCACTTTAAACCATAAATATAACATACCTTAAAACTATATTTTATCTATCTATCTATCTATCTATCTATCTATCTATCTATATATATATATATATATATATTTAGAGGAAGAGTTCACATATGCTTCTTGTAGTATTTAAAATAGGTAGGTTGGTTAATAAAACAAGGGAAAATGAAAAGTTACCAATGTGATCAGTGCAAAAAGAATTTATTATATATTAATTATTAACCACAAGATAGAAATGAAGCTTAATGTTATTCATCTGGAATTTTCAGGCATGCCTGTGTCCTTCATCAGCAGTGCGAGAAATAAACAGAGAAACGGGAAAGACTCACCAACGGTATTTTTTTGGCTGGTGTGAACTCATTGTAGATGGTATTATTAGTATAAATCCAATCCCTGCTTTATTCCTTGCCTGCAAACCTTTTTGTGAAAATGATCGAGGTGAATGCATTAGTCTGTTTTGTCTTTATCGGTGTGGAAGTTGGGGGAGTATGATTTTGAACTAGAGGAAGAGGCTTTTAGGATTTGAGGTGGGGAAGACGACAAAGGACACAGGCGTGCCCGAAAATTCTGGACTAATAACATTAATCTCCATACTTCATTTCTGTCTTGTGATTAACAATTAATATATGATAAATTCTTTTTGCACTGATCACATTGGTGCCTTTTTGTTTTCCCTTGTTTTATTAACCAACCTGTCTATTTTAAATACTACAAGAAGCACAGGTGAACTCTTCCTCTCTCTCTCTCTCTCTCTCTATATATATATATATATATATATATATATATATATATAAACACTGAGGTCAACACAGAGCAGCAACAGTTTGTTGGTCTGAAGATTGCATTCATGCATCAAACTCTCTGTTGTCACACACTGTTGATCTCAATGTCCACGTATATATTTATACATGCCCTATCCCTGATATTGAGCACTTTTACAAATAAACATACCATACATTAAAAACTATATATATATATATATATATATATATATAAATGCCAATGTCAGTATGTCTCTGTGTCACACTTTTTCAATTAAAGAGACACAACTCTCTAACCTTCAACAGCTCATGTTGCAGATATTTTGGATTCACAAATTTTCATTACTGCCATTGTTTTGGCGATTTTTTTTTTTAAATGATTTTTTTGCACTAAATTTTTTTGTTTGATAACAATTTTTATAACTTGGAAATAAATTTGGAAATAATTGAAATTAATTGTGAAATCCAGTGAAAGTCGCTCATGAAATAAAAATAATTGTGTGTACAGAAAGTAAGAACCTATGCACATCAAACTGTTTTTAAATTAAGTGGCGGCAGAAGAATTATTGTTGAACTTTTAAAATGTAAGCAATCAATTTTGAGTACTTCTGTAGTTTATTGTTGCCTATCTCATACAGCAGCAGTATGCCTCACAAAAAGAAATGTCTGCCAACAGAGGACAAGATTGCAATCACAAGAGCCTATGCTGCAATGAAGAAAAGAAAGCCCTGTGCAAATGAAAACCCAGATCAAATAGCAACAAAGAGACCTTCGAATACTGAGAATATTCAAACACTTAGTGATTCTTGAACTCCTGAACAAAAACAAAGACCCAATCAAGAGCCCTCTTCAAGAGCTAGCTTAAATGCCACCCAATAGGGCAGCTTTTAAGCTAGTATACGATATATTTGATAAGTATGAGTTTCAAGGTACATAGATACATATATATGTACTGGGTTTATTTAGGGAGCAATTTTTAATTTATATAATTTTGGTTAAAGACCGACAAAATTTCTTTGTTAAGTATTTTTTTGTATATTCCTAATTTTTTTTCTAAATTTGAATGCCCCATTTGTCAAATATCATTACTTTTGGCTTTCATGGGCCATTATGAAAAAAGTGAACATATTCTCAAAATAGAAATAGCCTCCATTGAGACTTGAACCATGTTGTCAAGAGCCAAAATGACATACGCCGTTGTGCAAATTAATTGAAACAACTGCTTTAGTTTCCTTTCATTCACCATACGGTCAGTTTTAGACCCACTAGAGTGACAGGGTGTAATCAGTTTCTATTTTTTTCTCAGATTAGATCATTTGCAGTGGTGTAAAGTAAGATGAATCTATTTTCGGGCTGTATGATGGAATTTGTTTGGCCTTGAAAAATATTGCATCATTCATGATTGGATCAAATTTTTATCACGCCCAGACACTATTGTCTCAACTGTTGATTAGTTGTCCTATGGGTATTGTTTGCAGCGGATGTTACTCCAAGGAAATGTACAAAAATTTGTAACACTGCATGAACACACTGGCAAGTGAGAAAATCAAAGTACCAGACTGGCTCAGAAACTCTCCTGATTTAAATCAAACCGAGAATCTGTGATCAGTCTGCAAGGAATGACTTCATGGAATGGACATATGAAGTACTAACATGTGCACTGGTTCATGTTTCATTGGAAAAATATGAAAAAGTAAATAATAATGGAATTATTTGTTTTGTTTCAATTAATTTGCACAAAGGTGTAGATGAGAATTTAACCATGCTAATCTGCAAATATTTACTAAATTCCTTATAGTCTGACACAAGGTTGCAACAGAAGATCATGTTTATGAAATTTTCACAAACTGATCTCTAAGTTACGCTTTGTTAATCACGACACTATGCCATGTGACAGTACCGTGATCTAAATATTTGATTGTAGAATTTTTCTTTCTGGCTATAAATATTTTTTGTTTTTATTATTTTGAATGATAAATGTTCTCTCACTAATCTTTTTATCAGGCCATATTTAATTAAACAAAGAGAATTTTTAATTACGAATGAACAAGTTTTCTTTCTTTCCTAATATACCCGTTGAATACTTCTCTTGTTGGAAAGTTTTTATTCTTTCAAAAACCCAAGAACTAAAATCTTGAAATCTGCTAATTGATTACTTCAGATAATTACATTTGGTAATGAGTCCAACTGGATATAAAAATTAATTTGCAAGTTTTAATTATCAGTAATCAATATATTCTGCTAATTCTCAATGTTTACTTTGCTTCCCTTTCCCTGCTCCCAACAAAATGGAAGAATCTTTTAATACATACAAAAGGACTCCTCATTACATGTCCAATTCAGAACCTTCTTTTTCATATTGGTTATTATGTTTTTGTTTTTTTTAATAATTTGTAGTTTAGTCTTCTTTTAGCATAGTTTTTTTAAACATTTTCTTAGAGAAATTTAGTTACAAATGATAATTTATTTTCCTCAAATTCAGATTGGATGCAAAGCGCTTCTAGTGCTGAAATTAGAATACTTCATCATTTTATTTTCTTTAAATTTTTGACTAAACATTTTCTTTTTAAAAGTATAACAACATTTATTCTACAGTTCTTTGAATAAAAGGTAATATTCAAACACACTTTTAAGTGTCTCATTATCATATTTTTTGATGTGGTGGCAGTCGAATATGGAAAAGCGGTAAATAGAAAATAATGTTCACTACTTGAAATCTCCTTAGATCTTGCATTAATTGGTTTGAATTTTGGCACTCTCTTCAAATTTCTTCTTATCAACATTTCCTTCTTATTTTTTTATTAATAATGGCCATTGTTCTTTGACAATTGCTTTTTGTTCTTCAGATTACGTAGCAGCAACCTATTTTGAAGACATTAAAGCTGTATGTAGTAAACGTCTTTTGGTGTTCAACTGTTTTTCATTTCCTATTTACTATCTCCACTGATACACTTAGGAAAGGCATGAATCCAGTTCCCCTCAACCCTGAGCTATGACCAAATAGCAGGGGAGATTGAACTCTCTAGCCATGGTTGGACAATGAATCAAGAAGGAAAACTCTGAATTTAAACAGTAAATATAGCATCAGGAAACCACTACACTACCTTAAAATTATGACACTTCACAGATATGAAAAAAGAAGCTGTGGAGAGCCGTATGTTCTGAAGGGGTAGGGTATTAAGAAAACTATGTATTTAGTAGTAATCTTTCAAAAGTTGAGTTACTGTTTAATTTTTCCTTTCTCAATGACTATATTGGAATCCAATTTGGTACTCACCGCTTTTGCTGCTTATCCTGGGTGTAAAAGCAAAATTGTCCAAATCGTGTAACAGCATGGGATAATTGACCATCCCACAAAATGTTTAACATCTAAAAGAAACCCACTAAACTGAATTTCTTTTTTTCCCAGGTTTTCAGATAAAACATTTCGCCATTTTGACGCTGTTTGTCGTAAGAATCACTGAAAAATCCTTTCTTTTTTTTTCAGCTAGAAAAAGAACAGGTTAGAATCAGTTTGGTTCAGCCCCACTATATCTTTTCAACTGAGCAATGGTCAGAGGAAAAATATTATTCAGGCCTTCAGTAATGGTACTAACATTGATACCCTGGCTTCCATCTTCAAATTACATTCAAGAACCATCAAGAAGAAGTTTAAAAAAAAAGAGGGAAATGTAGAAAGGAAAACTGGATGTCACAACATCAAGAAGGATCAATATTTCAACTAAATACATTCTTATTGTTCAAAGTAGAGTCCAATAGTGTCATAAAAACCTTGGGGAATTCCAGTAAAATATCTTTAATCATTTCTAAGATACAACGGTTCAAAACTTAATCTAACAACTGGACAATTTTGCTGTTACGCAATTTGGACCATTTTGCAGTTACATCTGGTGTAATGTAGTTTTTTCTATAAAGTCTGTCCAAAAATCACTCTGTATCCTATAAATAAATGGTGCCAGGAGTTAATTTTTCTTTTCATTATTACATTCTAAATAGTTATCATAAATTTAGTACTTCTTCTTCTTGTTATGAATTAGTCATGATTAGTTAGTCATGCTGAAATATGCAATTCAATGAGTAAAATTGGGATAGTTGGATAAATTATGAAGAACAAGGAAAAAAAAACAACTTTTTTTTTCTAATTTCTTCCTTCAAAGTCAGGAGGCCTCTTCTAAGCAACAAAATACAGTAGCTATTAGGATAATGTTATCCTCACCATTAGAAAACACATGAACTGAATTTGCTGTGTTCTATACCATCACTAGATATCTTGCATCTGCTGCTGCTGCTGGACTCTCCCATTGTTCTTTCGATGTATGATGATCAGGCAAACTTAGTTCGTAGAAACCAACAGACAGACAACTGCACGTATCATTTGATTATAGTGGTGAAGGTTTTGTGCAGAACCAACCACACTTTTGGAAGAGCCGAATACAGAGACCTGGTGCACTACATGCCAAAAGATCCATAAATGACAATCTGCAGGTTTTGAATTCAGAATTGTCCTTCTAGACCAGTTGCTATCCAAGGCTAAAGAACCCAATCTGTCCTGCTATTTACCCATAGCTGGGGGAAGAAGAGGATTCATACCTTTTCCCAAGGAATTTGTCATGTCAACCCCATTTTCTGTGTTGATAACTATGATGTTGAAGAACTGTCATGCATATTGTAAGTGCACCTAAGTGAATGTAATGTAACTAGATATCTTAATAATATCTCTGGTTACTGGCATGCTTCAACAGTTGATGTAGAAGAGAGGGAATAAATGACTCCCCCATAATTATTGTATTATATTCTTGTAGAAAAAATTAAAAACCTTCTTGGAGTGCATATTTCTTATTTAAATTGGTTGTTTTTTCTTTAAAGTTTTACATTTTTCTTTTTAAATATTTGTGTTATAATTTGAGAATGTTCATAAATGCCATAGATCTTTTAGTTTTTTGACAGCTGATTACTTGCTTTTAAGGTTTATCTCATCTTCTCAATGTAACATCATACCTGTAAAATATCTCATCAGCTGCTCCAAGACAATCCTTTCTTTCATTATCATCTACAAATTGTCTTAAATACCTGGGATTATTTTTATATCTACCATGAAATATTACTTACCAATTATTTGCGAATTTTGACTCAGGAGCTCAGGCAAAAGGGTTAAAATTATTCAGGAACGCAGATCTCAAAGGGTTAAATAACCTGTGAATGGTTGATAAGCCGTAGGAAATGAATCAATCAAACAATCTTGAATTTCTATCCAATTTACAGTCAGGGTAAGAAGATCCAAGACAAAGAAATTTCTCATATCATGTCAGCCGCTCCAGTACAATAATTGCTTTCATCACTATCTAATAATTGTCTTGAATCACTATCCAAATTACTGCCAGAGTAAGAAGACCAAGAACAAAGAAAGTTCTTATAAGATATTTTGTCATCCTTTCTAAGACAGTCTTAGCTTTCACTGTTTTTATCACTCTCTATGAATTACATTAACACTTTATCCAATTAACACATATCACCCGGTTCACACTCCTTCTTTGTCTTTTAAACAAGAGTAGAGGTTTATCCCTTGATTCCTGTTTAGGATTAAATTTCCTGTTCTTTCCAAAGTCTACTTCAACTCTATACTTGTAACATTTCCCCTAAACTATTAAATTGTATTTACTAATTATTTTTCTCCTCAACAGGAATAGATAGATTTACCTATCATCCAGTTCACACTTTTCCCTGCTATTTTGAACAAGAGTAGAGGTTTATCCCTTGTTCCCTGTTTAGGATTGGGTTTCCTATTTCTTCAAAAGTCTTTTCATTCTCTTTCTCTCCCAGTAGCATTTTAGTGGCATTATCACCTTGCTTCAGGTAAATTGATTAAAAAACAAAGAAAACTGCCAAAGTAAGAAGACCAATAACAAAGAAATTTCTCACAGAATAACACATCAGCTGCTACAGGACAATTATTATTCTTATTGCCTTCCTTATTGTCTATAGTTTTGAATCACTGTTCAATTCAGTACAAGGGTAAAAGACTACAAATGTTCAACAATGTCATAAAGTTATTCAATATCATATGCATAATAGTTCTTTCCTACAATACAGATGATAGCTTTTAATCATGATATGCATGACAGTTCTTCAACATAATATCCATATGCTATTCTTCAGCACAATGTCATGACAGTTTTCAGCATGATATGCATAACAGTTCTTCAACATCACGGTTCTTCCATACAATATACAGATGCAGTTGTGCAGCACAATATTATGACAATTCTTCAACCTTACAGTTCTTCCATAGAATATGCATGGCAGTTCTTCAGCACAATATTTATGACACTTCCTTGCAGGTGCAATCAATTTTAACTGCCAGTATGTTGCTTGTTAGTTGTGTGTATGATATAGTGACAGTTCTTCAACATCACAGTTGCTTCTTGCAATATGCATGACAGTTCTTCCTTACAATATGCATGACAGTTCTTCAACATCACAGTTCTTCCTTGCAACATGCATGACAGTTCTTCCTTACAATATGCATGACAGTTCTTCAGCATCACAGTTTTTCCTTACAATATGCATGACAGTTCTTCAACATCACAGTTCTTCCTTGCAACATGCATGACAGTTCTTCCTTACAATATGCATGACAGTTCTTCAACATCATAGTTATCAACACAGAAAATGGGGTTGACATGCCAAATTCCAACCAAAGGCACTGCATTTACTTTTAGACCAAGACACTCTGGAAAGGTATAATTCTCGCAACAGATGGAGAACATTGTGCTCTCTACGCTTCCTTAGCAGCCAGTCTACAAGAATGCCCACTCTGAATGTAAAACTGGTTAGGCATGGGCCTAGCAACTCCATTCCATGAAAACCTACACTTAGTATGATGAAGCTGTGGGACCCCAAATCTACAAGGGGATATAACGATACTAATGGGGATAAGCAGGGGAGCTGTTTAAGTATAAATTTCAGGACTGGTCTTTCTAACCTTGGTTGGCAACCAGTTTAGGAGAAAGAAAACTGAATTCCAGACTAATTTGGTTTGGGACTGGTAACTCAACCCTGTAAATATCTGTTTGAACTGAAATCACAATAGCAACACCTAACATGGTCAGGCTGTGAACCTCTAATATACAGAGGAGAAAACAGGGTTAGCAGTAACAACAACATATTGTATATTAGATGCTGTCAAAACCAAATTTATCAGCAGGAGATATAAATATTAGCACCTTATGAAAATATGTAAAATCAGAATTTGCTACCAAGATGGAAAGATTAAATTACCATGTCTTCAGGAGTGCATAGTCACAGGACCTGTCAGCATGTGACATCTCTGAAATAACTTATCTACAGAGTTAAGACAAATTTCTTATTAGATGTCTTGTCAGTTGATTCCAAGTGGTTAATATATTTCTGATTATTTTCTATAAACTACAACTTTGCTTTTTTTCAAGACGTGAAATAATATACTTAATATAAGTAAATATATATTGGGTTGGTGCATAATTGTTAGGCATTTTTGCAGGAAAATTATTTGTTAATAAAAATTGATGTTTTGTTTACTTTTAAATAAAAATATCATTTTCAGGTTAAAAAATGCATGTTGATAATCATACTCATTTAAAAATTTTATTGTCGAATAGTTATGTTTCTTTTTTTCATAATAAATATTGTTTAAAAACACCCCAACCCAATATATAAGGGAATGACAAGAATATATAATTTAATATATTAAAATATATATATAATATATATAAAGAATATATAATATAATATTTACTTTATATAAGTAAATATATATATCTATATCTATATATATATATATATATATATATATATATATATAGATATAGGACGAAACGGCCGTCCAGTGCTTTCTGCATTCTGTGGAGGTTTCTATCAGACTCGATGAATTACTCATATAATTATCAAATCCTCCCAATAATTACTGTTTGTCTTTATCATCGCTTGAACTGGCTTCTAACGCTACAGTAGGTAGCGGCTTGGAGAGTAGTCGTGGCTCAGGGGCACAGTCCTATGGTAATAGTGAATCTCAGTCGAGTTTCTGCCACAGAATATGTGAGCGAGCGGTGCTTTGTTCGAGTCTGATTTGCAATCTCTTCGTCACCGAGGCCCATTGGAACAGTTGGTATGATGTTTGTTGAGAAACCCAACTGTCAGGGTTTCAATTCTCAGTAGTGGATGCGCACTGCTAATGAGTCCCAAATATATAGGACGAAAACGGCCGTCCAGTGCTTTCTGCATTCTGTGGAGGTTTCTATCAGACTTGATGAATTACTATATATATATATATATATATATATATATATAGGAATAAATATATATAGGAATAAGACCTTAACTGCTAAATGCCTTAATCCTGTATATAGTTTTATATACCTACCAATGATAAAGTTTATAAATTACGTATATCATTAGTAACAGTAACTAATAAAAATTTATTATTGATGGATAGAAGATCCATTCTTACAATAGATCTTATTAGGCACAATAAGAGATTAACAACAATAGAACAATTCTAACAATAGACTGTAATAAAAGTTATGTGACGGATAGAAGATTCCTTCTTACCGTAAATCTTATTAGGCACAATAAGAGATTAACAACAATAACTAATAATAAAATAGAACAATTCTAATAATAGATTGTAATAAAAGTTATGTGACGGATAGAAGATTCGTTCTTACCGTAGATCTTATTAGGCACAATAAGAGATTAACAACAATAACTAATAATAAAATAGAACAATTCTAATAATAGACTGTAATAAAAGTTATGTGACGGATAGAAGATTCGTTCTTACCGTAAATATTATTAGGCACAATAAGAGATTAACAACAATAACTAATAATAAAATTAACAATTCTAAACTTGTAAAAATGTAATAAAAGAAATACTTTGACGGATAAAAAAAATAATAATTCTTTCCAGCAATAATTTTGGCAGGAAAATTATTAACAACAATAACTAATAATAAAATAGAATCCATTCAATAATACAGCTGTATACATTCTTTGAAAAAAGATTCGTTCTTACCTATAGATTTTATCAAGCACAAAAAGATTCCCAAAATAACTTTTAAAAAAATAGAACCATTCTAATAATAGACTGTAAAAAAGTTTGTGACGGATAGAAGTTGTTATTACTGTAAAACAAATTAAACCAATAAGAAATTAACAACAATGTTTTAATAAAATAGAACAATTCTAACAATAGACTGTAATAAAAGTTATGTGACAAGATGAAATTCTGTTCAATGTTGTGAGCTTATTAGGCACAATAATAGGTATTCCATTTCTAAATCCCTTTAGAATGAAAGAACAATAACTTTAATAAAACCATATCTGACGATGTCATTGGTCCTTACCGTGAGATCTTATTAGGCACAATTCCCCCTGCAATAACTAATTCAATGCTAGAACAATTCTTTCTTGACTGTAATAAAAGTTGTGGAACTCTGAAGATTCTTCTAAAATTTAAATTCAATAGTCTATCAAGAGATTTTTTAATTCTGTTCTTTTAATAAAATAGAACAATTCTAACAATAATGTTTCTTTTTTTATATTCCTCCATGCTCAGAACATTTTTTGTCGTAGATCTTTCTTATTTTATTTTTAACAACACAACTAATAAATAAAAAACAATTCAACAATAGACTGTAATAAAAATTACAATTGACGGATAGAAGATTCATTCTTACCATGCCCTGTGGGGTCAAAAATTAACAACAATAACTAAAAAAAAAATAGAACCATTCGAATAAAAAGACTGTAATAAAAGTTATGTCAAAAGATTCGGATTTATTGATCAATTAGGACTCGACATAAGAAACCCATTTCTTAATCTAAAATAGAACAATTCTTAATAATAGGAAGGTAATAAAAAAGTTATCAGAACGGATAGAAGAACAGTTCTTACCGTGACATTATTAGGCACAATAACAGATTAAACAATACACACACAGGCAGTATCACGTATCAGTGAACATTCTTTCAAAATCTCTTTCTCTCATCTCGCTTTGTAATAAAAAAAGTCCTACCTTTACCAGCTAATTTTTGCAGGAAAAATTATTTCTCTTTTTCTCCTAGAAAAGTACCATTTACAAACAATTTCATTTTTGAAAAAAATATTAAAAATAATTTCTTTACAAAAATAAACAAAAATTTATTTTTTGAAAAACATTATTTGTAATGTAAATTTTGTTTTTATTATTTGTTTGAGGGACTTCAAACTAAACCCTCTAAATCATTAGACGATGTTTTTTTTTGCCTTGTTTGGGGAATCCAATTATTGGAAAAATGCCTCTGAAATCATGATCAGCTAAGGACCCATGGTCAGCCATTCCATTTCAAATCCATTAGGAATGAAAGAACACTTAACATTTGTATCTTACCATATCTGCACATAAATCCACAGATCAAAGGATGTCAAATTTCCCTGCACATCAATTTCAATGAAACAATTGTTTTCTTGCACTCATGGAACTCTGGTCTTCAAAAATTTAAATTCAATGTCTATCATTTTTTTAATTCAATTTTATTGCACTGACTCACCATAATGTTTCAAAGATTCCAACATGCTATATTCCTTTTGTGTCTGTACCATTTCTTATTTATATACTACCATCCCATGTCTTTTTGACAGAAAATAATTACCTCCCAAAATTAACCAACCTATTAGAGCCTAATGTTTACTGGTACAAGATTGACACCTTAACACCCCCGTATGTTACAATACTACCCCAATGATCCAGAATTGGATATATTATTATGCATGATTAAATCTATTTCAAATTAAATAAAAGTTAAAATATTTAATATTATTTTATTCCATAAGTCTTTTTTGTCAAATAACCAGTGTTTTTTAGGCTAACATAATAAGAAGTTTTTTTTAATAAATGTTCACCCAATAAAAGAGCCTCTCATGGTAACGTGCTACTGAATGATTTTGTTGTATTTGATGAAAGAGGAGGAAGTAAGAGCAGATTATGAGGATATGTAGGATAGAAAACAGTTGATCTCAGTCAAAGACGTTAAGATTGTAAGGATTGGGGAAGTATCCTTTTGGCCGTCAGTTCCACAATGTAGCACTTCTTGTGAAGAAGCTGAGTGAAACTTCTTTACCAGTGGAATATGAAGGAAATAAGGAATGATTCAACCCTGCATATGTGGGTGTGGCAGTTCTTAGCTCTAATAGTCTGAACTGATGGAATTCACGAATTTGCACTTTAAATAACAGAGTAATGATACATCTACATTGTTATATATATATATATATATATATATATATATATATATATATATATAATTAATTGATTTAAAATTTGTTTTTGTTTTTTCCGCTACACAGTTCTAACCATGTTTCAAAAATAGAAGCTAAAAAGCCCCGAATTTAATTTTGCAATTAAATTAAAAGCATTAGTTCCATTTCATCCTCAAGCAAATTTTGGAGTAACTTTTAAAAAATTACTGGGTTTTAAAGACACAGCTAAAATCATGTTTCCATGGTTACAGAATATTCTACTTGAATTGGACAAGGGATATCTAGGTTTTCCTTATGTCTGCATCATTGTATCAGTTATTAGCTACAATTTGGTAAGGGGTAGGGATGTGTTTTTCAATGAAAATTGACATCCATTGAATGCATGTCGTCTGGATTTTTAAAAAAAAATTATTGATAATGGTAAAAAAATTATAAAATTTAAAGATTTTCGGGGGTGTTCAGATCATAATACTTTTTATTTAACATTCTTAATATTTTAATATTCTCATTTTTAATTTTTATTATACTATATTCTTTTTAAGAACAGTTAAATGTATTAGAATCCGCTATATTATGTAGGATTATTTTAACATCAAGTTTAAGTTTGTATATGAGGTGTCATTTTTTTTTTTTTTTTTTTATGAAAAATTTATGACTATGATGGCAAAAATGGTTACTTAATTTCACTGATTTAGTAAACTTTTATTTTATATATAAACCTAGTAATATATTGTTTCTCTTGTAAGTACAAAGGACATGGGTCATTCAGTTTTATATATATATATGTATTTATATATATATATATAAAACTGTCATTCCAGTGGGTCTAAAACTGACCATATGGTGAAAGAAAAGAAACTAAACCAATTGTTTCAATTAATTTGCACAAGAGTGTATATACTGTTATTTTTAATTTATTTTGTTTAAACATTAATTTTGATGGATACTCATATTTGAGTAAAATCTCTGTTTTTTTATTTAAACAGTATCTTTTATCCAACTACATCTACTGGCCTGAATATTCAAGAATTCATATCAGAAACATATACATCCTCCAGCAGGATTTGAACCTGCATCCCCTATGGGGAACCATCATTGGATCTGACTAAATGCTCAGCCACATAGAACTTTCGATCAAACAAAACTCAAACAGTGCCTTTTGAATGCACACTCTCTGCTGTGTATCATTTACCAACATAAACAAAAACAATTTATTTTTAGGAAATGGATTAAATCCGACATATTGTAATTTTTAATTTATTATGTTTACACGTTATTTTTAATGGAGACTCATATTCAAGTAGGAGCTCTGTTTATTAATTAAACAGAATTTTTTTATCCAATTACATCTTCTGGCCTGAACATTCCAAAAATATTGTCAGAAAAATATGCATCCTACAGAAGATTTCAAAAATAACGTTTAAACAAAATAAAAAATATGTTGGATTTAATAAGTTTCATAAAAATAAATTTTCCTTGTTTACATTATGATGATAGCAGATATAGATGTTTCTAGAATCAGAAAAATTTAGGCACTATTTAGGCTTTGTTTGACGATTAGTTCTATGGGGCCAAGCAGCTAGGCACGTCAGACTCAATGATGGTTCCAATAGGGGATACATGTTCGAATCCTGCTGAGGGATACAAATTTTTCTGACAAGATTTCTCAAATATTCAGGCCAGTAGATGAATTTGAATAAAAAATACTGTTGAATTAAAAAACAGAACTTCTACTTGAATATGAGTATCCATCAAAAATAACATTTAAATTGAAAATTACAATATGTCGAATTTAATCCATTTCCTATATATATATATATATATATATATATATAACAATGAATCATTCATACAAAAAGTAGATTAGTAAAGTTAATGATATAAAATGGCAAAATCCCTTCATTAACAAAATTTTAAAGGTGCATTAACCTACAAATCACTCGAAGAATGTTATGATCCTTGCTTTTAAAAATTATAAGCTGTATAAGGTCTTTCTTTAATACACAAGTACTTTTGACTGTACATTCAGTCATCTTCAGGCATAGAAATTATTTTGTTTTTGGTAAAATTCAGGTAGCATTCGTGTTGAAAAAATATAATGTGAATCAAAATGTTTTTTTTTTAAATATGTTATTGATAACTGATACAAGTTTTTGGAGCATGTAGTCGCAACGCTAAGCTTGAATTTTTTTGAAAATTTGAGAGAGTGCATTTTTTACTAATATGGCAGTTTGAGAATTTTTTTGTTGTAGCCGTTTATCAGTCAATGTCGCATGAACTAAATAGTTCAATAAGTAGAGTAATGTTTCAGTTGTTATCCCGAAAATTTGCACGTCGGATCAGTTCTTTTAAATCAAATAATTATACAGCTTATAATATTTAAAAACAAGGATCATAACATTCATCGATTGATTTGTAGGTTATTGCACCTTTAATATTTTGTTAGGGAATGGATTTTGCCATTTTATATCATTAAGTAAAATTAATGATATAAAATGGCAAAATATATATATATATATATATATATATATATATATATATATATATATATATATATCAAATATGTGGTGCAGTTCAATTTATATTACAATGAATCGTTCATAAAAATGTAGATAAGTAAAGTTAATGATATAAAATGGCAAAATACATATATTTTTTTTTTTTTAAGCATTACGCCCCAAGCAAGGCGTGAAGCCATTAGGAAGCAGGGGGTTGCGGAAGATTTGGAGCGAGAGCAGATAGGAGTGATAGGAGAAAGGATGAGGCGAAGGATAGTGGGTATATCAAGGTAACTGGAGATGTTGATTGACATTACAAAATATATATATATATATATAAAAGAATAAAGAAAACCAATTGTGGAACCAACAGGCGACTTACCAAAGTGCTAATTACCCTTAAACAAGATAAAATCTCAAAAGGAGAGCATAAAAAGAAAAAGACCTAAAGACAAACACCTACTTACTCAGTAAAGTGCTCAACACCTAGATTACCTAGACAGAGCAAAACGGCTTGACAATGTTAATTCCTACGAAAGGATGTGAGTTTCAAACTCACAAGATCTTCAAATGACTTGAATGCAAATGAAAGAAGAGGGAACCACTTTTATACAACCCATGGGAAAAGAAAAGGGAGTCACTGTGCAGCATTTTGCAGGGAGGTAAGAAGGTGGCAAACTCAAGTGCTTCCTTGGGCAGCAAATGCTCTAAAACATGATGCTAACTCTTATGGTAAAAAATTTAGCTTCTTTCTTTATAACAGAAAACCTATAATCTGAAATTTATACTGCCTATATATTTATAAATTTTTTTTAAAAATCATTTCACCCAAAGCAAAGTCATAGCACCACTAAGATGAAGGGATTACTGGAGGTGAAAAAAAAAAGTGAGAAGACTTCAGGAGAAGTAACCAGGAACCCAGTCCTAAACAATAAACAATGGATAAACCTCTACTCCTATTAAAAAAATACTGGGAAGTAGTGTGAGCTGGGCGATAAGTGAACCCTTTAAGATATCTGAACTAAGATGAGTATTACTACATCATTGATTCATGTTGTGTGTTCAGTTCTCATTGGTTGTTCTTGCAGAACAATTTGTTAAAAACTTAAGTAAATTGTTGTGGTGAACAGTCCCGTAGAAGCAAGTGAGCCAGAGTGGCTTGCATTTGGTGCATAGGAAAATAAGGGTCTTACCTCAAAATGCAGCACATGGCATCAGCAAGTTTGCTCCTTGGAAATGGCATTATTCTCCCATCTAGCGATTGAAGCAATATGTGCGGTAACAAGGGTTTTTGTACAGTTTGGCATGCTTTGACTAATAGCAAGTCATGTGCTGATTGGTCTAACTGTAGAAGGCTATTTACCTGGGTAACTGAGAATAAAAGCGAAGAACGCTGATTGGTCGGTCAATCATGATGTTGGCCTGATAAAAGTGGGCTGAAGCAGTGTGAAGGAAAAAAGATGGATTTATGTTTTGAAGTGTTCAGAAAGCAAGAACAGTGGATTGAACCAATGGTATCTTGAATTGTACAAGAGCTATTTCTTAGTAATAGAGACTCATTTAAGCTACAATTATATATTCATATATCTCTAAAGAGTTGTTTTTTTAATTCCAATTTAAATTATTTTACTGCTTTAAAGTCTACAACCTGATTTCTCACTAGTATCACATTGTTATAACAAAACGTGTGATGTAGTCAGTATATAAACTTTATTTTTTCACATTTTAACAGTAAATATATTAAACTTGCATTTCTGTCAGCACCACCAATGCCTATTCTAGAATAGAAAATGTAATGTTATCTTTTACATTTATTGATCAGGCAAACTGATTTCCCCTGTTTTGAATAATGATACATTCTGATTTTATGGTAACAGGAAGCATTACCCAAACATTCCTGGTGTTAATTAGCATTTTGATATGGTATAATAATTAGCAAGCTTGTCCTGTTAGATAAATTATGACTAAATAGTGAGTTCAATCCTCACTGGGTGTTCCAAACTTTCAGATTTGTACTACATCTAAGCTATGCTTAGAAAATTACCATGTCTGGTGTTAATAGAATAAAAATTTTATTCTTATAAGTAGGGGAGATCAGGCTGTTAATATATTATTTCTTTTGTTTCAAACTAGCTTTCTTTGGATATTTTTATATTTAATGATTTTAAAAAAAAAATTCATTCTTACCTATGACAGTTATATGAAGGATACATTTCCTTCTGAATTTCTGTGATGAGGAGTTATCATCATTTACATTCAGGCTAGTATCCTCATCTTTGTTGTTATTATCACCTGATCACCTTCTGTCTGAATTTCTGGCATAAGGAGATATCATTATTTACATTCACACTAATATCCTCATCTTTGTTGTTATTATCAACTGATCACCTTCTGCCTGAATTTCTGGGATAAGGAGGTATCATTATTTACATTCAGACTAATATCCTCATCATTGTTGTTAATTTCTGGGATCACCTTATTTACATTCAGACTAATATCCTCATCATTGTTGTTATGATCACCTGATTGCCTTCTGTCTGAGCTTAGGTGTTATCATTATTTACACACAGCAAAAGATAACCTAAGATTTTGGGGACACACTAGGAAAAAAATCAGTGAGCTTGGAATATACACAAGAGAAATATATGATCAACAAAAAGGATATAAAATATATGAACTGAAAGAAAACACACCAGGGGAATTGTCATTATTTCTATTGATGCTAGATATGTGGTTAACATTTGGCATCTGGCATATTCATTGAAGTAACTTTATCTCCAATGAAGCCAAGACAATACATGTAACCATCAATGTGTGTCTGACAGACCTAAACTGGAAAAAGGCATATCCATTGAAATACCGTTGATATCAAACTGTGATTAACAATTGCTTTAACTGAATGATGGATTCTATGAATTATACTTTACGAAGATTTCAATGGACAATCCAGATATTCATCTCTCTTATAAATATAAATTTTGAATATTTAGACATTATTAATATTTTTTAAGACATTTTTATGTTTATACATTCTTTTTTATAGATACAAATATTTAAGTAAATGCTCTGTTTGTAATAAACAGTTTTAACAACATTTACCAGCCTGAATGTCTGAGAAACTGTCATAGAAAATATGCACCCTCCAACAAGAATCGAACCTGTATCCTATACAGAACATCATATAGCCTGACATGCTTTACCAATTTCGTCACAGAGGAGCTTTTGGTTAGCAAGGTCAATTTTATGGAAAATTGTAGCAAAATCGGTAAAAGCACATCAAGCTATATGACAGTTCCCTATAGGATACATGTTTGTTTCCTGTCAGAGGACACATTTTTTCTATGACAATTTCTCGGACATTCAGGCCAGTAAATGTTGTTAATACTGTTTATTATAAACAGAGCATTTACTTAAATATTTGTATCTATAAAAAAAAAGAATGTATAAACATAAAAATGTCTTAAAAATTAATTGTCGGACTTTGTCCATTTAATAATGTGCGACGTCATTTGTTTACATTTGGATACGCATTGAGCAGATATGAATATACTTGAGAAAATCATGGAAAATTGTAGTTTAAAAACAGTAAAACTGATCTTGCTAACCGAACACTCCTCTGTGGCAAAATCGGTAAAAGCACGTCAGGCGATATAAAATATATAAACTGAAAGAAAACATACCAGGGGAATTGTCATTATTTCTATTGATGCTAGATATGTGGTTAACATTTGGCATCTGGCATATATTCATTGAAGTACCATTATCTCTGTTGATATTGAATTGTGATTAACAATTGCTTTAGATGAATGATAGATTCTATAAATTATACTTTGCAAATATTTCAATGGACAATCCAGATATTCGTCTCTCTTATAAATATAAATTGTGAATATTTAGACATTATTAATTTTGTTAAAAATCTTAGATTCTAAGAAAAGGTGTTTGCACCAATTGCATTACCTTTTTTGATGTGAATATTTCAATATAAAAAAAGCAAAATAGAATGTAGGCCAAAATGTTGGGATAAAAATAACAAAGATGAGGACACTTGTCCTAATAATTAATGTCATAAGGATAATGTTTCATTAGTATAAAACCATTTCTTCTTTCATTGCAAACAGTTTAATCCTTAATATTCATAGTCTGTCAAAATTTGTCACTGAAACAGGTGCTTATGCAAAATTAATAAAATCTTACCATCAACAAAATGTTTGTCATATAAATCAGAGACATTTTAGTTTCCATATACACAATGTCTCACTGTCCATTGTCATTTGGTTGTGAATGTCATTGGCTGTTAGTTTAATAAATCCATGTTACTATCTACTTTTACCTGAAAGAGCATCTCTTAAAATTTAGATGAGAGGAATTGCCATCAAGAGTGGAATTTGAAATGTCTTTCTGGGGTTAATGCTAATCATCAGTATTGATGTAGCAGGCAGACTGACTGAATTTACCTCAGGCAGACAAACGGACAGACAATTTTCAATTAGGAACAAAAGAAAGGAATTGATACATTTATGTTGATAACAAAGAAACAGCTGTATATAATCTTTAATTCATCTCTTTATGAATATGTTATATATCTATATATCTCTTTATATATATATATATATATATATATATATAAAAGCTTTTCCATTAAGAGTTCACAGGTGTCCATATTTCCAATATAAAAGAGGAAATATTATAAAGAAAATTCATTGCTCTTTCATATATTATTCTCAGCATTAACATAAACATAACTTTAGTCCAATGAAGTCCTAAAGAAAAAATGTTTCACATGAAAACTTTTTCCACTTTATGATATTTCATTCCCCTAAAATTGTTCTTGATATATATAAAACTTTATAAGAACCGGCTTGCAGATTTACTGTGGATAATCTGGCAATTAAAGTACTTTCGAAACATTTTTGTCTCGGTAAATTTTTTACTCTTTTAATTAGAGTAGCATTCATTACATCAAAATTGTTGTCAGTCTCCTTATGGTGAGCAACTAATGCAATTAATGTATTGTTTTGTAAAAGATCCGTTTTGTGTTCATAAAATCTTTTATTTAAATTCCTTGAGGTTTCTTCAATGTTTAACTTGTGACAATTTACTCCTTCCAGTTTTAGCTTATTATTTTGTTTTGTATTAAATCTTTGTTTGTTTTAGACATAGTTGTGACAGATGTAATGTTGACTTTGTAAATTCTTTTCAATTGTAGTTGTGACAGAGTTTGTGGGTAGAACTATTTCATTTTGATTCGTTGGGTTTGTAACGATGGTCCGTTTTTCTGTTTTGAAATATTTTAGGAGTATTTTGTTTCACATTGAATATAAAATAGTGTATTGGAGGAGCAGATAGATAATAGATAGTGATATATATATATATGTATGAAGCCAAATAAAACAGTGATATATATATATATATAATGAAACAGATAGATATATATAATAGATATGGCCAAATAGAAACAGTGATATATATATATATAATGATAAGATAGATAGATAGATAGATAGATAGATAGATAGATAGATAGATAGATAGATAGATAGATAGATATGGCCAAATAGAAACAGTGATATATATATATATAATGTAGAAGCATAGATAGATAGATAGATAGATAGATAGATAGATAGATAGATATGGCCAAATAGAAACAGTGATATATATATAATGTAGAAGCATAGATAGATAGATAGATAGATAGATGGATAGATAGATAGATAAAAAATAAACAGTGATATATATATAATGTAGAAGCATAATAGATATAGATTAAAGTGAGATAGATAGATAGATAGATAGATAGATAGATATATGGCCAAATAGAAACAGTGATATATATAGATAGATAGATATAGATAGAGATAGATAGATAGATAGATAGATATGGCCAAATAAATATATATATATATAATGTAGAAGCATAGATAGATAGATAGATAGATAGATAATGATTAAAGTGAGATAGATAGATAGATAGATAGATAGATAGATAGATATGGCCAAATAGAAACAGTGATATATATATAATGTAGAAGCATAGATAGATAGATAGATAGATAATGATTAAAGTGAGATAGATAGATAGATAGATAGATATGGCCAAATAGAAACAGTGATATATATATATATAGATAATGTAGAGATAGATAGATAGATAATAATTAAAGTGAGATAGATAGATAGATATGGCCAAATAGAAACAGTGATATATATATAATGTAGAAGCATAGATAGATAATGATTAAAGTGAGATAGATAGATAGATAGATAGATAGATAGATAGATATGGCCAAACAGATATATATATAATGTAGAAGCATGGATAAATAATGATTAAATTGAGATAGATAGATAAACAGTGATATATAAGGGTGTTTCATTAAAAAAAAATCAAAGTCAGCAGTAAATAAATAAGTGTTACTGATGAAAATTTATTTATTTCTCTATTGGATCCTGTTATTTTTTAAGTCATGGCAATTATGTGTGAAAAATAATATTACCCAAATGTCCACCAAGGCTTCAGTAGTACATCTCCCCTTGATGGTAAAAATTTTTGATGACGTCTCTGCATAGTTGCTCTTCGATCTCACCAATATGCCTTATTATCTCATCTTTCAGCTGTTGAATTGTTGTTGGCTTGTTGGCATAGACATTACTTTTGAGATAACCCCAAAGGAAGAAATCTAAAGGCCTCAAGTTACACGATTGTGGTGGCCAAATGACTTCATTGTTTTGAGAGATGGTGTGACCTGGGAACTTCTCATTCAATTTCTGTTTGAATGTCCAGTTTTGTAGTTGGCTTTGATAACTTTAACATGTTGTTTGATTGTTAATCTTTCCATGGTTGAAATTGCCAAAGAATTAAGTTGTTAAATCTGAAAGAAAAAGAAAAAAAATGATTAGATGCTTAAACTTAATTCCCATTTAAAATAGGTCCAAGTTATTGGAACACCCTTTATATATATATATTTTTAAACATTTAAAAAAAACATTTTATATATATTTTTTAAACATTTAATTTGGATTTTTTAAACATTTAAATTACTATCAAACATTAAAATCTGTTTTTTTACATAAATTTCAAAAACGATACCACCCCTCGTCTTCCTCCGTAAAACCTAATTACAGCTTCTTTCTCTTTACTTCCCCTTTCTTTATTTTTTCTTATTCTTTTTCTCTTAACCGATTAAATTGGTCAATGTCTGGTCACTCTTTCCTCAATACTAAGTATGACTGAAAGAAATATTAAAATAAACCCTCTCTAAACTTGACCATGTCTCTCACACCACTCCTCGCTACCCTCTCTGTTAAATTACATAAACTTAATACTACCCGTCAAAAGTGTGAATTTTCATTTCATTTTTCGTTTCACCGTTTGGAAGTAATATCTGATGATCCAGCATCCTTTAAAAGGGCTCTGATGAAATAAATTATTACAATGGAACCTTAAAGTGGTCTGTTTTTTCTTTAAATCATTAGCTCTGGATTTATATTGAGCTCTCAGGATTTCATCCTCCTTGGGACTACCCATACAGATTACCAAGTTTCTTGTCACTTAAATATATATATATATATATATATATATATATATATATATAGGTAATATCCCGTTGGTATATAAACCAATTGAATCCTATTAATACAATATAAAATATTAAATATTAAAACTGATTCACACAGAGAGCTCAATGTTTTAATCAAACAGAACAGCATATTTTATACAATAGGAATTAAAATTTTATATTAGGTTAATGATCATTTTTGAAATAAAATTTACACCTAATTTAAATTTGTCAATTCATTTGCTATATATATATTTTTGTTGTATTATATATATATATAAAGATTACAATTTTTTTCATTTAAACAGTAAACAATTTTATTTATAAGCAGAATTGTTTATAACCATTTTGGTTCTCACCAGCCAAGGGGCAACTAAATGCACTGAAACAAGTTTGCATCTTTGTAGTGAGTAAATTGTTTTTGTCTATATGAAAAAATTATAATAAATAATTATTGCTCTACTCTCGGTATTGAGCCCTCTTTCAAATTAATGCTGTGAATGTTAGAATTTATATATTATTTTTGTTCTCATTACATTCATATATATATATATATATATATATATATATATATATGAGTAGGGGTGGTACTTGTGTGTAGAATAGTATCCAAATAAAGATGGAAATAATGAGACAAAGTGGAAAACATTCACATTAATCTGCTAGGTGTTCTCAGGTTCTAATGAGACACAAACCTCAACTCAACTTTAAGGAAAGTGCCTTAGAATTTAGAAAATTCTAGCTGTTTGAATATCTGTTTAGTAACCCATAGATTTTCTGAACCTTTATCTTCAGATCTCATCTTTCCACATGTTACAGAATGTGGAGGTTGGGCCAGGATGGTCAGCAATTGGTCAGAATAACTTGGGGGTTTAGTAGTCTTTCAATGATGGATTGCTTATTGTCTAAGTTTTGGATATAAGACCAACATGGCACAAAGAAAGCTGCAGGAATTTTGAAGCATCAATATGCTACAGTTCAAGAGACAGGCTAAGACCACATGAGTGGAGGGACAAATGAGTGCCATGTGTTCCCTTGAAGTTCTTCCTTCTGCTGCCACCTATGTCCCTTTACCTTAATAAAACAAATAAGAAAAAGAAACATTCATTGATACTGTTATATACCGTACATATGAACATTAATTGGTATGTCCCAATGTTTATAAATACATTGGACAGTATTGTAAGTGGGGGAAATATGCTGTCTAAGTAGTCCACCACTAGCAGTGGTTTACCTAATTAACACCGCTGGCAAGTATTGTATTTTGTTGATGTTATAAAGATTACCTTTTCATTTCCAACCTCCATTTTGGTTATCATTCCTCATTCAGTAACCTTTTCTAGGTTACAGCAGATTGCATCTGTAAAATGACAACACAGAAGGCAATATACATTAAGAAAACATTTATCAAAATGGCTTCACCTTTTGCCTTCAATGTGTTATATAGAAATAAATTGTCACTGCCAACACTGGAGTTTGAACACAGATCACCAGAAAGCAAACACAGACGATTGCATTGAATAAGTAGATCATATGATGGTAAAGGAGATGTATATATGAGAATTAGCGTGGTGTCTAAGTGATTACTATATGGATTACTATTTGGATCACTATTCTGTGGTTACTTTTTGAGCAAGTATTACCAAGCAAGTGTGGTATTCAAAAATCCATCCTACCAATTTTGATCAAACTCGGCACATACATTGTACAATGTAAGAGATACTTTCATAGCATAAAAATTCAATGATTTTTTAAAAAAATCAATAATCGATAAAGCCAATCAAAATCAATAAATTCAACTTTTTAACTCCAATTTCATTAGAACACTGTATGTAGATTATTTACATCATGACAAGCTCAATGATACCTCATTTTTATTTCTATGCCACTGCATTTAGAGAAAAACAAAAATTCAATTTCAACAAAAATTTTAAACTAAAAACTCCCTCAGTTTTCAAGCAATCTAATACAAACTTCACTCAATTGTAGCCAACAATAAGTTGATTGTTTAACAGTCATTTAACTTGATAATTGAGTCCACCCATATAGTGAAAATCTGTGTAAATAGCAAAAAATGACTTATTTTTCATTGATCTTTCAATCAATTTTCATCAAATTTAACAATTGCTTTATAAATGTATTCTATTTTACAACCCTGGTAGCACACTGGTAAATTGAATTTCAAAAACTGCAAAATAATTGTGGTCTGAAGTGGGTCTTCATGTTGCCTGTTTTACCCCTTCATGTCCTCAGCTAACTTCGATTGAATAAATACAGACTACTTCTGTTACATCAGTAATTGCATTGATTCAAACTGTTTTTTAATGAAAGTACTTTAAAGTAATTGAAGAAGATAGTCTCTATTACATCTAAACATGATGCTGTTTTTGCTCCATTCTAATTGAACACTTTTTCTTATCAACCAGCTGGGTATAGCTGCTAATATATATATATATATATATATATATATATATATATACTGGATATTGGAGTAAAGTGCTTGTTGTCAAATGGACTACTTATTCCTACTATTGTCATAATGATAAATAAGAGAAAAGAATGTATAAATACAATAAAGTAATAGTATAAAATCATCGTCAAATATATACAAAACCATTTTTATTATTGCTAGATAGGTGACTGCTTGGGAATACCAGGTGCTGCAAGCTTGGATGTGCAAGTGGTGTAATGGATAATTGTGCAGAATTGAAAATCAGAGAGCCAAGTTCAAATTCCAGTCAGGTTCATGACCTTCACTTACGTGCAAATACCCTTGGGCAAGGTTTAAATCTCCTTCCTCTCCACCCCAGATATGGGTTAATTAGTAGGACTTGTATGAGTAAGTCATTATTATCTAAAAAAAACATTCTTAGACTCTAAAAATATTTCTGGCTTGAAATAACCTGTGAAAGGACTCATGGCCAAGTGAATAAAAGTGATTTTTGGATCCAGTGACTCGACCCAAAGAGTTGTGAGTTCAGTACCTAGCTACCACAGTGGTGAATAAAAAGAAGAGGTATGGCATGTGGAACTAGAACAATCTGCCTCGGTGGACAAAATAAAGGATTCAGTTTGAAATTCCAATCACTTGAAGAAGCCCGGAGCGTACAATGGTCACAGTGTCATGAATATGGCAATAAAGATGAGGACAACAGTCCAAACAGTGTAAATAGTTACAAAACCTCATCTCGGAAATAGAGACAGATCCTGAAGTAGGCTGGAGCATACAGCAGCCGAAACATCATGAATATGGTAATAAAGATGAGGACAACAGTTTGAAGAATATGAATAATGTAAATAACCTGTAAAAGGTTGATAAGCCATAAAAAACAAACCAATCAATCAAAAATGTTTGAATGATTAGTGATTAAGGAAAATTCGCCTCTACAAAAATAGTCAAAAATAAATAAAATAAACATTATGATTTAAAATGTTTTTCCTACATGTTGGAAGATATGACTTATTTTTAAATAAAAAAAAACAAAAAAAAACTAGCTGCTATCCATAGCTAAAAAAAAGCTGGGGGAGAAAACAGAAGAGTTGCATTTGTGCAAAAGTGAATGCAACAGACTAAGCCATGATTTGAACCTAGTTCAGCAGTCCCACTATCCATGTTGATATCCATTAGACTACTCCACACATTTCTCCTCAGGACTTGTACTCAATGAAATCAATCCATTAAGAAGTCATTACAGATCAGGGCCAAAACAACATTATCCTTGTAATATCATTTGGTCTTTTAAATAGTCAATATGGAAAGCACTGAACTCTTAATGGCACCAATAAAATTATTAATGATTTTAACAGCAACTCGTGTCTACCTTCATGTCTTACATGCTCTAATGACATAACCAGTGCCGTACATTGCCATTTTGATATGTCATGTGATGAGCATCCTGTGGTTACTCTGCCATATGCCATAATCCCACCCATCAGCAGCTGTGTAAACTTAGGCTTGATGTCACAAGTATGCCAACATTAAAAGATGATATCTTTGATTCTTTCGACTTGCTGTGGTGGTGATGGGGGCAGGCATTTAAGAGGAATAAAAAATGTAGATATGTTTTTATATATGGCTTAGGTAGGAGGTTGGATCAGTAAGTCTATATTTTGAATTATTAGTTGAATTTTGATCTGAAATTTTCACTATTTCAATATTTACTTATGAGTTAAGTGCATTGACAAGGAAAGATATTTTGAAGATTTGTGTGCTTTATTTGATCATTAGGCTACAGACTAATTGAGGAAATATGTGTGTGTGTGTGTGTGTGTGTGAAGTTGGTTTGTAAGCATATATTTGTATTTCTGTGTATGTACATATTTATATAAATGTATGTATGTAAACATACATACCCGTGCATGCAAACATATATATATGGATATCTATTATGTCTGATCATGAGCTGTTTAATGTTCAAATGTTTGCTTTAATTTCTGGTGAAAATAGAAGACAAAAATTGTTCATTTGGATATGTTTTTATTAAGTTGCTCGTAAGCTTTCGGCATACATGAGCCATCCTCAGAGTGATTATACGGACATGAAACAAAGATATCCACCGTCAAAGATGATATTTTGTTATCTTGACATACAAGATTGCTATGTGACATTAAAGGACATGGAATAGCAGATGCAGATCTATGACATCATACCACGCAATAGTCTGAAGTATTACAACATAACCAATGTCTAGATGCAATGTAATGTGTTGTGACTAGTTTGAAAGGTAATTTTGTTGAGTGTGGCTTGCTTCATTTTAATGTAGATGGACTCCAATATCTGAATGTTTCTTTTTACTCTGTGTATGTGTGAGTATTATTGTGTTATCAACTAATATATATATATATATATATATATATATATATATATATATATGTGTGTGTGTGTGTGTGTGTGTATTTTAATATATTTCCTGTTTACACATTATTTTTATAGATACAATTATTTAACTAAATGCTGTTTATAATAAACAGTATTAATTACATTTACTGACCGAATGTCCAAGAAATTTTGTAGAAAATATTATGTTTTATCATGAGCCTTTCCCAGCATCATATAACAGCTTTAATATTAAGACAAAATAAAGAGAAAAACTGTCCAACATTTCGATATTTCCTTATTATATTGGTCGTCAATCTAAGCTTTCGACTGACATGAGACATGATCATATGGACATAACTACAGGGATGTTCATTGTCAAAGATATTATACTGAAGAAATGTTGGACAGTTTTTTATCTTTATTTCCTCTTGAAACTGAAGCCATTATACAATGTTTGTAAAGGCTCGTGATCAAACATAATAGACATTCATCGTCTGTTGTATTTAAGAATATATGTTTGAACAATGATCTGCTGCCCCTATACACTATATATATATCTTCCCAACTCTCTTTCCATTAATCATTCTTTTATCTATATATTTTAAAGTTATTTATAAACCCCTTTTTATTCCTCTTTTAATTTTAAATTAATATTTCATTCTTCATTTGTTACCTTTTACTATATATATATATATATATTGTAAAAGATAACAGATCTGTTGGTATATAATCCAAGTGGATCTTAGTAATATAGAATATTAAAACTGATCTACAAAAAGAGCTCAATGTATTTATTATTACATAGCAAATAATTAATAACAATATATATATATATAATATAAAAGGCTCAAACACTAATATTCCAATGGTTATAATTTATTACGTTGGAATCGTAATCACGATCCAATTCATCAGACCCACAAATTCAAAAAGAAATCGGTATAAAAAACAAAAATAAATAATCTATTCCAAAATTATAACATAAATATGTTATAAAATCTCTACAAAAATACCCATTTTGTTTCAACACTTCTGTTGTCTTATCAAGTGATGGTGTTGAATGTAGGTTCTACATTCAACACCATCTTTATGTTATAATTTTTGAATAAATTATATTTGCTCTACTCTGTATTGAGCACACTTTTAAGAATAGTATGTTTTGGTTATTAGAATTTATTCCATATACACCAATCCTATACTTATATATATATATATATATATAATTATTTTTTATAAAAAAATTATAACATATGTATGTTATAAAATCACTACAAAAATAGCCATTTTGTTTGAACACACTCTGTGTTTTATCAAGTGATGATGTTGAAAAGAAAATAAATGGTTTTAAAAGTTTCAGATTAATTAACGATCCTTCACTAGGGGGAAACATTATTACAAAAGCTAGAATAACCAATCAAAAACGAAGTATAGAAAGATTCAAAAGCTCGACAATGAAATCATGTTATAATAGCTATTCAGATCTTTAAATACGTGTAATATTAAAAATAATTTATACTAAGCAATAATTATAAAATTATATGATAAAATTTAATATTAAAATTAAAACTGGCAATTGTAAAATCCAAATTTAATCACTATTAAGTTTAAAAACTACAAAATTATTGAGAAAAGAAAAAATATATATGTTTATTCAATTCATTTCTTCATTGAAATTACGTTCGACAAGACGCTACAATATATCCGGTCATTTGACAATACATGTATATATATTTTTTTCTTTTCCCCTTCTTTTCCTTTTTTATTTTTTTATTTTAAAGTGTGTGAATTTTGGTCTTAAACTCACGCGCAAAACAACAAAAACACAATCAGATTATAATACATAAGCACCCAGACATAATTAGATATACACACACACAAAAAGGGGGGGTGCGAGCCTTGAACATCTCTACAGCCCTTTATGAAAAAAGGAGACGTGGAAACCAACACTTATACACACACAGTTAAAAGTGAATACACTCTACATACACATAGACACCGATAGATACACATACATACATCCACAGACAATGACATAGACAATCAGATATCACAACCAATAAATATTTCAAACTTAAATAAATGCTAACCATTTATTAAATTATAACTTAAGGGAGCAAATATAGAAAGATAAAAATGGTTAAAAATAATATTATTTAATATATTAAAACGAAAATTCCAAACCATAAATATCAATAAAAATATATATTAATCATATAAGTTGATAATAGTTTCATTATATATTAGGCAAAGAAAAACAGGATAAAGAAACCCACAGATACATACATATATATATATATATATATATATATATATATATATATATATATATATATATATATACGCGGCAGCAAACACAAATTAACACACGTAAACATACACTCATACATACATATACATACAGAAATACATACAAATAAATATATAAACATAAACATATACGCACATATACATATCTATGATAACAACACATGCACGCACATATACATATAAACCTAAATACAGACATATATACACAGTTTTATGCACACATACTTACATATATAAAAACAGTCATGATATACCAAAGTTTCCATACCCACACATACACACAAACAAACTCATACATAATAGGTGCCAACACACACACATATATATACATACACAAACATACATAAATATATATACACACATACATACATATCTACAAATAAACATATATATAAATATATCTATCTACAATAACAACTACCAATATATACATGCATACATAAAAATACAACAACACTCAACCAAATACATATATAAACGTACTAACATATAGATACATAAATATACCTTCAAATACCAACACACAGCGATATATATATATAGCCTAACATACAAATATATAAACACATTCATACAAACAGAAATATACTTAAATATAAATATACATACACAATAAAATAGGACACATACAGATATATACATATATACACACACAGATATATATATACACACATACATACACACATACATACATATTATTTTAACCATTTTTATCTTTCTATATTTGCTCCCTATAATTTAATAAGTGGTTAGCATTTATTTAAGTTTTTGAAATATTTATTGGTTGTGATATCTGATTGTCTATGTCATTGTCTGTGGATGTATGTATATGTATCTATCGGTGTCTATGTGTATGTAGAGTGAATTCACTTTTAACTGTGTGTGTGTGTATAAGTGTTGGTTTCCACGTCTCCTTTTTTCATAAAGGGCTGTAGAGATGTTCAAGGCTCGCACCCCCCCCACTTTTTTTTTTTTGTGTGTGTGTGTGTATATCTAATTATGTCTGGGTGCTTATGTATTATAATCTGATTGTGTTTTTGTTGTTTTGCGCGTGAGTTTAAGACCAAATTCACACACTTTAAAATAAAAAAAAAAAAAAAAGAAAAAAAATGAAGGGGAAAAGAAAGAAATATATATACATGTATTGTCAAATGACCGGATATATTGTAGCGTCTTGTCGAACGTAATTTCAATGAAGAAATGAATTGAATAAACATATATATTTTTTCTTTTCTCAATAATTTTGTAGTTTTTAAACTTAATAGTGATTAAATTTGGATTTTACAATTGCCAGTTTTTAATTTTAATATTAAATTTTATCATATAATTTTATAATTATTGCTTAGTATAAATTATTTTTAATATTACACGTATTTAAAGATCTGAATAGCTATTATAACATGATTTCATTGTCGAGCTTTTGAATCTTTCTATACTTCGTTTTTGATTGGTTATTCTAGCTTTTGTAATAATGTTTCCCCCTAGTGTAGGATCGTTAATTAATCTGAAACTTTTAAAACCATTTATTTTCTTTTCAACATCATCACTTGATAAGACACAGAGTGTGTTCAAACAAAATGGCTATTTTTGTAGTGATTTTATAACATACTTATGTTATAATTTTTTTATAAAAAATAATTATATCTGCTCTACTTTGTATTGAGCACTCTTTTAAGAATAGTAATTGTTGGTTATTGGAATTCATTCCGTATATACCAATTATATACTTGGATATATATATATATATATATATATATGGGTGTGTGTGCACACATATGCATATATGCATACCGGCCTGAGGTCTTGCTGAAAAGTTCTAAGCCTGACCTTTTCGTTAAAATTTGATCAAATGATGAAACATCAAATTTTTAAGGGAAGCAACACCTTGATGCATGCTGTATTTTAGATTTCTAACCATATGTCACAACTACTCATAGCCAATAGACATACATGAAAATTTGTAAATCCTTGTGTGTGTATGTATGTACGTATAATACAAACTAGTTTTATTTAAAAGAACTAACAAGATCTGTCTGTATGCAACATATATATATATATATATATATATATATATATATATATATATATATAATATCATTGGTTCCAATCTTTGATGGAATGGCTGAAAAATACTTTTTCCCTCTCCAAATTTATAAATGAAAAACACACAGATGCATGCTGGGATTTCTTTCTAGCCAAGAAGTTAGGTCACTTCTTGATCGCATTTGTCTGAGTTCTGTTCTTTCTTATCTTGAAGTCTGAACACTGCCTTGTCTATCATTTCTCTATCCCCTTTTTTTATGTTAACCCTATTCTTAGTTTGTGATTACTATTGCTTTGCCTTACATATATTGTTTACTTGCTTAATATCATTTTCACTGTTCTTTTCTTTCTCTTGTTAGTTTTGTAAACTCTATCAATTCTGTTCTGCCAATGACATTTAACCATAGCCAATTACACTACAAACAGCTTAGCTACAACTCTGGTCTGGATGTGCAACAATTTACTCAAAAATTGGAAGAGTACGATAGCAAATTAGACAGAGAGATCTTGTTAGTTGAGTTTAACAAATTTATTCCAACTTGTTAGAATTAATTCTTGTTGTCTAAATATGCACAGAATATTTTACAATGTAGATCAATACACATTGACTAGAATTAGAACTTGGTATGCTGAACACAGTTTCTGTGCCAATGACTACAATGCGATACACACACCTGCTAAAAACAAAAACAGGTAAATGAACATGAATAATCTTGGTCCCAAGTGGCATAGGAATGACTGCAAAAAACAATTTCCTCTCTCTAAATTTATAGACAAAACATACAGATGCATGCTGGGATTTCTTCTTGGCCAATAAGGTAGGCCTCTTCTCAGTCTCATCAGATAAAGTTCTGTTCTTTCTTGTCTTGAAGCCAGAATTCTGTGATCGCTTGTCTGTATCCCTTTTTGTGAGTTAATGCCATTCTTAGATTGTGAACTTTTTGCCTTATTACTGTTGCTTTGCCTACTTTTGTCTTGAATATCATTTGTTTGCTTGCTTAACCTTTACAACCCTGCAGGCATACATTTTTAAAAGGGAAAGTGCATTTCTAAAAATAACCTATTACTACAGAAATTACATCATTAGGCTAATGATATGAACTGGGAATGACCGGATGTCAGCCATTTTGTCCTAATTAAAAGAGTTATTTTATCAGCGAATTTTAATAATGTGTTTTAAAAACGTTTGTTTTTCAATCACAATGACAATTCCGTGATGACTCCCAGGCATGGATCTGTTACATCAATAGAGGAACTTTTCATGAAGAAGAATATCTTGGATTTACCCATGCAAATATTGGTGATGTGTGTGAGAGTAAAAGTGATTCCAACCAAGAAGGAGGAATTTTCAAACCATTACAAGCATACGATCACCTGTAGCTACCAGAGTTTTCCTATACTCCTGGACCTACAAATAGAGTTGGTCAGTTTGGCAGTTTATGTTTTGGTATTGGTTTCCAGTTTTTTATTCCTTGATATCAAGGTTGTCGATTTGCTTATTATGGTTTTAATTTAGTATTTTTGCTTTCTAAAGAAGACATTCATTTTCTTGTGTAATGATAGCATTTCCAGTTGATATTTGATTTCATTTGAGATTGATAAATTTGCAACTTAGTCCGTTCAACTCACAATATCTTGTGTATTTATGGTCCAATCTTAAAAATGTTCATATGGCTGAAAAGAAAAGAAAATAATATTTCTAAATATGTAATTTGTATGTACTTTTATTTTTTTATTCATTGAATTATTTTTTTTTTAAAGCGAGTTAAAATGGTATTGCTTTGAACAGCCGAAAATGTGAAATATGGTTTTTTTTTCCGAGACTAAATTTTACACATTGTTTTGTTTTGCAAAATCAAAGTGACCAATCTTTATCAATATTCTTGAAATTATACACTCAGTTAGAAGACAACTTGAACTACAACCAGGAAGAAGCAAATTCCTTCAAAAATTTTAAAGTAAGCAGAAAAAAAATAATAATCTTTTTGGTACACCAGTCAACTATTATTGAGGTTTTGCAAATAAATTTCTTCTAAACAAGGAAAATCAATGAGTTATTTTTTCTCCTAAATAAATTTGTTTTTATCTAGTGAATACACCTAAAATTAAATGTTAAAAATAAGTAAAAGCTTTTAATTTCATTTTTAGAATGTATATATTTCCAAATCTGCAAGTATCATCTGTATTTCACATTTTAAAACTGAAATTAAAAACTATTTTAATCATTTTAATATAATCTTAAGTGAATTATTCACCTGATAAAATCATAAAGATATTTGTAAAAATAAAATTAATTAATTTTCCTTTTTAGAAGAATTATATAGGTAGAACATTAACACCCACAGAACACTAGTGGCTAAAAAAGAATAATGTTTACTTTGGGTTTTAAAAGATGACTTGCAGTTTTGAAAATATACACATTTTAAAACAGAGATTAAAACGTTATTTTTTATGATATCTAATTTTAAGAGTATTCGCTAGATAGAAACGTAATTTGTAGAAAACAGACTCACATATCTGGAATATCCACATTTTAAAAGTGAAATTAAGAACTATTTTAATTATTTTTAATATCTAATTTAGGTGGATTCCCTAGCTAAAAAACAAATTCATTCACAAAAAATCTTCATTAATTTTTTTTGTTTACAACTTTATTTTGTGATTGGTGTAACACTGGCTTATTAAAACAATTGCTCTTACTACAACAAATCCGACTTCATAAAATTGAACATTAAAACGAAACTGGCAAATTTTATTTTTACTCGCTATTTTTATGTTAACTTAATTTTACCACAAGTTTTTTTTTTAAACTGAAACAAATAGATTTCAGACATCATGTATTTCTTTTTTTTCTTCATTTCTTTTGTTAACAAGATTTCCCATTTATTTCCTAAAACTAGTCAATTAAATGGTTTTAACATTTTTGTTCAATCTTTTTCTCTTACAATGGTATAAAGTTATTAATTTTATTAACATCTGAAAGTCTTTTTCAGTAGTGATTCTTTGGATATGTTCACTCAGTAGTGATAGCACTTCTTAAAAAACCGAACAATTTCGGTTTCGTAAAAAATTTTGATGCAGTTTCAAGGTGTGAAGATGAAACCAAAAAAAGTTGGTTTTTCGGTTGTTAAACTGTACATCTCTACCTACAAATGTTGATCAAGAAGCTAGTGAGATTTTTGATCAATTCTGTTGTATTTTTCTTTTCATGTTTTTTTGGATTGTTCTTTTGGATTGTTTTTTTTTTTTTCAAAATTTATTATATGTAAAAAAAAAATGTCTACATTTTTCTATATCCTTTCATGCAAATATCCTGAAAATTTTATACGAATATCTCATAAAGCCTAAAAGTTACAGTGATAGTAATATATCCACCATTCAAAAACTGACCACACCCAAAATTAATCTGAATCCAGGAGACTCTTCTTTTATGTGCCATGTCCCTTGAAAAGGTAGGTGTTTATGGTCCTCCACTTCTCCCTATCCATTGTAGCTCTCAATAAGTTTTGCCCTTTTCCTGCTTCTCCCAAACCCTGTTCTGTCATTCACATGCTTTAACTTGCTATGCCATGTTTTGCTTTCCCTTGTCTCTCTTACCCTCTATCCCCCTGTGAGTATCAGATTCTACAAACCCTCCTTCCTCATTACGTGTCCCAGAAATTTCAGTTTCTTCTTCCTGATGTTAAGTATAAGCTTCCTCCGTTTTTGCATTCTCTCCAAAACTTCAGCATTGCTCACATGTTTGGTCCATGATATCCTTAGCATCCTTCTGTAGAACCATTGTCTCGAGTCTCTTCTTCATATTTGGGGAGACCATTCAACATTCACTGCCATAAAGGATGACAGATATCGTGTAGCAGTTCAGTACTCTTTTCTTTGTTACCAATGAAATCCTCCTGTCTTATAATTCTGCCTAGCTTTTGGAATGCGTCTTTGGCCATCCCAATACATCTTCAGATGTCAGCGTCGCACTTACCATCCTCGGTCAGAACACTTCTCAAATATTGACTTTAGTGTCCCCGACCTGTAAATCACATTTCAGGCTCATTTTTTTTACTGATGGCCGTGTATTCTGTCTTCTTGTAAACTCCAAATGTTAATGTGGACTTGTAAAGGTGAATATTATCTTTACCGTGTTCTTTCTCATGCTATTGTAAACTTTATCAATTTTGTTCGTTGAGTATTTCTGCAAATTACATTTAATTATAGCCAATTACTCTACAAATATCATTATCACTATCTCATTAATGATTTACTGATACAAATTCTATTAATTAACCCATAGCTGGGGAAATAAGAGGTGGGTTCATACCTCTCGCAAGGGTTTTTGCAGGTAAGTGACTATAATGAACCCAACTGGAATTGAAACTGAGTTCTCTGACTACCAATTTTGAGCCATTATCCATTACACCACCTGCACATCCATACTTACAACACCTAGTATTCCCAAGCGGTCACACTTCTAGGTACCGACCAGACTCAACATTGCTTAACTACTATGGTGATCAATGTTTCAATGGCCATAATCCCTATATATTGAAGAATACCACTTTGTAAGCCTTCTCATTTATATAATACAAATATATATATATATATATATATATATATATATATATATATATATATATATATATGTATGTATGTATGTGTGTGTGTGTGTGTGTGTGTGTATATATATATATATATATATATATATATATATATATATATATATATATATATATATATATAGTCTTATGAAAAATATGTGGCACTAACGACTAAAACAAAGCAGTCAGCAGGGAATTATCTGGAGAGAAGAGACTGAAAATGGTGTTTTTATAGCCAACACTTTGCCAGAAATAACAAATGTACAAGTGACGGATGAAAGGAGCCTACGGACTGATAGTGATTCTTTATTCTTTACTCTCTGTGATTCTTTGAGCTTTGGTCAGCAGGACACTGCTTTTGCAAGTATTAATAATAAAATTCTTTTAAACATTTATGCTCTATAAATTTGGTTTTATACACAAAATGCTCTGGTGATATGACAGGAGTGTTTGGAGTGCAGGCTAAAAGATATAAACATAAAAAGTAGTTAAGATGGGTATCATAAGGGAAATATAATACAGAAGGATTGAATAGACTGTTCCATGAGTGCAAGGAGAAGCTGATTCATGCCTTTTCAAAAGTATAAAAAAAGGAAAATTTGATAAATAGAAAACCAGAATACAAAGTTTCCGAAGTTCAAATGATTATTCTTCATCGAATATAAAATATAAAATAATTTAGAGTTAATTTCTCCCAAGACCACACATTGCCACTGAACCAAAATATTGATCAAAAACTTAAAAGACTGCTTGAAATTTGAGGAAACAATGAGAAAAGAAGGCCTGGAGAAATTAACACTCACATGGCATACTGAGGGCAAGAGAAGCATAGAAAACAACGAGAAACTTAAATAACATTTGGATATGCAAACATGGAGTGTTTTTTTCTTCTCCTCCTTCATGTCATGCCCCTTAAGGACATTAGCGATCATGTCTCTCCACAATCTCCTGTCCTTTATCCCCCTTTCTTAAACCTTGTTCTGCTCAGTAGATTATGCACTATTTTCCTCTGTCACTCTTGCCTTTGATATGTCCTGTGAGTGTCATATTTTCGAAGCCATCTTTTCTAATTATGTGCCCTAGAAGCTTCAACTGTCTTTTCTGATGTTAACTGTCCTTTTTGCTTCCATTTTCTTAAGAAATTTATCATTGCTCACGTTCAATCCATGATATTCTCAGTATCCTTCTGTAGAATCACTTTGGGGAATGAGAAGACTTACCTCCCACAAAGCGAATTTGCTTGGCGTGTCAGGTCCTGTTGAAAGATCGTGACCGGCATTAAAAGTGAAATGGATTATTCCCAAATTCCTATATCGCGGGCAGATGTACAAAGGAAAAAAATAAAAAAGACTAAGAATTCAGGCCAGCTTGAATTTATAAAACCGGAAGTCTTGGGCAAATGAGAAGTAAAGGCTCATATGCAAACTTTAATAGCCCCAGACGCAGGCTTAACGAACGAGTCTGTGAGGAAAACGGGAGAACCTTTGTTGGCGTGATGGCATACATGCATACTAGCGAGAACAAGAGAATAAGGAAGCTCAGTTGGTAGAACGGAGGACTGGAAGAGAAAGCAAGTACTTTAATCCATTTCAGTCATTTCTATTGCTTCAAATCTCTTTTTCATCAGTAAGGAGATTGTTCAGCATTCACTGCTGCATAGGAAGACGGCTATTACATGACAGTTCAATATACTTTTCTGAAAACTCATCATAATTAAGAAAGTATATCTAAAAACAAAACACAGGAAGCTGTAGGGAACCATGTTTTCCCATACCCTGAAGTAATATGGCACACATTTGACAAAATTAATGAGCTTGAGAAAGGCATGAATTATCTTCCCCTGGTGCTCTGTTCCATTGCCTGATATCCATAAACTCCTGCAGATTGATGATACAGAATGAACAAAGAACTATACCAAATAGCAGAATCCACCTCACTTTAAGACTTTCAAAAGCGGCAACAACTAAAATGGATAGCACATGTAACTAGAAGGGAAAATAATTATATACTAAATATGTTAATGTTCCACACTACTTTAAACAAAAGGTTAGAAAGGAAACTACTAGAAAGAGTGATAACTTAGAAACCCATTTCCCTAAAAAAATTCGTTTTAAGTGAATGAGTTTATAAATTTCAAGAGTGATCAACAATCTGAACAAGGTCAGCACACTGAAACCCTCAGTTACATGCTAGCCCAATTATTGACGGCCCCAAAGTGTTCTGTCTACCCACTTTCACTTACAAGGCTTGGTTCAACCCATGGTATGGTTTTTAGGCACTTTCTAAAGGTGCTACACACTGGGATCACCCCCTCCAGACCAATAACATCAGGAAGTTTCCTTCCTGACAAATCAGCCATGGTGGGATTTGAACCCAGGTCTCATGGTCAGAAAGTGAACGTTCTAACTACTTGGCCACATGCCCATATGTATGGTATACAGCCACAGTATTGGACTACTACTTTTTGATCTATTAATTATATCCAGGCTATACCAAGTAACCTTGCTGGTATATAGATACAACTTTATCTTTGCTATTTTAATTAGATTAAAGGTAAAAATTGAAGCAGAAATACTTCAATGTATTTAACACACTTCATGTAGAAGATGCCAAAAATGTTTTCATGAATAATTTAATTTTTTTTCTTTCTTTATTTTTTTCACTTCATAATAATATTAATAATACAATAAAACAAAAAAAAATGAACTTAGTTACTGTTATCTTTTATGAAACAAGTTCTTAAATTTTCATGAATGTAATTTTGAAATTATTGAGGTGAAAATATTTCAGACATATGACCAAATTTTTGCACTTGGATATTTTTATCCAACTAAAAACCATCTTTTCTAGCATACATGACATTATCTGAATGATTTGCTTGCAATCATTATTGTAACATTATAATATGGTGGTTGATATTTTAAATATTCTGTAGATTTTCTTGTATCTGCCTTATTATTTTATGTTTCTTTCATAATATGTTAAATAATAGTTTCAGACTATTATTTTTTAGTGGCAGTGTATTTGGCTCAGACCTTCTGAGGCTGACCTTGGGGCAGCTGGTAGACAAAATAGGGATCTTGATTTTGATTGACTTTGACTGAGTTAGAAAGTGTCTTTGAGGAGTTAAGTTTTAGACACCATACATATTAGACATGGTTATTTCATGTCCTGGGGAACTTTCTCCACAGTGGGGGTGATGGGCAACTCAACTGGCTAGTTAAAAATGTACACATCGACATATTTAATAGAGTAGTAAGCCAAAATCCTTTTTGTTAAAGTTCTTATTTTACCTCGGAACTAAAAGAACAACTAACGATCACCCTGACAGAAGATGACAGAAAGAAGAACACAACATATGAGTGAATCCAGACTATCACCCTGAAGACTACCCCCGCATGAAGGGGCTATATAACAAATAGAGAAATACCAGAGCAAAATAGATGACTGAAATTTGTAAGTCTACCTTTCGTCCATGCAGTTAATATTGCTACCACACCTGGTCTGGTGCTTCTATGTATTTAGAGATTCTAGATAAATTACAAAGAAGAATCTGCAATGTTATCGATCATAACCTGGCATATCTGCTTCTATCACTTTCCCACCAGCAAATATAGCTTGCCTGTGCTTTTCTAGAAATATTTTCATGTTCTGGTGAGTTTTCATCTGTCATACCTATACTTTATGGATTTAAGCGCAGTACTAGATTTGCAGCAAGGTTTCAGCATTTTTCACAGCTGAATTGACTAGATGTAAGTGTAAGTTCTATGCTAACACTTTCTTCTATTACACTTCTTGCTTGTGGAAATCTCTTCAGGCTTTTTGCTTTCCAGTCAACTTTGATCTTCAAAACATTAAATGCAATGTCAATCATTATCTTCTATCTTCTTGATTCCTATTCTTTTATTATAATGTTTTCTTTTTCTCATATGCTTTCACACTCAGTAAGCCCTTGTGTCTTAGTGGCTTTATTGCTTCGTTTGGGGCGAAATGATTAAAAAAAACTTGGATAGAGTGAGATATGAACAGGCAGCAGCAGATAGATATGAACAGACTATGACAGATACGCACAGGTTGCTATAGATAGATATGATGGGGTGTGAGAACGGGTGTCTACCCCTATATAGAAGTAAAAAACAATTGATAGCTATTGGAGGTTAGAAGGAGACAGAGATAGACACAAGGACTCTCTCACACAGATCTGAGGCCAGCTCCAGAAAAGGAAAACACAGACCAGTTCTGAAGAAGCAGTTATCAGTTATCTGTTCAATAACAAATACCCTCTGTTAAGTCATGCTATATATTCTATGTAGGGCAGGACAATGTACAGGGTGTGACAGAAAAATTGTCATATAAATTATGCAAAAATGAAAACCACACTGACATCTCGTTTTAACAGATATATTTACCAAAATTACACAAAAATATCTGAAAATACTAAAGAGTAAATTTATTCAATAAAATCACCATTGGTTCTCGCTGTTCATTTTGAGGTCCTCGACAAAATCCCGAGGCAGATATGCAATGTGACTGATCCTGATCTGACAGCCTGTCTGCAGTCGCTACCACACAGACATGCTGTGGCTTCCCTCTGTCTTTTCTACAAGTACTTTCTCAGTAACTTCTCTGACAAGCTACTTTCACTGGTTCCCAAACTACACGAATTAAAGCGTGCTACTAGATTGGTATCTCGGTCCCACCCTTTCACTATGGAAATGGGTAAATGTAACTATCCTCTTCTATTCCAACAGCTTCTTCTCTCGCACCTCTCATCAGTGGAACTCCCTTCCTCTCACTTGCTTCCCTGATAGCTATAATCTTCAAATATTCAAATGTAATGTCAATTGACATCTGATACCTTGACCTTGATCCTTGTCCTTCTCTCTAGCCTTTTCCTCAAACACTCCTCTTTACTCTTACTCTCACTCTTTGTAACCCCTTGCCTGCTAGTGGCTCTCTCATCTTGCCTGGGGTGATTCATTTTAAAAAAAACAAAACTGAATGAAGAGGGGAGGGAGAGAAAACTAACTCTTATTTATGACACTATTAGAGAGCCTCCAATAGTCATGAGATCACTATACTGTGGTTTATTCTATCAGTAAACAAAGACTTAAACTCTTTGAGGACACATTTACAATTATTATAAGCAGACACAAAGAAGCGTCTGTTGTGATCGGAATTATCATATTGGTACATCTAGAAAAGGTGATTCCTATATATATAAATTTATATATTGCAGGAATTCCAAATTTAATTTTTCATGTTATAGAAAGGCTAAATTTTAAATTAAACAAAAAGGGTTTTTGGCATGTGACATGTCTAGATACACAAGATGAATAATGTTACATAGATTTTTTTAATTTTGTCATTCAGTTACCCAAATTGTTCTGAAATATAGAAATGTATATATCATATTCTCTAATAGCTAGACAGATATGCACAGACTGAAACAGATAGACAGATTTGAATAGAGAAATATAGGTAGATATCTTTCCAGAGACTGGGATAGATGAATAAATATATAGAGACATGGAGAGATAAAATAAATATTCACATATGAGATGCAGCAAAAAGCAATGATAGAAAAAAATGCAGTATTACAATAATGAAGCAAATTTGCACACTTTTAGGGAATCATGTAAAACTAGACAATTTTATGGATCTTGATAAATATGCAAAGAGAGCAATGGATATAAAAATATACATATTTGAATTAATAGATGTACAGAAATATATTTATGTTCATTTAGGCATAACAACATACATTATTTTATTTTTACATGTAGAATATATATATATGCATATATATAATGTGTATGCACACCTTATGCCAATAAGTATATAAGTTTATCTGATATACATATATTTTTCTGTCTGTCTTTGTGTGGCAGGTGACAATTACTTTGTATTATTGTTGCCTTTTTTGTTTACCTCTCAACATATCTGAGATGTGATTGGTTGTTCAATATCTGTGTTTATTTATCATAACTGCCCTCATTTTGATCTTTTTCTTGCAGATCTTCACCATCTGTTTGCCTTCGGTGCTATTATGGCACAAAATGATCTTCAGATTTTAGGAAATTTCACTGAACTCTGTAGGTTTGTATCCAAAATAAGAAATTCCAGATCAGTTCTGTTTTCTGTGAGTGTAATTCTCAAAAATTTTGTTTATCTGCCATAGATTTCTCTGATTCCAAAACTTGATGATCTGTAACAAGATTGGTCATTGACAGACTCTGACTTTTAAGATTGTTCAAGGTAAGTTCTTTGTTCTGGTTCTTATCTATCTATCTATCTATCTATCTATCTATCTATCTATCTATCTATCTATCTATCTATCTAATGCCCTTCAATTATATCTATCTATCTATCTATCTATCTATCTATCTATCTATCTATCTAATGCCCTTCAATTATATCTATCTATCTATCTATCTATCTATCTATCTATCTATCTATCTATCTATCTAAGGCCCTTCAATTCTATCTATCTATCTATCTATCTATCTATCTATCTATCTATTATATCTATCTATCTATCTATCTATCTATCTATCTATCTATCTAAGGCCCTTCAATTATATCTATCTATCTATCTATCTATCTATCTATCTATCTCATTATATCTATCTATCTATCTATCTATCTATCTATCTAAGGCCCTTCAATTATATCTATCTATCTATCTATCTATCTATCTATCTATCTATCCAAGCCCCTTCAAATCTATCTCACTCTACACATATCTATCTATACCAGTATACTCATTATCTATCTATCTATCTATCTATCTATCTATCTATCTATCTATCTATCTATCTATCTATCTATCTATCCCTCCCAGTCTGTTCATATCTATTTCAGTTTGTTCATATCTATCTGAAAAAATCATTTGCATTATTTGAATTGCCTACAGTCAAATCAATAAAAACACTGCTTCTTGTTGATCACCAAAGTTAAGCAGCATATACTAAAGCCACCAAACACTGGATCGCGAGCTGTACATGAATATGACTTCCACACGGAAACACTACATGTTGCAGATAAATGCAGCAGAGACACAAACAAGGACAAACAAAATTCAGATGAGAGAAATCCTTGGTAACACACAGCAATCACATTGTACAATCAACACAGTGCATTGCCACGCACAGCCTCTTTCTGGAAAATCTGCCTGCTCTTCTGGAGCCTAAAATTATCCAAGAACCTTTAAATCTATCTCTCCAAGACCATTCAATTCTATCTATCTATCTATCTATCTATCTATCTATCTATCTATCTATCTATCTATCTTGCCATGCACAGCCTCTTCCTGGTAAATCTGTCTGCTCTTATAAAGCCTAAAACCTTAGTGGATGGCTAGCAAAAAGAATCATTTACATAGCTAACTCTGCTCATCTCATTGTTCTATTTTATGGGGAAGCTGGTAGTTACTTTCATCATAACCCAATGTCCTGGGGTTCATAGTGGCTCTGTTCTAGCAGGGTAGCCATGTGCCTTCCTTCTGCAGAGACAGCACACTAAACACTAAACTGGCTGGGTCAGGTACTGTTATCACTAGTGGTTGGCAGCGCTGTCTACATTTTTTTTCTGCTACAAACTGTGCAAAAAGTGGGCACAATGACATTTACATGGCAATCCTTTTTTCCATATCAATAATGATATACACATCCAGTGTTAAACTTACAACCCATAAAGATAATTTAGAAGTTTATTCAAAGTTGATCTATTTTAACCATAAGTACATTTATTCAAAACAGGTGTAAGTATTTTACAGAAAACTTTGTTCAAAATATATAAACCTTGATTCAGTTCATGAATATCTTAAACATCTCTGTAAAAATATGTGGACATTTACTTAAAACATAGCTTTATTTAAAATAGATGAAACTCAATTCAAAATAATTAAACTATTAATTAAAATGTGTAAATCTATATTCACAACAAATAGACCTTTATTTAAAATGTATGAAACTTTTTCTAAACATATGGCAATTTATTTAAATGGTATGAACATTTATTCAAACAATATGGATATTTATTCAAAGTGTAAGTACATAATATCAAACTTTGTTTAAAATATACAAATCTTGATTTAAGGCAGAAGTACCTTGAAAATCATCATGTAAAATATGGACCTTAATTTAAAACATGGAATTTCTTCAAACCAAATACTCCTTTATTCAAAATACATGGAACTTCATAAAAAATGGAATTTTATTCACAATATATAGACATTTATTTACAAGTAGACCTTTAGTCAAAATATATGGGTATTTATTTACAACAAATAGACATTTTATCTAAAACATATACCATAATTCCCCATGTATAATACACTTTCATCCATAATACGCACCCCTAAAATTGTGCTGAACTTGTGAGAAAATGCTTCTACTCACACATAATACACACCCCTTGTTTGTTAATCAAACCCTATAAATTGTACCACTCCAATTTCATAACGGCCATCATTTCCTACTCTTATTAAAAAAATAGTTTTAAACATAGAATAATATTATTCTAATTTAGTTTTATGATAATTCTTAATCTATTTTATATTTGTAAGTATTGTTAGGTACATATGATTGTATTTGACATCCTTATGGGGTCACAATCGCTGAATGTTAGTGTCAAATTGTTGTAGGTTTGTGGTGAGTAGTCATTTTACAAATGAAATCTCAACCCACGAAATGGCAATTTTTTGAAGATTTTTTTTTAGCTGTGCATAATAGGCACCCCTAATGTTGCCTATTATTTTTTAGAAAAAATGTGTATTATACATGGGGAATTATGGTAGACCTTTAGTCAAGACAAATAGAACTTTATTTAGTATGTACAGACCATTATTCAAAGCATATTAGACCATTATTTAAATGTATGAACCTCTTTTTTAATTTTTAAATATATTGAGATTTATTAAAAGCAAAAAGACCTCCATATAAAAAAAAATAACTCAAGGACACATGGCACAGTGGATAAAGGCATTGGTTAGATCCAGTGACAGGACCCAAAGAGTGTGAGTTCAATACCCGGTTAAGGCAGTGGAGAACTTTCAGAGGGAAATTAGCAGGAGATAACTGATAACTGACATCCATCAAATATGGCCCGTGGAACCAGAACAATCTACCCCAGTGAGTGAAATAAATGGTTCAGTTTGAAATTCCAACCACCTGAAGAAGGCCGGAGTGTACAACGGCCGAAATGTTGTGATAAATATGGCGACAAAGATAAGGACAATAGTCCGAATAATGTAAATAATGTACATAATATCTCATCTCAGAAATATAGACAGACTCCAAAAATAGCTTTGTTCATATGAAATCTTGAAATATCAAGGTTTTGACAAAGTTTTAATGGCTACTAATTGATAAGGGCATGCTTTCACTTGATTCCCATTAAGAATCACCTGATAGTAACATTGTTAGCATTCAATAACAAGGAAAATAATAATAATAATTAGTGATCTGAATAAGACTAACATCAATATAAAGGTATCCACTTTTGTTTCCTTCTAAATGCTTGAAATACTGTCATGTCTGAATCAGTGAACAGTAAATATCATTTTAACTCTGAACAAATTAAGCGTTGTGTGGAAATATATAGAGACATGAGCAATTTATGATTGAATGAGAAAATAAAATTTGGGAGACCAAGGATAGATGAGCCAATATTTGATAAAATCCAGACCACCAAATTAAGAGCGATGGACATATTGATGAAATAATTTGTGAACTGGAAGCAAAGAAAAGAGTGCAGGCAACACAAATTATGAAACAAAGTGGGGAAAAACAAATAAAAATAATTAGAAATTTTGGAATAGCTATCTGATTCACAGAAAATTTGGGCATTCACAAGAATATAAGTTTGATGCCCTGCAGATGAAAGAATGGTTTATTAAATATAATTAAAGTATATCGCCCCAGACAATTTTTAATCATAAAGGATAAAACTTATTTTAATCCAGAATAAATACTGGGAGAAAACTGCCTACATATAAATGGAATAGGAATTGAATAAGAAGTCCTGGGTATGATGATAAACTACATCCGGCAGCAAGGCCTCTGATTGGGAGGTTTTGAGGAGCATGGAACCACCTCTTAATTGTTGCAGTTCCCAGGTCAACTCTGAGCTGGGGTGGTAGCACCTGTTAGGGTCTTTTTGTGACATATGGTGGCCATTAATAATTAAGTAAAACTCAAGACTTCAATGTTAAATAAAACAGTATTTAATTACAACCTCAAATAAATACTTAACAAGAACAAAGAAGTAAATGTCAACCAAAGATAATTAACCATTTTAGTGAATAACTTGTTAGTAGCACAGCTCAGCTTCATGTCCAGTAAATTCTAAATAAAAACTGAAATCATTGACGCACACTAATTTGACTGGATAGTTCCATTCAATAATCACTACAGTCAGTAGCCTGACACCGCTATTTATACACCTGGTGGAAAACATATATTCATAAGTCCAGTGTGTCACATTCAAATCTTGATGTTGGTAGTTACTTATTTTCTTCCTAAATGACAGGTCTCAACTATGGGCAAGTAGTTAGCCCTAAACTATGCTCAAAACACTATGTGTCATGTCCCTTGAGAAGGTAGGTGATCATGGCCCTCCACTTCCCTCTATCCCTTGTAGGTCTCAATAAGTTTTGTCCCTTTGCTACTTCCCCTGGGCCATGTTCTATCATCCACTCAAGCCCACCAGGTATATCATGCATTGCTTTCCCTTGTCTCTCTTTCCTTCTATTCACCCTGTGAGTATCAGATTCTCCAGGCCGGCCCTCCTTTCTCATTATGTGTCCTAGAAATTTCAGCTGCTTCTTCCTGATGTTAAGTATACGCTTCATCCTTGTTTGCATCCTCTCCAAAACCTCATCATTGCTCAAATGCTCAGTCCATGATATTCTTAACATCCTTCTGTAGAACCATACCTTCATCTTTGAGGAGACTGTCCAATATTCACTGCTGTAATGAGAACAGATGTCACATATCAGCTCAGTATTCTTTTCTTTGTTACCAAAGGAATCTTCCTGTCTCATCAATACTCTGCCCAGCCTTCAGATGTCAGCATTGCACTTACTGTTCTCTGTAAATGACCCATAAGGTGGTGCTGATATTCTACTAAACAAACAGAGTAAGTATGCAAAAACAGAAAGGGGTGTAAAACAAGGATTTGTCTTCCAACTGGATTCATTTAACCTGCATCACAAGAGAACTAGATGTCCTACAAGGATTTATTTATTATTGGTCAACACAATCTTAACAATATAAGGTATGCAGATGAAACGATGTTGATGACAGACACAGAAAGAAAACTAGAGGAACTCTGAGAAAAGGTAGTAAAGGAAAGTGAGAAGAAAGGACTAAACCATTAATTGTCAGAAAAGAGATTGTATAGTTGACAACAAGAAAACTCAACATGCAAGCTGTGAATTGGAGATGTCAAAATTGAGAAATTACAGTAGCTATCAACAAAGTGTTTTAACAGAAGACACCACAGTCCAAAGTTTCATTAGTATATTGAAAGATGCCTTCCAGAAACTAAACAAAATATTAAGAAACAAGAAAATTTGATAGGAAACAAAGAAAACAGTGCCAACCTGCTTATGTGATATCAATCCTCCTATATGGAAGTAAATGCTAGGAAATTTCTTCACAGATGAAGAGGAGACTTGAGGCAAGAGAAATGTGTTACTACAAAATAATGCTGAGAATATGATGGATGGAACATATGAGTAATGAGGACATTTTAAGGAAAATAGAAACAAAAGGATCATTAATACTTGAAATCAGAAAGAAAAAGTTGAAATTTCTAAAACTCATAATGAGAAAAGAAGGCTTGGGGAATTTGATACTCATAGAGCATATTGAATTTAAGGGTAGCAGAGGGAAACTGCAAATATATGACCTAACAAGCTTGTGTAAATAGATGGCAGAACAGGAATTGGGTGAGTAAAAAAAAAAGCAAACATTGCTACAAAGGAAGTTGTGGAGAGCCATAATTGCCCACATCCTAAAATGACATGGGACATAGAAAAAGGTAATCAATATTTCGTTAACAAAGAAGTGTGCTTGATTTTATATCTCATTAAACATACATAATTGATTTATAATCAAATATTGATTACCTGGACATATGCGTTTTTCATGTAAATTTAATTTTTTATAACACTTTATATAAAGTATGTCAGTGATTAATGTTTTATGATTGAAATGCACTTTCTTGTGTAATAAACATTAAAAATACATGAAAGTTTTTTAGTGTTACTTTTATCTATGAAATAAGATGAAATTAATCTTCCTTTGTTGATAAACCACATGTTCAAGAATTAACAAAACAAAACTGCATCCATTTCATTTAAAAGATTATATAGCATTCCAGTTTGAAGATAAGCATGATCATGGCTCTCCACAATTTCCTGTCCTTTGTAGCTCCTAGTAAATTTTGTTTTTTGCTATCTCTCGTAAATCCTGTTTGGTCATCCATTTACTCAAACTTACTAGGTAGGTTACGCATTGATTTCCTTTATTCCTCTTGCCTTTAGTCTATCCTGTGAGTATCAGATTTTCCAACCCCTTTTCTTCATTATGTGTCCTATATTTTTCAACTATCTATTTCTGATGTTAAGTGTAATGTGTATTTTTGTTTACATTTTCTCTAAAACTTTATTGTTACTCACATGTTCAATCCATGTTATTCTCAGCATCCTTCTGTAGAACCACATTTCTGCTGTCCTACATCTCTTCTTGATCTGTGAAGAGATTGTCCAGCATTCCCTGCCACATAGAAGGATTAATATTATGTAACAGTTCAGTATTCTTTTCTTTGTTTCTAATGAAATGTTCCTGTTTCTTAATACTTTGTTTAGCTTTTGGAAAGCATTTTTACTATTCCAATGTGCCTTTGTATTGCATTGTTGTACTTTCTGTCTTCTGTTAAAACACTTTTGTTAAAACACTTCTGTTAAAACACAATTGTTGTACATACTTGAGTTTGACATCTCCAATTTGTAATTTGCACGTTAAGCTGTTCCTTTTGCTAACAACCATGGTTTCTGCCTTCTTACAATTAATGTTTAGTCTGCCGACACATCGCAAAAAACCTTTTTATGGAACGGTAAATCAGGGGATGTCATTAATTTAGAGTCACTCTGAACAATGACTAGGGAATGATCTAACATGCCAATGGAGGCTAAAACTTTTGATGAGCATTTGTCAGGGTAGGATCTTAGAAAAACGTCAAAGAAATTCACCTGTTGTCTATCACTTCTCAGGTGGGTTCTTTGGTGATATGGGTTAGTTTATAGGGGACAGAGAAGTCTTTGCAATACCTGCCTTCTTCATTGGTTTTATTAGAGTGGACTAACCACTCTGGTAAACATTGAAGTCACCATGTATGTGAAAGTTGACTGAGGGAAATTCTGTAAGGATATTGTCAATCCTTTCTGATATCCAACTGAAGATTACTGACCCTTCAATTCTTAGGATGATACAGGGCAAAAATGTGGTATTATAGATAAGTGCCATGTTGAAACACATACACAGGAGATCAGGGTCCACTTTTTTGTGTCCCTGTCACAAGGAAACCCATCCTTGATTTAGGCTCTGAGCCTTTGATTGTGGCAATTTAGGTGATTGCATTTTGTCATGTTGGTGAGTAGATGAGAATTGTGTGCACCTACAATGGCATTGAGGCATTGATACCTGTTTCAAATAGGAACAGGAGGTCAGGTTTAGACTGAAGAAAAGTTGGAACACAGACCCCTTACATTGGTGTAAGAGATGGTATACATGGGATTTACTTTTTTTTTTGAGGTTGGGTTTGCTAGTTTTGTTCATTTTCAATGATTGCTTTCATGTTTGTTTTTGTTGGTTGGATGGATCACTAGTTGGCCATGAAACAGGCACCACTTGGAGATGCATGCATAAATAACCTTGGTTGACTTGCCCGGAGATACTGCTGTAACAGTACCCATCATCATGGCATCGAGCAGCCCCGCAGCAGACTACCACATGGTCAAGAAACCATTCACAAAATGCCAGTACAGTAGACCCAATATTACACACCTGCTTATAGAATGGCCTCCTTCAAAGTTACTCAAAGATTCGAATTGCTATCAGGCAGATTATGTCAAAACCCAAAAAACGTTTACAATCAGCCCCCTTAATGAGGGCACAAGCAACTTAGGAAAGATTCAGGCGTGATACTCCCAGTTTATGTCTTGTCTGCCTAGAGGTCAGGGCAACTGAACTCCTTGGGTCAAAAACATTGTACCAGCCAGAGACCTAGAGTACCAAGGTAAGCTTGCTCATATACATGAGAAACTAAAAGACTCATTGGAAGAAGAGAGGTTTCTTAATATTGCTTGGGGGTGCAATGTGCACATCCTACCCCCATTTCAGTTAGTATCAGGAACATAGTTGTTAGGCTGAGGGCATATGGAGGGAAGTTACTTATTCTATTTGAGAAGAAAAAAAAAGAAATGCTTAGAATTAAAATGTAATTACTCTTGTCACAGAGACAAGGTGAGAAGTGACAGATGTTCTGAGAATTCTTTAAACTCTGGCTGGCCAAGAGGGCAGGTGAAAGATTATGGATTTGGCATGGTAGCTATAAAGTTTTAACTTAGCATAATTCCTAAGATCCCCTCTTTGGAAAACATTGATAAAGGCTCATGAGCCAGTTTACCATGCAAGAAACACTTCCCTTAAATATGTGTTGAGTGGAGGGGACAGTCTTAAGAGTTTGATAATTAATAGCAATGGAGAGAACAATATACATGACAGAAGGTACAAAGACAACAAAAACAAAAATAAATATATATATATATAAAATTAAAAATAAAAAAAAATGAAAGTTATCACACACATTTAAACATTTAAAACAACATAATGGCAGAAGTCATTACAACTTACTTACTTACGATTGGATTTCAATAAATGAACATTTTATTTTCCTCAAGGACCATGGGCCTCTAATCAAAAGGAATGTTAAATACAGGTGTTAGGTATACAGGGTTGAGCAAAAGAACCAACCCACCTAATCAAAAAAATCAATTTGCTTTATTTTTTTAAATCATTTCACTCCCCCAAGCAAGGCAATAAAGCCATTAAGACACAATAGGTTCCTGGGTGTTAGAGGAGAATATGAGAAAAAAATAACTTCATTAAGGGGAGAGAACAATAAAAGAACAGGAATTAAGAAAACAGAAGATCAAACTTGACTGAAAAGCAAGAAGGAAGAAGTTCAAGAGAAAAAAACTGTTAGCATAGAACTTACAGTTACATCTAGCCATTTAAGCTGTAAAAGGGAGAGATCTAGCTGCCAATCTAGCACCATACTCAAGACTAGGTACCATAGAAGAAAGCAATATTTATTTTGAATAATACAAAATTGTGGCACAAGGCCAAAAGGAAAGGGATAGGGGAAGATTAGTCTTTAGTCTGTTTTATCTTAAACTTAGCTAGCAATGATTACTTACCCAAACATATCACAGTATTCCTTATATCAAAACAACACATTCTTACTTACCATTCTTACTACAGCCACCATAAAACCTCAGAGTCTCTATGTAGTCCTAACTAGTTCCCATATATACCATACAGGAAAGTTCATCAGAACAATTACCATAAAAGTATTTATAGAAAAGGTACAGGGAAGCTGTGTTATGGTTTCTGAAAATAAATTATGCAAAAGAGCAATGGCAAGAAACGTATAATGAATTGCTTTTATGGATGGAATAATGTGCACAAAATAAATTTATTTAAATATTTAGGGACATTGAAAATTCATAATCTGTATTTAGTATGGCTCCCACTAGTACAAATTACAGCTTCAACTTGATGTTGGATGAGGCAATACAGTTTTAAAAATTGAATGTTCTACCATTCCTCTTGACAGCAAACCCAAACTTCTTCCAAGTTCTTTGACTGTTATACACCTGAGTTTTCAATTCTCTCCACACAGGTTTGATTATGTTAAGGTGAAAGCTTTGGGCAGGCCATGCTTGTAATGCTGCAATGTCTTTATCAGTGAGGGATAATCTTTGTTACATGAAACATAGGGCAAAGGGATTTTTTATATGGTTGTTCACCCAATGCAATGTCCAAGAGCCACTCAAGGTAGAAAGTTACTAAATGCAGTTGTTGTAAGGATGTTAGAGGAAGAAGTAGGAAATGCATATGAAGATATGTAGTATAGATAATGTTAATCCTAGATACGAAGAGGTTAAGATCATAGTTATTGGGCAAACATCCTCTGTGGAGTGTGTTACACAGTTTTGAAGAAGAATCTGTTTAAGTGAAAAATTCTCCTTACCAATGGAATATGAAGAGAATGAGAATGATTTGATCATATATACCTAGCAAAAGGTTAATTAAATACTTCATGTTGTACATCTGCCTTACTTCATCCTGGGTATGACGATAAACTACATCTGCATCCTGGGTATAACGATAAACTACATCTGCGTTCTGGGTAAGACAATAAACTATGTCCAACTGCAAGGTCTCTGATTAGGAGGTTTTGAGGAGTGTGGAACCACCTCTTAATTGCTGGCATTTCCAGGTCCACCCTGACCCGGGGTGGTAGCACCTGTTAGGGTTCCAGCTATGAGCAAATATTTGACACTCAAACTTGTGTAAAAATAGGTTTTAATACCAGAAATACTTTGTAATAAAAAAAATATTCCCAGATATAGATTTCTTCAAGAAAAAATATTCCCAGATATAGATTTCTTCAAGAAAAAATATTCCCAGATATAGATTTTTGAAGTAAACCATTACCAGCAATGAAAATTTTGTCAGCATTAAATAACTCATTGAGGTTGATATGCTATAAAACAAACCAAACCAAACCAAACATCTGCCTTACCACCTGAATTTGGTCCAACTACAGATTTTAGCTGTTGGCATCAACCTGGTTCAAAAGACCAAAATTCTGATGACAAGCTTGATTCCAATCTTCAAATTTGACTTTTTTCCTTTTTATGGACATGGCAAGTGGACTTATTTTCTATGGTAGTTTTTGGTGAAAATTATGCCAACTCTTTTGAGATAAATTTTGGGTTTCCACAGCTAAAGTCTACAACTGATTTAGGTACACCCCGATTTTAACAATCTGATTTGGTTGCTCCTGCAACACATTTAAATCTGAGTTGATTGGTCCCTCGACACTTTTAAATCTGGTTGCCATGTCTTCTACATTTACCATCTGATCTGGTTTCTAACTCTTACCATTTCTTCTTTCCAGATTTTTCTTTCTTTCTCATGTCTCTTTTTTTTTAACCCTTCATTTTCAGTCTCATGTCCCTTAGTATTTAACAATCATATTTCTCAACATTTTCTTCAAATTTTAATGTTGACTTCATGTATTTTCCTTTCTCAGTGCTTTATAGCAGAATTACCATTTTCTCTTAGATAAATTTATTGAAATAGATAGCAACTAATATCAGTTCAAAGGAGATGCATTGAAATTTCTTAAAAAATGGGAGTATAAGAATGAATGCATTAACATTACTTACAGTTAACAACATATTTTATTGCCTTAGCAGACCAAATATAAAGAATATATAGAGAGGTAAATGATGGTGCAGATTTAGAAATGTCTTTTTCATACATACATGTATGCAAAGTTCCTGTAAAAGTTTGTGAGAGGGGCCTACTGTCATATAAGAACAAAATGAGTAACTACCAACGTTTAAGCATGACACTCTGGACTTCTGAATATATGTTTTCCGCCAGGTGTATAAATAGTGTCAGGCTACTGACTGCAGTGATTATTGAGTGGAACCATCTAGTTGAATTAGTGTGAATTATTATGTGTCAATGATTTGGGTTTTGATTTAGGATATACTAGATGTTAAGTCGACCTTCACTACTAACAAAGTATTCATTAAAATGGTTAATTATCTTTAGTTGACTTTTACTTATTTGTTCTTGTTAAGTATTTATTTGTGGTTGTAATTAAATACTGTTTTATTTTAACATTGAAGTCTTGAGTTATACTTAATTATTAACAGCCACCATACATTACAAAACTTACATAGTGAGAATTATAGGTTGACTCTGTAAAATTATTAGATATATCTGTGTGTATTCAAATAACCTTTAATCATTTGTACCCTGGGTACTGTTACATTCAGTGTGATATGATTCTTTGGAGAGCAAAGAAAACCTCATCAGGGAAAACCTGGTTAAAAGAGAAGAAAGAGAAAGAGACTTTTGTACCCTTATATACTGCTTTTGGCAAACCATCTAGATGTCATTCACAGATGTTCTTTGACAAACAAATGGAGTAATTCCACTGCCACTACCTTAATTACAGTTATCAGTGTGGCAATCAAATCTGTTTTTTTTTTTTTTTTGAATTATTCTTCAAAATATAGAGCCAGTTCTTGATGTCTACCTGAAATTTGGTAAATGTAATGTTTTTCTGATCTTCTTAGAACAGATTTTCTTTTTGAGAGTTAATTTGTTCTTTAATTTAATTTTGAAGTCAAATTTGATTCGGCTATCTACCATTTCATAAAAACTTCCAGTCAGAGAATTGAAAACTGAACCATTTATCTAATCTACAGGGATAGATTATTTTTATCTGTTGACCATGTCTAGAGATATCTCATCAAGTTTTTATTTAGTACAGCTCAGTTATTGCTCACCCCATTTACATTGAGTCCAACTACACACTACCCATCCCAGAGATTGAACTCACAATTAATATGTCACCAATTCTGAACTGAACCTGTTATTTAATCTACAAGTGTAGACTCTTCTTGTTCCTCTGCCCCTGTCTAGGGATATCTGTCTAGTTCTTATTTTTAATACTGCTCACTTATTGTTCGTTCTGTTTCCACTGAATCAAAATACACACTGCCTGGCCCAGGGATTGAACTCACAATTACTATGTCACCAAATTCACAAACCATCACTTTAATCCTTTTGGTAATTTTCACATAGCTTTAACCCTAACCCGCCTGCTGATAAATTCTGCCACTACAGCTTCTACTTGAATGAGAACTAGACAAGATATCTCTAGACCTGGTCAATGGAACAAGAACAAATTAGCTCTGTAGACTGAATAAATAGTTCCGTTCAAAATTCCCTGGATCAACATGCATCTGATAAAGGCCAGTAGACACAACAGATGAAAAATTGTGATAATAACAACAACAACAAAGATGAAGATAATAGTTCAAATGAAATAATATAAATAATAATAATATCTCCTCATCCCAGAAACTGAAACCAGAGGACTTTTATTATTTACTCACTTTTATGGGGAATTGAAGTGGGCTCCATATAAGATTCCCACATTGTGGAGACAGACGTTGTAATAAATAAAATATAGAATGTCACTAACCTCTGATTTATACAAGTTGTATTAAACAATATTACAAAGAAGTCCTTGCAAACTTAATGGTGTCTGTGATCAAACTTATCTGCTGAAGAAGAGTCAATGTTTTTGCCATCTATGGACTCTGTGGTGATAACATTATAGAACTGGCTGGTTCATTTCGTAGGTCTTATCAAGAGTGAGTGTTCTTCAAAAAAAAAAGTAGAAAAACATGCCAATCAGCAACTGTAAGCTTATTGGCTAACTTTAAACTGCCAAGGGCAGATAATCATATCTATTTTTTCCCATACTTTATGATGATTACATCCATATCACACTGACATTTTAGGCATTTATGAAATCAGTTTCAATTTTGTTTCACCTTTTGGGCTTTTCCAGGTCAATTTTGTAGAACAAATACATTGAGTGAATTGCCTTGTCCACCACAAGGAAAGTTGGCTCCCTGTGCTACGCCAGGAAATTTTTCTCCCCGGAATCGATCCTTCAGATCTACAAATCAACAATTCACACTTGCATGGAATATTGCACCATCAAAATGTCATCATTTTCTTTCTCCCTATGCATATGACTGATGTTTTCATAAAACTTGTCAACCTCTCCATCTGAACTTTTCAAAGTTGGGGCATATTCTTAAGAGAATCTCCTTTTACTGATTAAAAGTGTTATAGACAAGCGTATGGTTGCAAGAAAGAAATACGACAACAGCAGAAATAGATTTACGTGGTTTATTTCAACAGGAATGTGTGGGTTTGGGACAGCTACCTTGTGGTAAAGTTCATAAGCCGGCTTCAGATCTAGGTTGATCTCTCATAGTAGTTCACACATGTTGATGGTGGTTGATGCTCTCCTGCTGACAGCAGCTGAACGTGACAGGTCTCTATCCTGGGCACCTGTGGACTGCCTGTTGAACTTCCATGTGACCCCTTTTATAGCGTTTTTTTTATGGCTTAACAGGCTCGAAAAACGAAGCAAGTATAATTAGGAGGGAAGCATTTTTATTGGACGAAAAATAGAGCACTTTAAATATTATTTTATTTTTCCACCGTAACACGTGTGTCGGGAACATTTGTAAAGAAAGATAATGGTCATTTTGTGACGGGGCTTTGTCCCGTTCACATCCGGTTCTCGCTCTTGAGTATTTGCCTGTAAATCAGCCGAGATATGTCTTATTTTATTTTATAACAAAAGTCTCCAAGTTCTGGGTCAGTTTGATCAAAGACTACTTTGAAGTTTCTGATGAGGTCAGATGACCTGACAAAGTGGGGCTTTCATTGCTTGGTGTCAAAAGAATGAAGTGAGGTATCTGAGTCAGTTGTTGCAGAAATCTAGTTCAGAGCTGACTGTTTCATGGGACATGTCACTATACCACAAAAACCCAGAAACTCCCAACTGAAGTTTCTTTGAATTAATCTTAACTTCTTCCATTTTATTTAGGCTTTTTCTTACTGGTAAGCTATTTTGTAGTCCACTGACCAAAACACGAAATTAAACTAAAATTTATTTTGTCTACTACAGAAACTTACTTGGTTTCTTGTCATCCTCTTTAGACTCTTTATATTATTTCTTTTGACACAGACACGTGACAAGAAATATTTTTTACAGAATATGATTCCTACCCAAGCTACACTCTCTGATAGATTGTCCAAAGTAAAAATCATACCTTATTAAATTTGTTGTTCTCCTTTCCCTCATACTAAAATAGATGTTTACCTTCAGCAGAAAAAAATTCATTCCTCTACTGTAAAAGATATTTATATGTTGACGGCTGACCTGAGATGGAACAAATACATTGAATCAATTGCTTAGTCCAACCCAATAAAGTTGGCTCCCTGTGCCGTGCCAGGAAATTTTTCTCCCAGAAATCGATCCTTCAGATCTACAAATCAACAATTCGCACTTGCATGGAATATTGCAGCCATATATGGTCTGGAGTCCCTTCTGTTTGTCTTGGGGTTCTTGATAGGCTCCAGAGGTGGATATGCAATATAATTGGCCCTTTTCTGGCATCTCATCTACAGACACTTTCTCACAAACGCGCCGTCGCTTCTCTCTGTCTGTTTTACAAATACTTTCATAGCAATTGCTCCGAGGAGCTGCATTCGATGGTTCCCAGACTTCATGAGTTCAAGCACCCGATGAGGCTGGCATCCCGCTCACACCCCTTCACTGTCGAAACTCCTAAATGTAGCCATTTCTTCTACTCCAATAGCTTCATGTCTCGCACCTCTCGCCTGTGGAACTCTCTTCCCTATTCTAGTTTCCCTGAGAGCTATAATCTCCAGCTATTCAAATGTAATGTCAATCGACATATCCAGTTGCCTTGATCTATCCACTACCCTTCTCCTCATCCTTTCTTCTATCACTCCTATCTGATCTTGCTCCAAATTTCTGTAACCCCTTGCGTCCTAGTGGCTTCCCGCCTTGCTTGGGGTGAAACGCTTAAAAAAAAAAAAAATAGGTATAGATATAAATAGTATGGACATATGAATCAACACAGTATGGTGGCGATCAGTTTCATATAATCATCTATTGCTGAAAATGGGCACTCTTCCTCTATAAATATCTCAAAATTCAATGTTATATGTACAAGGAATGTAAGTGCAGTACAGTGTCAGTCGTTTTTAATGAAACTTGTATAAAAGAGGGATTGCTGCCCAAATATAAAATTATTAAATTACATGACTCAGCAAACAATAAGGAAAGAAACTGCTGTTCTTAGTCAGTCATTTTTAATTAAACCTGTATAAAAGTTACCCAAATACACAATTATATATATATATATATATATATATATATATAGTTTTAAGGTATGCTATATTTATGGTTAAAAGGGATCAATATCAGGAATAGAGTCTGTATAAATATAAAAGTAGACACCATGGTCAACACTGTTCATGTTTGAAAACTGTCTTCAGGACATGAAGATTGCATTCAAGCCTGGAACAAGCATAAAACAGTGTTGACCTCAGTGTCCACTTGTATATATATATATATATATATATATATATATATATATATATATAGAGAACTAAAGAGAGAAAAAGAAAAAAATCTTTAATACAATAGTACATATTTCTTCAATGATCCATGTCCCTTCTGGATATTCGCATTCATGGCTCTCCCAAATTTCCTGCCTTTTGTAGCTCTTAATTTTGTTTTTTTGTTTTCTTTTGTTATCTCTCCTAAAATTTTAATTTGAAAATTTCACTGTATAAAGTTCTATGTATATGATTATAATTCACCATGGTATTAAGGGCATTAAAAAAGAACAAATTAAATGTTTTTCTTCTCAGTTGTCTAGTCTTATTTCTGCCTCTACATATGAACATGATTACAAGCCTCAAAATATTCATCTGTTCTTATTACAAAAAAATATTTCTTGACTGAAAAAATTTTCAGTCAGACTATCCTTCTTTCTGGTATTGCTGACAAAACTAACCTGGCCATTAGTCTCAAAAAGGACCTCCAATCTCTTGTAGACTGGGGCAGGATTTGGCTGGTTAACTTTAATGCCTTTAAAACAAAGCTGCTCTCTATTACTCACCACAGGGAACCATCCCTGGTGCCCATTAAAATGTCTGATGCTCAACTCCACAAGAGCACCTCTTTACAACTGCTTGGTCTCACACTGTCCGCTGACCTGAGATGGAACAATGATATTGAATCAATAGCTTCATCCACTGCAAGGAAAGTTGGTTCTCTGTGTCATGCCAAAAAAGTTTTTTTTACCTGAGTCCATCCTTCAAATTTACAAATCAACCATTTGCCATTGCATGGAACACTGCTGCCATATATGGTCTGGTGCCCCCGCTGTTCGTTTTAAGGTCCTCGACAAGATCCAGAAACGAATAAGCAATCTAGCATCACATTTTCAGTCGCTCTCTCACAGACGTGTCGTCGCCTCCCTCTGTTTTTTCACGGTAACTGCTCTGATGAGCTACTCTCACTAGTTCTCAGGCTGCATGAATTTAAGCATGCTACTAGGCTGGCATTGCGGTCCCACCCTTTTACTGTCGAAACGGTTAAATTTGTCCGTCTCTTCTATTCTTCTTCATGTCTCACACCTCCCATCTATGGCATTCCCTTCTTATTACCTGTTTCCCTGATAGCTATAATCTCCAACTATTCAAATGTAATGTCAATCAACACCTCCAGATGCCCTGAACTATTCCCTGTCCTTCTCTTCATACTTTCCTCCATCACGCCTCTTTACTCTTGCTCCCACTCTGTAAACCACTGCATATTGGTGGCTTTACACCTTGCTTGGGGTGAAATGCTTAAAGAAAAAAAAAATGTTGTATTTTGGATTTCGTAATTTTAAACCAAAATAAATCCTTCATTGGCTTGTTGCTTTCGTCATGATTATTTCTTTTTTTAATTATTAATAAGACTTTTTTTATCATCTTGTTAATTTCGTCTTGATATGTTGGCATTATTTTGCTTTAACCATTTGGAATTGAAGCCAAAATATTTTGGGCTTAACTTGACAGTTTGATGTGTACTTATCTTGTCTAATGTTTTAGGGATACAATCTGTCATGGGCTTGATAAAGATAAGTGCTTTCCAACTGCACACCTGAGACCATCAAATAACAGATTCAGGTCAGTCAGCTATAGAACAATCTGACACAAATATAAAATAATATGATATTATCATTATTACACACACAAACACTCTCTCTCACACACACACACACACACACACATATATATATGAGGGTCATTCAAAAAGTTCTAAGCCTCACCCAGAAAGGAGAGCCATAGCTGAACATTTTTGTTTTGGCAACACACACACACTTCTTATAAAACTAGAAAAAATAATTCAGATTTCTGTTTTAATTTCTGTGCAGGTGAGGCCCATACTAAGGTGAGAGGTGTGCGACAGATCTAAAAATGAACAAAAAAGACTCACAAGCAGTCATAGAATATCTGCAAAAGAGAGGTATGAAACACAAGGAAATCTAAGAGGACATGATACAGACATTTGCTGAGGACTCTCCTTTATATGCAACTATAAAGAAGTGGGCTGGGTAATTAAAGCGGAGCAGGAACAGCACACAAGATGACCCTCATGTCGTCCAAAATCCTCAATTTAGTTCAGTCCATATTGTTTTAACTGAGATGGCAATGAAGATGAGGATAACAGTCCAAATAATGTAAATAATTTAAATAATCATAATACCTCATCTCACAGATCCAATCACCTGAAGAAGGCCGGAGTGTACAACAGCCGTAATGTTGTGAATATGGTAATGAAGATGAGGATAACAATCCGAATAATGTAAATAATCATAATACCTCATCTCAGAGATCCAATCACCTGAAGAAGGCTGGAGCGTACAATGCCCAAAACATTGTGAATATGGCAATGAAGATGAGGATAACAGTCCGAATAATGTAAATATTCAAGCTGGTAGACAAATATAAATAAATATACTGTTGAATTAATAAATGGAGCATTTCCTCAAATGTATTTATCCATTAAAAATAACATTTAAAATGGTAAGTATATATATATATATATATATCCAATCCTCACTTGCCAGTCTTGACAGAGTTTGAAAGTGTCTACACAGCCTTTTAGGTGATTAATAATCTTCTACCCTACAACACCTTTTCCATAGATGAAATACTCTGTTGCTTTTTCCTTAGCAAATGTTCTGATGAGCAACACTTCTTAGTTACACCTGTTCTGGTCTTTACAGCTATGGTCCGCCATGCTATATTCACTGGGAGGAATCACCTTCATTCCTTTTGGAGTTTCTTTCTGATTCTAAGAATAAATATATTTTTCCATTTTTTTCTTAAAACTTTGTCAATACTCACATGTATATCATCACTGTCATATATCATTTATTATTTCTGTAATCTTGTCTATACGGAATTCATCAAAGGCTGCCTATATCTGTATTACAATTCCATCTGGGATCCTCTTCTGTTTCTGTTCAATTTGGTCAGTGCTGATTTCATTCCAGACTTTAATGTTTCTGATTCTTCCATATTTTTGTGCATTGCAAGTTTTCCACTTTATGTCATAAAAGAGTTCTCTGATATATTTCTTCCATCTTTGATTCATTTTTTTCTTTCTCTATTATCAGTTTTCCCTCTTTTGATCTCATGCATCATGTCGATGACTGAATCTTTTGTCATGTTAGTTCTCTTTTATGCATATTTGCCTTATCTGTAATACTCATTCTTTCTATTTCTGCACACTTTCATTGAGCCATTCCTCTTTTGTCTGCCTGCATTTGTTCTTAATTTCTTTGTACAATTTTCTATTTTCTGTGCCATACCTTAGCATTGTTTGCTATCACATTTTCATCATGTTCAAAATTTCAGGTCAGCCATTCTATTTTTCCTAATTTCTTTGTGCAATGTTCTATTTTCTGTGCCATACCTTAGCATTGTTTTGCTATCACACATTTTCATAATGTTCAAAATTTCAGGTCAACCATTCTTTTTTTTCCTAATTTCTTTGTGCAATGTTCTATTTTCTGTGCCATACCTTAGCATTGTTTGCTATCACATTTTCATCATGTTCAAAATTTCAGGTCAGCCATTCTATTTTTCCTAATTTCTTTGTGCAATGTTCTATTTTCTGTGCCATACCTTAGCATTGTTTGCTATCACATTTTCATAATGTTCAAAATTTCAGGTCAACCATTCTTTTTTTCCTAATTTCTTTGTGCAATGTTCTATTTTCTGTGCCATACCTTAGCATTGTTTGCTATCACATTTTCATCATGTTCAAAATTTCAGGTCAACCATTCTATTTTTCCTAATTTCTTTGTGCAATGTTCTATTTTCTGTGCCATACCTTAGCATTGTTTGCTATCACATTTTCATAATGTTTCAAAATTTCAGGTCAACCATTCTTTTTTCCTAATTTCTTTTGTGCAATGTTCTATTTTTCTGTGCCATACCTTAGCATTGTTTGCTATCACATTTTCATCATGTTCAAAATTTCAGGTCAGCCATTCTATTTTTCCTAATTTCTTTGTGCAATGTTCTATTTTCTGTGCCATACCTTAGCATTGTTTGCTATCACATTTTCATCATGTTCAAAATTTCAGGTCAACCATTCTTTTTTTCCTAATTTCTTTGTGCAATGTTCTATTTTCTGTGCCATACCTTAGCATTGTTTGCTATCACATTTTCATCATGTTCAAAATTTCAGGTCAACCATTCTTTTTTTCCTAATTTCTTTGTGTAATGTTCTATGTTCTGTTAGTTTGATGATAAACTATATCCGGCAGCAAGATTGGAGGTTTTGAGGAGTGTGTAACCACCTCCTAACTGCTGCTGTTCCCTGGTCCACCCTGACCCAGAGTTTTAGCACCTGTTAGGGTTCTAGCTATGGGCAAATAGTGAACTCCCAAACAAAAACAAAACCCTATGAAAGTATGAAAATACATTTATATAGTAAAAATACCAGTAATACATTACCAAATATACCTATTTATCATAAAATGAACAACAATACATCAATCAACATTAAAGACCTCTTTCATGATATTAATTCATATAATATCCTACAATTTCTTAAAGAAATCAAACTATTCCATAATATATCTTCAACAAAACTACAACATAAAACACACATATCACTGCCTCTAGTAATTATGTCCACACAAACATGTATATGCCCAAAAGCTGAGTATCATCTACCATGTATTCAATTGTGAAAGCAGAATAACACATATATTTATTACTTCAAAGCTCCCAAGAAAATTAAATTTTGGTGTTAAATGATTCATAAGGAGTTGATATGCCATTAAAGAAATCAACCAATATATATTCTGTAACATACCGTGGTCTTATTTGCTGTCTCCCTTTACATCATGTTAATGTCATCCATTCTTTTTTCCTTGTCCAGTTTTCTTTGGGATGATCTTGTTTGCTGATATTACTAAGTCTTCTAAATCTTTCCATTCTCATTTACTTTATTGTATCTGCTTTTAACACTGTCTGTATACTTCTCCTTCAGATTCGAGTTGTTCAGAAGTCTGTTGCGACAGCTCTTTTTAACTTCCTTACTTTCATTCTAAGATTACATACCACTGGAAAAGAATTACTCTTCAGTACTGCAGTATGTTTTGCACTGTGAAATTGGGTTCCTCAATCACGGAAAGAAAACTACAAAAACTTCTACAGAAGTTAATGAAGGAAAGCAAGAAGAAAGGACTATCACCTGCAAGAAGACAAAATGTATGGCTGTCAGCAAAAGGAAGAGCCTGACATGCAAGTTACAAATTGGAGATACCAAAATCAAACAAGTACAAAACTTTAAATATCTGGGAAGTGTTTTATCAGAGGATGAGAAGTGCAGTACTGAAGTTTGAATGTTTGTTGGGATAGTGAAAGATGCAATTCAAAAACTAAGTAAAGTATAAAGAAACAGGAAAATTTCATTAGAAACAAAGGAAAGAGTACTGTACTGCTACATAATATCAATCTTCCTATATGGCAGGAATTTTGGATAATCTTGATGAAGAATAGAATTATGGTTCTGCAGAAAGATGCTGAAGATACCATGAACTGGACATGTGAGCAATGACAAAGTTTTAGAGAAAATGGAAACAAAAGGAAAAATCAGGAAGAGATAGTTGAAATTTCTAGGTCACATAATGAGGAAAGAGGGCTTGAAAAATGTGATACTCACAGGACAGATTAAAAGCAAGAAAGACATAGGAAAATAATGCATAACCTACTTAGTGAGCTTGATTAAAAGGATCATGGAACAAGGTTAGGAGAAATAACAAAAAGAAAAAAATTATTAAGAGCTATGAAGTTTAGGAAATTGTGGATAGCCATGATCACCTTTATCCTGAAGTGACACGACACATAGAAGATGTAGAATCTCTTATTGATAATATTATGTAGTCAAATTTGTTCTTCATTTCTCCTTCATGTCTTTGCAATAAATTGGAGTCAGGGAGCCGGTTTAGTTGTCGACCATCTGACAAAAAATTTTCTGTATTGCAATTCCCCATGTATAATACACCTTCATCCATAATATGCACCCCTAAAATTGTGCTGAAAGTGTAGGAGAATGCTTCTACTCATTCATAATACGCATCCTTTGTTTGGTAATCAAACCCTATAAATTGTACCTCTCCAATTTCATTATGTCCAGCATTTCCTAATCTTATTTTTAAAAAAATGGTTTTAAACATAGAATAATATAATTCTAATTTAATTTTATGATAATTCTCATTTTATGGCAATTTTTTTAAGATTTTCTGTAGCTGTGCATAATACACACCACTGATTTTGCTTAGTATTTTTTAGAAAAAAATGTATATTATACATGAGGAATTACATTATATATAGGTTTTTACTTAGTTAAAGTTTGAAACAATTTTTTTTACATTCAAAATGTAACTTTCTACCTTTAATTTAAAAATATCAAATAAACCCTATTTCGATTCAAAGAGTTCAAATGTTCATGGTTGGTTTCAAAAACATGAATTTGATTTATGAAAAATTTGTACTTTTATATGCATTTGTTTTCACTCACCTCATATGGCATGTAAATGTCAGGTGCTGTAAGCATGGATGTGTAGGTTGCGTAATGGATGATGGTATGCATTTGTTAATTGGAAATTCAATTCTCATTGGGTACAATATATTCACATAGGCACAAATACCCTTCAGAATGGTATGAATCCTTCACATAATTAGTAAGATTTGTATCACTATACCATTATTATCACAAAAAAAAAAATTCTTACAATCTAAAAATATATTCTGGCTTTAAATAACCTTTAATCCAGAGAAAATGAAACACTCAATCAATCCTTGTTTTAGTCAGGGGAAATTGCGGGAGTCGATAGAATGAGGTATTGTATCATATTAACGGACGATGATGGGTATAACCCAAGGGTAATATTCTGAAATAACCTTTAATCCAGAGAAAATGAAACACTCAATCAATCCTTGAGTCAAAATTGGGGCAGAGTTTAGAATGAGCTTGACAAATGCAAGTTTATAACAATTCATTACAGTATTGTATCATATTAACGGACGATGATGGGTATAACCCTGTGGGTAATATTCTGGCTTTAAATAACCTTTAATCCAGAGAAAATGAAACACTCAATCAATCCTTGTTTTAGTCAGGGGAAATTGGGGCAGAGTCGATAGAATGAGCTTGACAAATGCAAGTTTATAACAATTCATTACAGTATTGTATCATATTAACGGACGATGATGGGTATAACCCTGTGGGTAATTCAGTTTGCCTGTCGTTTGTGATGATTGAAAAAGATTAAAGTGCTTGCTTTCATACAGTCCTCTGTTGCTAGTGACCTCCTATTCTCTCGTTCTCGTTAATATGTACACTGTCATGCCAACAATGCATTCTGTTCTGTCTCGTCTTCCTCACAGACTCGCTATTTATACCCGCATGGGGGGGGGCACTAAAATTTGCATACGAGACTTACTTCTCATTTGCCCAAGACTTCTGATCTTATAAATTTATGCTGGCTTGAATTTTTAGTCTTTTTTATTTTTATTTTTTTCATGCCGGTTGTGATCTTTCAACAAGACCTGACACGCCATGCAAATTCCCTTTGCAGGAGGTAAGTCTTCTTGTTCCTCACAAACCCCATTCACATAAATATAGTAGTAAATACTGTATGTTGGTCTGCAGTTGGAGATTCATTGTGGAATTCACTTGACTCACTTCTAGTAGTTGACTACTTCTCTACACACCACTGGCAAATCTTATATGTGTTGTTCTTTTCCTAAGTATTATCATTCATTACCAACCTTTATTTGATGATTATTCTATTCAGTAACCTTCTCTAGGTTACAGCAATGTCAAACTAAGCTAACCTGAGTAATATATATCAAAATCCAGGATGTCAAATTTTGATTTTTCTCATCATCTCTTTTGCTTTACTATTTTAAGCTTCATAAATATGAAAAGCTAGAATTTATATTTCATCAATTGAGGAGCAAATCTACATAACCATATTTGTTTAATACCCAGAGCCCACTTGAGGTTTCTTGTAACATACCTACAGATGATAATGGGTATGTCCCTATTCACATAAATACAGTAGTAAATACTGTATATTGGTCTGCAGTTGGAGATTCATTGTGGAATTCACTTGACTCACTTCTACATACTGCTGGTGAATCTTATATGTGTTGTTCTTTTCCTAAGTATTATCGTCCATTACCAACCTTCGTGTGATTATTCTATTCAGTAACCTTGCCTAGGTTACAACAAGTATAAAGTTCATAAAATAAAAAATATGAAGAAATATAGTTCTAAGGTATGCTATATTTATGGAATAAAATGCTCAATATCAGAGATAGAGCATATGTAAATATAAATATAAAAGTGACCCGTATTTATGGGTAGTTGAGAAAAAACATAATGCATGTGGCCTGATGATTGCGTTTAGCATGAAACAGTCAATCACCTCTAAATGTTGACATCAGTGTTCACTTTTATATTTAGATTTAAAATAAAAAAATATAAATAAATAAATATCCTATGCTACTTTAAAAATAAAAAGGAAAGATTCCTAACAGCCACCACCACCACCACCACCACCACCCTGGCCAATGAACCAATGCCTCGAAGCTACAATTCCATTTTATTTTTGCTTTTTTTAAACAATAAAAAAATAAACCTAGCTCCTTTTTCTACTGACCAAGTGAATTGAAAACCTTTTTGACGAGCAAACTATGAGAAAAAAAAAAAAAAGAAATTGCAAACATCACCAACAAGATTCATACTTTTAGCAGGAAAAATTTGACTTCAAGAGAAATACTGATATTAGTTTAATAATACCGAAAATTATTTAACAAAGGAATTATTTTTTTCTACCTTAGTTATACTAATCTACTTTTAAACCCAATGGCAAAGATTCCTATATGCCCCCACTAATACCCCCCCAATTATTCAGATTCCTACATACCCCCACACACTGATACCCCCAAAATTATTCAGATTTTTAAAAGGCCCCACCAATTCCCCCCAAATTATTCAAATTTCTGTACAGCCCACACCAATAATGACAACATTATTCAGATTCTTATATGCCTCCACTGTTACCCCCAAATTATTCAAATATCTATATCCCCCCCACTAATACCCCAGAGTAATAACGTCATTTTAATTGTTTCCATCTCAACATTTCTGTTTTGTTTTTAGAGCCTTCCCGAGGTAAATATAACAGTCATTAATTTTTAAAATGTTTTTTAATTGATTTTTATTTCTGCTATTTTTCTTGTAGTTGTTGTAAATGTCTCATCACAAAATGTGATCAGTGTTGTTTCAGGAACTTTTTCTTCTTCTCCTTCTTCCTTCTTATTGTCTTTTATTCTTCTTCTTAACCATATTAGAGTTTTACGGTTGGCTCAAATCTGTTATGCTGCTTGTCAAAATTAATGCAAATCACTGACTTCTCAGCTCGTCTTATTTATTTTAATTAGATTTTATTAAACATTTACGTTTTATCTGACACTCAAGATGCTTTATTATTGTTATTAATTTTTGAAGATTTTCTCTTAATTTTACTTTTATTTCAAATCTACGTCCTGTATCTTATCTCCGTTTACAAGAAAATGATCATGTTTGTATGTTTCCTCTTTAATAAACACTAGAATATTTTGTATGTATTTTTAGTTTTATTTTGTTTATCTTTGAAGTTGACAATAGACATCTTCTGTTATATTGAAACCAAAGGTTCCTTACCAAAAAATTATGTACACTTCAAATATTGTATATTTCTCTTTCTTTGTGTAAGTAATTTTGAAAATTTCTCTTAATATTTTTATTAAATTATTGCCTAATTTTATAATTTTTATAGATGCTTATTAATTTTATACTGATCTTCAAAAATCAATCTTGAAAAGTCAAATATGTCAGTAAAATGAAAAAAAAAATATGGGGGATTTAGTAAAATCCCTAAGAAAGTAGATATTCTATTGTTTTTATTTGAAACTGTTATGGAAATAATAAACTGAGTGACATTCACATAACTCTTGCTTATGGTTTCTGTTACCATTTCTAAAATAAATCCAAACAAATCTTCCAGATTGGACAGTATCCCTGCAATTCCTGATCCTGTTCTCTCCAAACTCTACAAATGTTGTAGCAAACCTACGGACAATAATGGCTATTTCCCCATTCACATAAATACAGTAGTAAATACTGTATGTTCATCTGCATTTGGAGATTTGTCTCCAGCTGTGCTGGTCAAACTCTCTGCCTCCAGGCAAAGTGGATCTCCAGGTGAGGCTATGTCAAAGTGCAGAGTCTCATCTCAGGAAACAGCTACCCAACCCCGTTTTATACGGGGTCCATGAGGAATTTTTGGTTGAGCCTACAGGCTTGGATACCCCACATTAAATTCGGCCAGTTGACTACTTCTATGTGCTGCTGGTGAATCTTATATGTGTTATTCATGTCCTAAGTATTGTTGTTCATTACCAATGTTCATGTGATTATTCTATTCATTAATCTTCCCTAGGTTATAACAACAAATAATGCCTCACTTCTTCTTGCTTTCCAGTTTTGTGGAGGTAAAAACAAGTAACCTGGGAGGCATGTGCTTGTTGTTGTTACTGCTGTAGAGAGGTCAATTTTTTCTGTGCCTTGGCAAATGTAAATCCAAGCATCAAACAAAAGAGGACATTGAGTCGATGTAACTAAACATATTTTTACATATATACAAAGAATGGTAACCTCTGTTGACTTAACAACAGGAATAGAGAGTAGTGAATAGACCACACTTGCTGTATCAGCATCATAAGTGGCATCTCTCCCTCAGTGTGTCGGGGTTGACCCCAAATGCTGATCTGCATAGGGTCTGTTTGAATTTGGGTATATATAGTTTTTAGTTGGCTCAAAATTAAGGTTTTGGTTTTTGAGCAGGAGTGACTCTGAATGTATTTATGCAGCTTGGGTTGTCAAATGGTCAATATCCGGTTTCTGAAGGAAATATAGGAAGCATGACACCAGCTTGTTGGAAATTGTTTAACGGCTCCTGCAAATACCTCATAAATAAAACTATTCCATTTTGATCATGTAGAAAGAGGAAGAAAGACAATACTTAGTTTCAGTGAGAAAATGAAAGAAATAAAGAAGGGAATATAGAAGTGTTTAACAGCTGTTTCATTGAAATGGAAAAGTTGTCAATTTCAAATCTTTTCATTTGTACCCACTTCTTAAAATAACAACCAGCATTCATATTTATCATTGTTATTGTAATATTTTGTTAAAGTTGTTGAGCTCAAATATTTAATGATGAAATAGGAGAATTTCTACAGATATTTTATTGTTGTAGAACTCACAATGAGCTTATTCAAGTATTAACTAAAGAATTAAGATTCATCCAAAAATTCAAACAGGAAAACTGTTAAATTTACACAGGTTAAAACAAGTAACATTTAAAGTAACAAGACAGATATATGTATAAACAGTATTTTGCCTACCAGCCTGTACAGTTGAAAAAGTAATGTTTGAAGTCACAAAAATATGGCAGATTAAAAAATAAAAATAGGTCAGATTAAAAAGTAAAAATAGGTCACATTAAAAAATAAAAATATGTCAAATTAAAAATAAAAATAGGTCAGATTAAAAAAATAAAAATATGTCAGATTAAAAATAAAATAGGTCAGATTAAAAAAATAAAAATATGTCAGATTAAAAAGTAAAAATAGGTCAGATTAAAAAATAAAAATAGGTCAAATTAAAAAAATAAAAATATGTCAGATTAAAAAATAAAAATATGTCAGATTAAAAAATAAAAATATGTCAAATTAAAAATTAAAAATAGGTTAGATTAAAAAATATGTCAGATTAAAAATAAAAATAGGTCAGATTAAAAAAATAAAAATATGTCACATTAAAAAATAATAGGTTAGATTAAAAATATAAAAATGTGTCGGATTAAAAATTTAAATTATGTTGGATTAAAGATATATCGGAGTAACAAATAAAAATAGGTTGGATTAAAAATATAAGAATACGTTGGATTAAAAAATAAAAATATATCAGATTAAAAAAATAAAATCCATTAATTTTTGTTTCATATAAATATTTATATTTATTAATTAAACTTTATTTTTAATGGATACTCATATTTGAGTAGGTGCTTTATTTATTTATTAAACAATATATTTATTTTCTTTTGTCAACCAGCCTGAATATTCAAGTAATCTTAATATAGAAAAATATGCTGGAGAGAGCATACTTTTCTTTAATAAGATTTCTCAAATATCAGGATGGCAGATGAAAATAAATAAGGATACTGTTTAATAAATAAACTGAATGTCTACTCCAATATGGATGGATAGCCACTACAAATAACATTTAAGTAATAAAATCTTTCATATTAATAAATAAAAGATCCTCACTTCTTTATATATATATGTATATATATATATATATATATATATATATATATATATAAAGAAAACAACAGTAAGATATATAATCTGGTGTTCTTATTAATATTTTTATTTTTACAAAACAGTGCTCAATGCAAATGTACAGAGCATAAATATTATAAATTTACCTATTTAAAAATATCGCTACACAGGAATTACCATGTTTCAAAAACAGAAGCTAAAAACGTCAAGTTTTAAGTTTTTAGTTTCTGTTTTTGAAATATTGTCTGCGATAGGCATTACTCCAAGGAAGCATACAAAAATTGTAATGCTGCACAAACACACTGGAAAGCCTTACAGAGAGATTGTGGACTGTATGATGAAAGGGAAGCTTGTGATGACCATTATAGGGGTGTGGTACTGTGACCCCCAAAATCAAAATCACTAAAACTTTAATCAAATCCCCCTGACTACCAATAGGATTACCTATGCTCAGCTATCATCCAATTCATAATCTTACCTGAATTTTTGAACAGTTGTAAGGTTCATAACTTATTTCCTGCTTAAAGTCTACTTCATCTCTATTCTAACACCTCCATCTGAAAGTTTTCATGTTTCAATACTATGACTGTACTTCTTCAGGTGACGGTTGATAACTGAGGAAGTACAGTCATAATATTGAAACATGAAAACTTTTCTGTAGCAATTTAAAATGTTTTCATTATAATCACTTATAATAAAAATATTATTATAATATTTTGTTCTACTATGCATTGAGCACTTTTTTTTAAAAAGTAAATATTACAAACTGTGGATTTCTCTTATTTGGATATATATATATATATATATATATATATATATATATATATATATATATATATATATAATTATTTAAAAAAATGATTCCAACACACTACATAAGAGGTCTCATGTTTCAAAACAAGAGCCAAAAACTTCAATATAATTATTTGAATTAAATTGAAGAAAGCTCTGTTCCATCTTCAAGCAAAATTTTTTTAAATAAATAATTATATTTATGCTCTAATTTTGTAACAGGCACTATTTTTTAAAAATAATAACAAAAATACTAAAGAACTTTGGATTATTTACCTAACGAGTTCTTTCCTATTTTCTATATATTTTCACACACACATATATATATATATATATATATATATATATATATATATATAGGGGTGCTGTAAAGTTCCTTAGGTTAGCCATGGAAAGAGTAAAAATATGTTCTGATGTTTGGGTTTGGTCATTTAGTCAGATTTTGAGAAGTAGGTCACACAAAAAGTTTTTTTAGCATTCTAGCTTAAATAAACATTCCGCCATATGATTGACTGAAAACTGAACATGTTTGCTCATTTCTTTTCATATAATGTGATATCTAAAAGATAAAAAGTCATCTTTTATTCTTTGTGCATGTGCAAAAGGATTAAATCTGAGATTCCAAACATAAGCAAAATCCCTTTTTCAAAAAACAAACAAAAAATATGAAAGTTAAATAAAATAATAAATATTTCCATTAATCTTCGAAATCTTGAAATATCTTTTTGTCTTGTGAGCCTCTTTTTGTGAAGTGCCAAGAAAATATAGGCTGCATCTTTATATTGCGAAAACCTCATATCGCCAACAGACAATTCATAAAGATATTTTCGATATTTATCATTCATTTTACAAAACACTCATAACAAACCAGTCCTAACATTACTTTTCTTCACTTCAATTAGATGAATACAAGTATCCTGTTATAATTGTGCTTGGTCCTCCCTTTATATGTTCACATATATATATATCCTCCCAATATATCATAAATAATGGACTATTCCGTTTTGATCACATTGAAAGAGGGGGAAGGATACTACTTGGTTTCAGTGAAAAAAAAAATGAAAGAAAGTAAGGAGGAGCGATAGAAGTGGAAAGAGAGAATCAGATGAAGCTGATAAGAATAGACATTACACCTTGATTTTAGCCAAAAGGCTGAGAAGCAGTGGCAACCATGATAAATGTGTCATTTTTCAGATAAAGAGTATCAAATGATGAAAATATGTGGAAATACTATTCTTTCACTTGATGAAGGTAACAAGACCCAAAACCCGTGTAGCAAAAATATAGAAAATAAAGCATAATATATAAAAAAATCCACATTATAGTCAAAAACTTTTGTGCTTTCTTCTGTTTAAAATATATATATATATATATATATATATATATACATATATATTAATATAGCTAGCCACTCGTATTCAAGGATACTTGTCTAGTAGGGCAGTTTTTCTAGTCCCTATTGCAGATGTTTACTCAGGTGCATTTGTGTTTACTCAACATTCACTGAGCACACCTGTGGTTTATACTGCAACTATGATGAGCAGACCTTAGTTACACTTTCTGGGAAAGAGCGTGTTATCTATTGGGATCAACAATCTGAACAAGGCCAGCACACTCAAGTCCTTGATCACAGCTATTGATGGTCATCAAGTGTTCTATCTACCCAGTTTCACAAGGCTTGGGTCAACCTGTGGTATTGTTTTCAAGCACTTTCTGAAAGTACTGCATGCTGGGATCAACCCGTCCAATACCATTAGGATGTTTCCTTCCTGACAAATCGACCGTGGTGAGATTCGAACCTGGATCTCATGGTCAGAATGTGAGTGTTCTAACCACTCAGCCATATATATATATATATATATATATATATATATATATATATATATATATATATGTATCATTGCAGATGACTGATTAAGCTTTTTATTGAATTTTTCTTGTATTCGTACAAGTGATTTCTTTTCTGAACATAAAAGTTTGTAAAATCTGTCCTAGTGATCTATGGATCCTATTGCTTCCAAATAATGTATTTTTTGCTTAGCTCAATATGTAAACATTTTTTTAGCAATGTGTATATTATAATTTGCAAATACAATCAGCACGTTGTGACTTAGTTCACTTTTTATATTATTGAGAGTTGGTTTCTTCTTTGATAATATTAACGCATTTTTTTTTTCATTTCATTCCAAACACGATGGGAATATCATTAGTATACAGGGGGTTACAGAAAGTGAAAGTAAAGCTTGGGTATAGGGAGTATTAAGAATAAAAGATGAATGGGGTTCAAAACAACAGAAGATGGCAAATGATGCTGTTTAAATTTTTGAAAATTGTAGTTTTCAGGTAAACAAGTAAATAGGAGGGAGTTTCACTGTCAGGAAGTTTTTTTTTTAAGTGTTTCACCCCAAGCAAGGTGGAAAGCCACTAGCACACAAGGGGTTACAGAGAGTTGGAGTAAGAGCAAATAGGAGTGATAGAGGAAAGGATGAAGAGTAGGATAGGGGATAGATCAAGGCATCTGGAGACGTCGATTGACATTACATTTGAATAGTTGGAGATTATAGCTATCAGGGAAACAAGAAAAAGGGAGAGAGTTCCACAGGCGAGAAGTGCGAGCCATGAAGCTATTGGAATAGAAGAGACAGCTACATTTTTGACAGTGAAAGGGTGAGAGAGAGATGCCAGCCTAGTTGAATGCTTAAATTCATGAAGTCTGGGAACCAGCAAAGGCAGCTCATCAGAGCAGTTACCGTATTTGTCAAAAAAGACAGCGGGAGGCGACGACACGTCTGTGAGAGAGTGACTGCAGACAAGATGCCAGATCAGAGCCAATTACATTGCATATCCATCTCTGGATTTTATCAAGGAATATGAGACAAACAGAAGGGGCACAGGACCATATATGGCAGCAATACTCCATGCAAGGATGAATGGTTGATTTGTAGATTTGAAGGATTGACTCCAGTGAGAAAAATTTCCAGGGAGCCAACTCTCCTTGTGGTGAAAAGTGTGAGAAAAGAAACTGTTGGAGTAGAACTGGCAGTTAAATTTAACTATTCCAATAGTAAAAGGGTGGGACCTAGATGCCAATCTAGTAGCATGCTTAAATTCATATAGTTGTGGAACCAGTGAAAAAAGATTATCAGAGCAGTTGCCATGAAAATATTTGTAGAAAGAAGGTAAAATGAGATGCTCTCCTGGAGTCAAACATCAGCCATGCTGATGGCGGGCAGGGAAATTTTTTTATGTTGGTTAAATGAGAGAAGTTTAGTTTTGGAGGCATTAAAATTTATGAACCATTTCCTGTCCAAGTTAATCACTGAGATCTTTTTCAAGAGCAGCAGCCAAGTTAACTTTGTCAACTTTGATGGATTTGTTATTGAGACAAAAGTAAATGGTAGTGTCATCTGCATAAATGCCTAATTGGGAAGTGATGGCATCAGGAAGATCATTGATGAAGATCAGAAACAGCACAGGACCCAGGTATAAGGACTGGGTATAGGGGGTGGATTGAGGAAAGGCTAAAAGATGAACGGGATTCAAGGAGAAAAAAGATGGCGATTAACATTGCATTTAAAGTTTTGAAGATTGTAGTTATCAGGGAAGCAAGTAAATGGAAGGGTGTTCCACAGGGGGAAAATGTGAGAAAAGAAACTGTATAAGTGGTGGTTGCATTTAGCTATTTCAACAATCAAAGAGTGGGACCTAGATGCCAAGCTAATAGCATGCTTAAATTCATGTATTCAGGGCACCAGGGAAAAAATCTCATTGGAGCAGTTACCATGAAAATATTTATAGAAAAGATAAAGGGAAGCTACATCACATCGGTGAGAAACTGACTGAAGCTGAGATTCCAGGTGGGGATTGATTACATTACAGATCCTTCTTTGGATTTTGTCAAGAACCTTGAGATGAACTGCAGATAACCAGATCTGGCAACAGTATTCAATGCATGGATGAATGGTAGATTTCTAAATATGCAAAATGGACTCTGATGAAAAAACCTTCTAGCACAACAGCATAAACCAACTTTCCTTGCAGTAGATGCAGCTATTGATTCAATATAATTGTTCGACTTCTAGTCCATTGATAACAGGAGACCAAGAAGGCACATTGATATGCTCTCCAAGAGTTGAGCATCAGCCATGCTGATGGTAGGCAGCGAGGTTTCTCTGTGGTGGTTAAAAGAGAACAGTTTAGCTTTGGAGACTTTAAAATTTACAAACCATTTTTTGTTTCAGTTAACCACAGGCTGAAGGTCCTTTTCAAGAGCAGCAGCCAGGTTAACTTTGTCAACTCTGGCGGATTTGCTATTAAGACAGGAGGAAATGGTAGTATCATCTGTATAAATGCCTACTTGGGAACTGATTACATCAGTAAGATCATTGATGAAGATAAGAAATAGCATAGGACCCAGGATAGAGCCCTGAGAAACACCCATGTTCATGTGAAATGTTCTGGAAGTGGGCCTATTTAGAACAACCATAATTGGACAATTTAATAGGAATGATTTTATTAAATCAAACAAATGTTGTGTAATGCCCTGAAGCTTATGTAGAAGACCAGCATGCCAAACCCTGTCAGATGTCTTTCAGATATCTAGAGACACAGCTCAAGCTTCACCGTTATTATCAAGAGCCTGATATACATATTCAGTGATGGCTATAAGTACGTCAACAATAGATCAGTTAAAATGGAATCCATATTGTTTGTCAGAGAGTAGATCGTGAGTGGTATGATGTTTGACCAATTCAGCATTGATTAAAGCCTGGAATACTTTACTGAAAAGCAGTAGAAGATCAATGGTGTGATAGAAGAGTCAGAAGGTTCTCCAGAGTTCTTAAAAACAGGAAATACAAAGCAAGACTTCCAACAGTGAGTTGTAGAGTTCAGAGAGAACTGAAAGCAGTTTTTTGGATGACGATTGGGATCCTGTCATCTTCTCTTGTCTTATGGGAGTCTAATTTAGAAATTATGTCCAAGACCAGTAATCGGGGTTATGTGTATATCACTCAATAACCATTTTCTGTGTTATGCACACACACACACACACACACACACACACACACATATATATATATATAGCAAAAAAAAACAAAAATTACCTCAACATAGGTATAGACTGTCTATATATCTATATAGTCTAGTAATAGACTATACCGATGTTAAGGTAATTTTTGTTTTTTTTGCTGTAAAAAATATATATGCTCTGTTAAAATAAAACCATCAAGCTCTCTGTGGATCAGTTTTAATAATTAATATTACTAGGATCCACCCAGATTATATACCATATATATATACTTGACTCTCCCATCAAATGCGACGTATGAGGGTCAAGCAGATCAATTCCCAGGAAGCCAACAACACAACACCAGCACATGAGATTTGATTATAGTGGTGAAGGTTTTGTGCAGAGCCAGCTACACTTTTTGAAGAGCCAAATACAGAGACCTGGTACACTAAATGCCACAAGGTCTCCAAACGACCCTCTGCAGGTTTTGAATTCAGAGTTATCCTTATCCTAGACCAGTTGCCATCCAAGGCTATAGAACCCGGTCTGTTCTACTATTTACCTATAGTTGGAGGGAGAAGAGGATGCATACCTTTTCCCAAAGAAAGATGTGTGTGTGTGTGTGTGTGTGTGTGTGAATTTCTGGGATGAGAAGGTATCATCATTTACCTGTGAATTATGTTCCTCATCTTTGTTGTTATTATCAAAGTATTTCAGTCGTTGAACCCTCCAGTCCTCATGAGGTTTCAAAATTCCTTCCAGATAAGGAATTTTGAACTTTTCAGTTTCAGTGCAATAACTAAGTTCAATAAAGCATTTGTTTGTGAATTTGATGCTGTAAAAATTGTGAGTTCAATCCCAGGGTAGGCAGTGTGTACTTTGTCTTATTGGAAACAGGGCCAAGCAACAACTAGGCATTACTAAAATAAGAATAAGATGAGAGGGACAGTGGGATGAGAAAAATCTAGCCCCACAGATTAGATGAAACATTCAGTTCAAAATTCCCTGTAGGTCATCCAGATTGACATAAGGCTAATGAAATGGTTGAAACATTGTGACAACAACAAAGATAAGGACAATAGTCTGCTCATAGATAATGGAAATAATACACACATATACAAATATATATTAATTAGTACATATACTAATATCTATGTGTTGGTGTACAACTAAAGTTTCGCTGAATTACAGTTCGTTGGGCACAAGGTTCTTTTTTTTAGCAACATAGACCTTGTGCCAGACAAGCTGAAGCTGTGATTCAGCGAAACTTTAGTCACACACCAACATGTAGGTAATAGTATATGTACTAATTGATATATATCTTTGCTCTGCCTAACCACATCAAGTACTATTATATTTGCACCTCATGTATAAATTTGATGACTATTCATCTGCTTGCCCACATATGCACACGCTTATATCTGGTTGTTTGACTTATCTGTCCCTATAACTATATATATATATATATATATATATATATATATATATATATATATAAAAGTGAACATCGAAGTCAACACCCAGAGGCAACAGGTTGTTTCATGCCATCTATTATATATATATATATATATATATATATAACACAAATCTATTTAATCTTTACGTATTCCACATAATTCCTTGAGATGAGGATGCATTTAAAGAAAAATGAAAAAAAGTAAAAGTATTTTCTTTTTTTGCTTGTGTCTGGAGAAATTGAAAATCTTTTTATTGTGAAATTTTTAGGTCTGAAGAGATCCCGTGAAATAAATTATTACCATGGATTTCTAAGGACTCCACTTTCATTATGATATTTGCTCTGTTCTTACATTGAGCTCTCTTTGGATTTATATCCTTCTTTGGAATTATCCCTATTAATTATCAAAAAAAATCATATATATATATATATATATATATATATATGTTGCATACAATTTGATAGCATGTTTTCATTAAGAAATATCTCAATTTGTCTTAGAAAAAACAACACCCAGATGATGACATTGTGCCAATGTCAAAAGTATTCATAATAAAGGTATATGTATAAACATAGTAATCTCCTCTCTTCTTTTAGTTTGGTTTGGTTTATTTTGTTTTACAGCATATCAACCTCAATGGGTTATTTAATGCCAACAACATTTTTTATTGCTGGTTATATTTTGTTTTGTCAAAAATCTGTTTCTGGTAATATTTTTCCATCAAAATTGTATTGCTGGTAATAATTTTTTTCAAAAAAGTATTGTTGGTAATAGTTAACTATTTGCCCATAGCTGGAACCCTAACAGGTGCTACCACCCCGGGTCAGAGTGGACCTGGGAACACCAGCAATTAAGAGGTGATTCCAAGCTCCTCAAAACTTCCTGATCAGAGTTCTTGCTGCTGGATGTAGTTTATCATCTTACCCAGGATGCAGATGTAATTTAATGTCTTACCCAGGACGATCTCTCTTCTTTTAATAAGGATGCTAAGAAGCTTATCTGTGAATATAAGAGGATCCTATAGAAAATAAGTAGACAAAAATTGTCTAAATTATTCAAATAGTCATATCTTAATATATATACATATATATATATATATATATACACACATAGACACAAGTATAGGATTGGTGTATACAGAATAAATTCCAATAACCAAAAAATGCTATTCTTAAAAGAGTGCTCAATACAGAGTCGAGCAAATATAATTTATTCGAAATACCATCATTTGATAAGATACCAGAAGTGTTGAAACAAAATGGCTATTTTTGTAGTGATTTTATAACATATTTATGTTATAATTTTTAATAAATTATTTATATATATACATACATATGCAATTCAAAATTTGCAATATTTATATGGAAATATAGTTCAATATCTTAGAATCTTAGATATAGGGAATCCTATGCCTGCATTAATGTATAAATGCACACACACACACACACACACATAGTCAGCATATCCTCATTCAAACATGTTTCATTAAATGATATAGATAAATTGTGTCTACTTATTGTTATACTTATCCTTTCCAGTTGTCTAATCTGTTTCTTGATGAAATATATCAGGGAAGGCATTGTAGTTTTTTCCTACCCAAGTACTTTTGATCTCCTTCAAAACTAAACTTATTGAAACTGTGATAAAATCTGCATTTTGTTGTAACGGCATTTCTACCAATTTCTGGTGAGTTCACTTATATGGGAATGCTTGTTTCGCAAATAATTACATATCTGCAACAGATAAATTAAAAGTTTTAAAATAATTATAACAGAGCCCATTCACACATTTTTTTTTTAAAAATCACCATCACAATGTAATGTAAAAGATTCAAAGTACTTGGGTAGAAAAAAATTTGTTTTGAGTTGAACCAAATCAGAAATATGAATTGCATATCATCCAATATTATTGTTTTTAATATCCATTTTGAAATATTCAGTGGTGTTTGATATGCTATCAGATATTATAAAAGTATCTGTAGTGAGAAAAGCCATCTCTACATCAATTATCTTGTTTCAAAACCTGCAATCCAATTTGTTTATGAGTTAACCATCAAATGGATCAACACTTGTTCCAGTATGTCTCAAAAAATTGTTTTCAATCCTAAGAATTAATTTTTATATTTTTCCTTATGTCAAGAAGGATTCTAAAATTAAATTGTCCGAAACAAAAATATAACAAAGGATGTTTAAAAATGCATCCCATAATCACCAAAAAGAAATTTTGGTTTTTAACCAAAAGAAAAAAAAGCATGTTTTAAAAATGTTTTCCCATAGGCCAGTTTGAAATTAACTTTTTTGTTCAAGTAAGCATTGTTTTATAGCAGGTGGGTTTAAACTTGCTTGAGAATAATGACGATCTTCAGACATTTGAGAGTCATAAAACGTAATTTACACACATTTTAATTTATGGCATGAGTTATTTTATTATTTTCAGTCTGACAAATATCCTCATCTTTGTTCTTGTTATCACATTTTGGCCATAGTGATCTCAGGCCTTCCTCAGTTGTCAGTCAATCCAGGTAATACCATATTCCCAGCTATATTCTGCATTTGGCATTCTGTGTGTGTTTTTCTCTCTTTAATTGTTGGTGCAGAAACATCTAAGGTGCAGAATCTGGAGCAGTCATTTCTAAATTGATGCCGCTTGTCCAACTGAAAATACTAAACACATTTTTAATGTTTTATATACACTTGCTCAGATTGTACGTCTTACCTAGGCAGTGCAGGTGAAGTCTAACTGTTTCATCGGAAACGTTGAACTGTCTTGCAAGTTCACCACACGTTAGACTACTGTCCTCTTCAATGGCCACCTTCAGGACTCTGTCATTCAAGACCTGTGGTCGTCCACTACGAGGCTCATCATGGAGAGACAAATCTCCCGACTTGAATTTTCAAAACCAACGCCTTGCAGTACGTTCATCCACAGCACTATCCCCAAATGCTTGATATATGCGGCGACTTGATGCAGCTGCTGATAAGCCCACTTTGAAGTCGTAAAGCAAACAGCCCCGAATGAGATCTCTAGACACTTCCATCCTTCTCACAGCTGTCTGGCTTATAACTGATGGCCAGACACGGTGCATGTGTTTTTTATAACGTCTGATGTTCCTACTTCCGGCTGTCCAAATTTGAAAACAATTGCTACATGCATTTTGTATATATTTCAACTTCATTCAATGACTAATCAAAAAACGGACAGAACTTTTTTGTTTACCTTGTATATATAAATAAATTTATGAAATCTTTATTTAATTATTAAGTATTTTAAATATATTTGTACACTGAAATATATGCATATATATGTATGGATGGATGGACAGATTGGCATATATTCTTTTTTACTAAAAAATAATCTCTTATCATTAGTCAAGATTATGAATCATCAGCAATCTTATTATCATTAAATAATGAAAACAATTTCTGTAAGTTCAAGAACTTCTATGTGCCATGTCCCTTCAGGATGTGAACAATCATGGCTCTTCAGAACATTCTGGCCTTTGTAGCTTTAAGAAAGGCTTCTCTTTTTCTGTCTCTCCTAATCCCTGTTCTGCCAACCTGCAGAAATAGACATTTAGAAATTTAGCCCCCAAGGATATTCTTGCTGATATAGTTGCTACATTAGCAGATGACCATCCAGCTTTATCAAAAGAGCAAAAATCATGAAATGTTAGCATTGAGTCTGCATTCAAAATTGGCTATATTAGCGTATTGTGAAAGCGTGACAAATATGATGAATATTTATCTGTATCTCTGAGATGAGGTATTATGATTATTTGCATTATTTAAATTATTCGGACTGTTATCCTCATCTTCATTGCCATATTCACAACGTTTCGGCCATTGTACTCTCCAACCTTCTTCTGGTGATTGGATCTCTGAGATGAGGTATTATGGTTACTTGTATTATTTACAATATTCGTACTGTTATACTCATCTTCATTGCCATATTCACAACGTTTCGGCCATTGTACTCTCTGATCTTCTTCTGGTGATTGGATCTCTGAGATGAGGTACTATGATTACTTGCATTATTTACATTATTCGGACTGTTATCCTCATCTTCATTGCCATATTCACAACGTTTCGGCCATTGTACTCTCCGACCTTCTTCTGGTGATTGGATCTTTGAGATGAGGTACTATGATTACTTGCATTATTTACATTATTCGGACTATTATCCTCATCTTCATTGCCATATTCACAACGTTTTGGCCATTGTACTCTCCGACCTTCTTCTGGTGATTGGATCTCTGAGATGAGGTATTATGGTTACTTGTATTATTTACATTATTCGGACTGTTATACTCATCTTCATTGCCATATTCACAATATTTCGGCTGTTGTAATCTCTGTTGTAATGCAAGTAATGATGAATTTGAATGTGTAAAACTAGGTTACATGATCTTGAAAGGTGTGGTTACTGTTCAAATAGAAAGATGTAACCATTAGTTGTATGTTGACATAGACAGATTTAACCATAAGTTATATAATAATAGATTTGTTTGCTTGCACTTCTTGTGTGTGAAACTCTCTTCTGGATTTTTCTTTTTCTCTCATCTAGAATCTTCAAGTTTAAATGCAGCACCAATCGCTATCTTCCGGCTTCCTGAATCATGTTTTTTTAATTTCTTTATTCCTCAGTAATATTTTCTTTTCATATTTCAATGACCCCCTTGTGTCTCAGTGGCTTTATTGCCTTGCTTCTGATGAAAGGATTAAAAAAGAAAATTACATTCATTACAGGAATGTGCATGGTGGTATAATGGATAATAGCTCAAAATGAGAAATGAGAGAGCCGAGTTTGAATTCCAATCAGATATTCCTACGTGGTCACCCATTCAGGTACTAACCAGAATCAACATTGCTTAACTTCAGTGAGCATGCAAGAACTGGAGTTTTGAATATAATGTGGATGTAAGAAGACTATAACATGTTTCATATATATATATATATATATATATATATATAATATGCACATATATATACATATATTTATATATATATATATATATATGTGTGTGTGTGTAATTTCTATATTTATATATTATATATGAGGGTACTCACTGGAAAGCACTCAATATTAGTGATAGAGCTAACATACTGAATTGTATTGACCCTGAGTTTCATACCCTTTCGATCATCAGACAAACCCTGTTTGTCTGATGATCACAAAGGCGTGAAACCCAGGGTCACAAACTTACATCAATAACTATATATATATATATATATATATATATATATATATATGCATGCAAGCTTCATTAAATATGACAGACAAGGTGATTTGATTAAGTTTTTTATATAATTTCTCATATGATCTTATAACTTTTTTCTTTTCAGTAGGTAAATTATGCAAAAACTGTCCGAATGTTATATTTTTCTTAGTGCTTTTGGCTATACATTTAGCCATTTGCAAGGAAATATATTAACTGTTAAGTGCAAATAGATTGTATGTATGTATTTCATACTATAAAAAAAGGCTAAAAATAATGGAAGCCTTATTAATAAAAAGAAAAAAACAACACAATAATATCAACTATGAACATGAACACAATATATTGAGTGTGTTTTGAAAATAAAACATTCTATAATACTAAATACATACAACAATCTATTTCCAGTTATTGGTTAATATATTTCATCCTTGAAAATGGTTAAATGTATAGGCAAAAGCAAAAAAAAAAAGAAATTATATAATCAAAGCTTTGTCTGAAATATTTAATGACATGAAAGAATTTTTGTATGATATATATATATATATATATATATATATATATATATATATATATATATATATATATATATACTCCTGTTGTAAATATGAAAAATTTTCTAAGACTGACATATATGATTTGAATAGTGGTGAAGGCTTTGTGCAGAACCATTCAAAATAATGGTGCACTAAATCTCCAAATGACCCTCCATTTGTCTGAAATATTTAATTTAATAGCTGGGGGGAGAAGAAGAGGATTCACACCTTTCCCAAGAAAGAAATGATTGTTGCATAAATGAGCTCTCAGTCCAAGCCAACTACAATATATATATATATATATATATATATATATATATATATATATGAATGAAAACCTTCTAGTGCATTTGTACTACAAAAGTGTACATTACTTATATGGATTTCCATGTTTGATTGGTTTATGTAAGATTTTAAGTAAGCTAACATTTTATATACTTAGATGGCTGTTGTAACAACATGAGCACACCATCAATATTAGTTCCAAAACATAATGCAGAAAATATATCAGTATTTCATTTGTCTGTCTCTTTATACATGAATACACACATATACATATGTGTGTTGATATGTTGATATATATATTAAGCATGTGTGGATGGATAACATGATAAAGAACTTTATATACTTACATATTATTTACTTATATATTTTTTGTCTTTAAAGATTTTACTTGTCATAAGAAATGCATGGAGATTTTTTTGAAATGAAAGGATTTGTTTTTGAATAGAACTGGGTGTAGCCAGGTGATGCTTGAGAACATGTCAACTTCATCTGATTACCTCCCTTTTTAATAACTCCAGACATGTTGAAAGCCTTTTATTGATGCTGTTATTATTATTATTATTATTTTCTTTTCTTGTTATAGCAAATATTGCTTGAAGAACATACCTGTGTCTGTATTTATGTCTGTATATGCATGTGGATATTTGATAGCAGGGACTGGTTGTTTTCTTATCTTTGAAGTCTTAATTACTTATGTGATATGACAAGGTATGCATAGATTATATGACAAGAGGCAAATCATTGATGAGAAGCAGAGAGCAAGGAAATTAATGACTGTGTTTTTGAAAGAAATGTTAAGAACCAGGATAAAATTCTTAAAGAATGGCAGTCATGTAACAAAAAAAGGAAGTTAAAATAGAAGATAAAAACAAAATTCTATGGAAGTAAAAAAAAAAAAGGGAAAGATGAGATGTTATGGAAAATCAAGAAAAAAAAAATAAAGACCAGGAAAGAAATCCCAAAATAAAAATATGACTGAAATACAGACTTCTTTTCTATACACTGTATTCCATCAGGATGTTAGCGATCATGGTTCTCCACAATTTCCTGTCCTTTGTAGCTCTTAGTAAAGCTCTTAGTTTGTCTGTTTTTGCTATCTCACTTTTGTGACCCTTAAATGTGACCGTTAATGATAAAGTACAACTCAAGACTTCAATGTTAAATGAACAGTATTTAATAACAAACTTCAAATAAATATGTCATACAACAAAAGAAATAAGTGTCAATCATATTTATTTTAAAAATTTGGTGAATACCTTCTTAGTATTGCGGCTCTGCTTAACATCCAAGTCACTCAATAATCAAACAACAATCAACGGTTAAGCAACTCTCTTTCTGCTTCTAAGTAAGGATAAATTAAATAAAAGAGGGGAGAAAAGAAATAAATTAACAAAGCAAAGAGAAAAGATATTTTTAAAAAAAGAAGTAAAGACAATTGAAATATTACCTTAAATAATTTTTGTTCTGAAGATTACCGGAAATGCTTTAAGATAAGATATTTTCTAAAATAAAAATTTTAATACTACCATAATATATGACATATTTATTATATGAAATGTGTATGTAAATGTAACAACTATTATGGGTCAAAGGTTGTACAACAATATAATTTATGGTCTCTGTCCCATAATAGCTGATCCATTTAATATATGAAATGTGTATGTAAATGTAACAACTGTTATGGGACAGAGATTGTATAATAACATAATTTACTGCCTCTGTCCCATAATAGCTGATACATTAAATATATGAAATGTGTATGTAAATGTAACAACTGTTATGGGACAGAGATTGTATAATAATATGATTTACTACTTCTGTCCCTAATATTTTAAATATATTAAAATATGCCCTAAATGTAACAACTATTATGGGACAGAGGTTGTATAATAATTTACAGCCTCTGTCCCCATAATAATTGCTACAATTGCATTCATATGAAATGTGTAATTGTAACAACTATTATGGGACAGAGGTTGTATTATTTATTTAATTTACAGCCCCTGTCCCATAATAATTGCTACATTTGCATTCATATGAAATGCCCTATGTAAATGTAACAACTATTATGGGACAGGCAGGTTGTATTTATTTAATTTACCCCTGTCCCCATAATAGATTGCTAATAAATTGCATTCAAATGTGTATGCCCTAATTGTAACAACTATTATGGGACAGAGGTAGTATTATTTAATTAATTTACTACCTCTGTCCCATAATAATTGCTACATTTGCATTCCAAATACATGCCCTAATTGTAACAACTATTATGGGACAGAGGTAATTATTTATTTAATACTACCCTGTCCCATAATAATTGCTACATTTGCATTCAAATGTACATGCCCTAATTGTAACAACTATTATGGGACAGGCATAGTATAATTTATTTAATACTACCCCTGTCCCATAATAATTGCTACATTTGCATTCACACTACATGCCCTAATTGTAACAACTATTATGGGACAGAGGTTATTTATTTAATATTTAATAATTACTACCCTGTCCCATAATTGTAAATCTACATTTGCATTCACACTACATGCCCTAATTGTAACAACTATTATGGGACAGAGGTAGTATTATTTATTTAATACTACCCCTGTCCCATAATAATTGCTACATTTGCATTCACAATACATGCCCTAATTGTAACAACTATTATGGGACAGAGCATAGTATTATTTATTTAATACTACCCCTGTCCCATAATAATTGCTACATTTTATTCACACTACATGCCCTAATTGTAACAACTATTATGGGACAGGCATAGTATTATTTATTTAATACTACCCCTGTCCCATAATAATTGCTACATTTGCATTCACACTACATGCCCTAATTGTAACAACTATTATGGGACAGGCATAGTATTATTTATTTAATACTACCCCTGTCCCATAATAATTGCATTCACACTACATGCCCTAATTGTAACAACTATTATGGGACAGGCATAGTATTATTTATTTAATACTACCCCTGTCCCATAATAATTGCTACATTTGCATTCACACTACATGCCCTAATTGTAACAACTATTATGGGACAGCATAGTATTATTTATTTAATTTAATACTACCACACTGTCCCATAATAACTATTATGGGACAGGCATAATTAATGCCCATTCAACTACATGCCCTAATTGTAACAACTATTATGGGACATGCATAGTATTATTTATTTAATTTACTACCCCTGTCCCATAATAATTCATACATTTGCATTCAAACTACATGCCCTAATTGTAACAACTATTATGGGACAGGCATAGTATTATTTATTTAATACTACCCCTGTCCCATAATAATTCACACTACATACAATAAATATTTAATACACACTAATTGTATGTAATTGTAACAACTATTATGGGACAGGCATAGTATTATTTATTTAATACTACCCTGTCCCATAATAGATACATTTGCATTCAAACTACATGCCCTAATTGTAACAACTATTATGGGACATGCATAGTATTATTTATTTAATACTACCCCTGTCCCATAATAATTGCATACATTTGCATTCACACTACATGCCCTAATTGTAACAACTATTATGGGACAGAGGTAGTATAATTTATTTAATACTACCCCTGTCCCATAATAAATCATACATTAAATATATTCACACTACATGCCCTAATTGTAACAACTATTATGGGACAGGCATAGTATTATTTATTTAATACCCCTGTCCCATAATAATTCATACATTGCATTCACACTACATGCCCTAATTGTAACAACTATTATGGGACATGCATAGTATTATTTATTTAATACTACCCCTGTCCCATAATAATTTGCTACATTTGCATTCATACATGCCCTAATTGTAACAACTATTATGGGACAATAGTATTATTTATTTAATACTATTATGGGACAGAGGTCCCCCCATCCCATAATAATTGCTACATTGCATTCACACTACATGCCCTAATTGTAACAACTATTATGGGACATGCATAGTATTATTTATTTAATACTACCCTGTCCCATAATAATTGCTACATTTATGCATTCACACTACATGCCCTAATTGTAACAACTATTATGGGACAGGCATAAGTATTATTTATTTAATACTACCCCTGTCCCATAATAATTGCTACATTTGCATTCACACTACATGCCCTAATTGTAACAACTATTATGGGACAGGCATAGTATTATTTATTTAATACTACCCCTGTCCCATAATAATTGCTACATTTGCATTCACACTACATGCCCTAATTGTAACAACTATTATGGGACAGGCATAGTATTATTTATTTAATACTACCCCTGTCCCATAATAATTGCTACATTTGCATTCACACTACATGCCCTAATTGTAACAACTATTATGGGACAGGCATAGTATTATTTATTTAATACTACCCCTGTCCCATAATAATTGCTACATTTGCATTCACACTACATGCCCTAATTGTAACAACTATTATGGGACAGGCATAGTATTATTTATTTAATACTACCCCTGTCCCATAATAATTGCCATTTGCATTCACACTACATGCCCTAATTGTAACAACTATTATGGGACAGGCATAGTATTATTTATTTAATACTACCCCTGTCCCATAATAATTGCTACATTTGCATTCACACTACATGCCCTAATTGTAACAACTATTATGGGACATGCATAGTATTATTTATTTAATACTACCCCTGTCCCATAATAATTGCTACATTTGCATTCACACTACATGCCCTAATTGTAACAACTATTATGGGACAGGCATAGTATTATTTATTTAATACTACCCCTGTCCCATAATAATTGCTACATTTGCATTCACACTACATGCCCTAATTGTAACAACTATTATGGGACAGGCATAGTATTATTTATTTAATACTACCCCTGTCCCATAATAATTGCTACATTTGCATTCACTACATGCCCTAATTGTAACAACTATTATGGGACAGGCATAGTATATATTTATTTAATACTACCCTGTCCCATAATAATTAATATAATTTTGCATTCACACTACATGCCCTAATTGTAACAACTATTATGGGACAGGCATAGTATTATTTATTTAATACTACCCCTGTCCCATAATAATTGCTACATTTGCATTCACACTACATGCCCTAATTGTAACAACTATTATGGGACAGGCATAGTATTATTTATTTAATACTACCCTGTCCCATAATAATTGCTACATTTGCATTCACACTACATGCCCTAATTGTAACAACTATTATGGGACAGGCATAGTATTATTTATTTAATACTACCCCTGTCCCATAATAATTGCTACATTTGCATTCACACTACATGCCCTAATTGTAACAACTATTATGGGACAGGCATAGTATTATTTATTTAATACTACCCCTGTCCCATAATAATTGCTACATTTGCATTCACACTACATGCCCTAATTGTAACAACTATTATGGGACAGGCATAGTATTATTTATTTAATACTACCCTGTCCCATAATAATTAGCTACATTTGCATTCACACTACATGCCCTAATTGTAACAACTATTATGGGACATGCATAGTATTATTTATTTAATACTACCCCTGTCCCATAATAATTGCTACATTTGCATTCACACTACATGCCCTAATTGTAACAACTATTATGGGACAGAGGCATAGTATTATTTATTTAATACTACCCCTGTCCCATAATAATTGCTACATTTGCATTCACACTACATGCCTAATTGTAACAACTATTATGGGACAGGCATAGTATTATTTATTTAATACTACCCCTGTCCCATAATAATTGCTACATTTGCATTCACACTACATGCCCTAATTGTAACAACTATTATGGGACAGGCATAGTATTATTTATTTAATACTACCCCTGTCCCATAATAATTGCTACATTTGGGATTCACACTACATGCCTAATTGTAACAACTATTATGGGACAGGCATAGTATTTTTATTTAATACTACCCTCTGTCCCATAATAATTCATAAATAATTTGCATTCACACTACATGCCCTAATTGTAACAACTATTATGGGACATGCATGTATTATTTATTTAATTTACTACCCCTGTCCCATAATAATTGCTACATTTGCATTCACAACATGCCCTAATTGTAACAACTATTATGGGACAGGCATAGTATTATTTATTTAATACTACCCCTGTCCCATAATAATTCTACATTTGCATTCACACTACATGCCCTAATTGCATTTACAACATTATTTTTAATACCCTGTCCCAAATAATTGCTACATTTGCATTCACACTACATGCCCTAATGGGACAGAGCATAGTATTATTTATTTAATACTACCCCTGTCCCATAATAATTGCTACATTTGCATTCACACTACATGCCTAATTGTAACAACTATTATGGGACAGGCATAGTATTATTTATTTAATACTACCCCTGTCCCATAATAATTGCTAATTTACATTACATTGCATTCACATAGTATTATTTATTTAATACTACATGCCCTAATTGTAATTGTAACAACTATTATGGGACAGGCATAGTATTATTTATTTAATACTACCCTGTCCCATAATAATTCATACATTTGCATTCACACTACATGTATGTAATTGTAACAACTATTATGGGACAGGCATAGTATTATTTATTTAATACTACCCCTGTCCCATAATAATTCTTACATTTGCATTCACACTACATGCCCTAATTGTAACAACTATTATGGGACAGAGCATAGTATTATTTATTTAATACTACCCCTGTCCCATAATAATTGCTACATTTGCATTCACATACATGCCCTAATTGTAACAACTATTATGGGACAGGCATAGTATTATTTATTTAATACTACCCTGTCCCATAATAATTCATACATTTGCATTCACACTACATGCCCTAATTGTAACAACTATTATGGGACAGAGGTAGTATTATTTATTTAATACTACCCCTGTCCCATAATAATTGCTACATTTGCATTCACACTACATGCCCTAATTGTAACAACTATTATGGGACAGGCATAGTATTATTTATTTAATACTACCCCTGTCCCATAATAATTGATTGCATTCACATTAAATGCCCTATGAAACTATTATGGGACATGTATGTCCCTAATAATTCTTAATTGCATTCACACTACATGCCCTAATTGTAACAACTATTATGGGACAGGCATAGTATTATTTATTTAATACTACCCCTGTCCCATAATAATTGCTACATTGCATTCACACTACATGCCCTAATTGTAACAACTATTATGGGACATGCATAGTATTATTTATTTAATACTACCCCTGTCCCATAATAATTGCTACATTTGCATTCACACTACATGCCCTAATTGTAACAACTATTATGGGACAGGCATAGTATTATTTATTTAATACTAGCCCTGTCCCATAATAGATCATACAATGCATTCACAATACATGCCCTAATTGTAACAACTATTATGGGACAGGCATAGTATTATTTAATACACCCCTGTCCCATAATAGTACTACATTGCATTCACACTACATGCCCTGTCCCTATAACATGCATAGTATTATTTTTTAATACACAGAGGCTGTATAATAATATGATTTGTACATTCACAGGTCCACTGCCCTAATTGTAACAACTATTATGGGACAGAGGTTAGTATTATTTATTTAATACACCCCTGTCCCATAATAGATCATACATTTGCATTCACACTACATGCCTAATTGTAACAACTATTATGGGACAGGCATTTAGTATTAATTATTTAATTCACTACATGCCTAATGTCCCCATAATAGATCATACAATTTGCATTATGAAACACTACATGCCCTAAATGTAACAACTATTATGGGACAGAGGTATTATTTATTTAATACTACCCTGTCCCATAATAATTGTTTGCATTCATGAACATGCCCTAATTGTAACAACTATTATGGGACAGAGCATAGTATTATTTATTTAATACTACCCCTGTCCCATAATAATTGCTACATTTGCATTCACACTATATGCCCTAATTGTAACAATTATTATGGGACAGGGTTAGTATTTTATTTAATTTAATACCCCTGTCCCATAATAATTTATTACAATAATTCACATGAAATGCCCTAATTGTAACAACTATTATGGGACAGGCATAGTATTATTTATTTAATACTACCCCTGTCCCAATAATAATTACATTTGCATTCACAAATGTTGCCCCCCTGTAACCCCTATTATGGGACAGGCATAGTATTATTTATTTAATACTACCCCTGTCCCATAATAATTGCTACATTCTTCATTCAAATACATGAAATAATTGTAAGAAACAACTATTATGGGACATGCATAGTATAATTTATATAATACTACCCTGTCCCATAATAATTGATCTTTTTTCTTTATTCATATGAAATGCCCTGTAAATGTAACAACTATTATGGGACAGAGGTTGTATTATTTATTTAATTTCCATTCTCTGTCCCATAATAATTGATACATTAAATTCACACTACATGTTTGCCTAATTGTAACAACTATTATGGGACAGGCATAGTATTATTTTATTTAATAGCCTCTGTCCCATAATAATTCAGACATTAAATATATGAAATGTGTATGTAAATGTAACAACTATTATGGGACAGAGGTTGTATAATTTATTTTTACAGCCTGTCCCATAATAATCATACAAATGAATTGTAACAACTATTATGGGACAGGCATAGTTTATTTACAATGTGTAATAATTGCATTTGCATTCAAATCAACTATTATGGGACAGAGGTTGTATAATAATATAATTTACAGCCTCTGTCCCATAATAGATCATACAATAAATATATGAAATGTGTATGTAAATGTAACAACTATTATGGGACAGAGGTTGTATAATAATATAATTTACATACATTCTGTCCCATTCTCTTCATATTCATTGTTGAATATATGAAATGATTCTTCAAATGTACCGTTGTTTTGTGGAACTGACAGAGGTTGCTATAATAATATAATTTTTTCAAGTCGAGGTTAACCATTGTCTTCCCCATATCCCCATAACCTGTGCCTCTTTTGTCCCTTAATGGCTGAAAAATTTTATATATGAAATAATGTATGTAAGTGTAGCAGCTGTTGGTACAACATGCATAACAATATAATTGTCTACATCTGTCCCATAATAGCTGAACTTTTGCGTATTATCAGTAATGCTATATAGCAGTGAATGCTGGACAATCTCTTCACAGATGAAGACGAAACTTGAAGCAACAAAAATGTGGTTCCACAGAAGAATGCTGAGAATACGATAGATTGAAAAGCAACAATGAAGATTTAGAGAAAAAAGACACTTATACTTAACATCAGGAAGAGAGAGTTAAAATTTCTAGGACACATAATGAGGAAAGAGGGCTTGAAAACTCTGATACTCACAGGACAGATTGAAAGCATGAGAAATAGGTGAAAACAACACATCACCTAGTGCACTTGAAAGCTGCAAATGACAGGAAGTGGTGGAGAGCCTATATCCTGAATAAGAAAAATGGTCAGTATAGTGCAGATTTTCATATGATCATATGAGGATCAACTGAAATGTTCACAGACTGACCAAGGTAGTCTCATGAAATGTGACCAAATGAGGTTTATTTTTCAACATAGCCCCTCCCCCACTTAAAATTCACTCACTTCTTCCATCATTGTTGCAGTGCTTGGATCCCTTTGGTGAAGGTCAAAAAAGTCATCAACAGTAGATATCCCCACTGTGATACTGGTTTCCAGGCAAATGTTTTTTTTTTTTATGTTGGGGAACAGATGATAGTCAGATGGGGCAAAGTCAAAAGAATAGGGTTGATGATCAACCAGTTCAAAGCCACAGTTATATGCACAGAAGCCGTTGAAACCAAGGACATGTGTTGTGGAGCATTATCCTGATGAAACAAAAACCTTTTCATTAGTTTTACTGGCTGTTTCGTCTTGATAGTCTTTTGTAACTGATTAAGTAAGTTTGCATAGTACTCTCCATTGATGGTGTGGCCCTTTTCAATATAGTAAATAAACACAATTCCTTTTACATCCCCAAAAAATGAGTCCATCACATTACCTGCAAATGAAATGACCTTGGCCTTTTTTGGAGCAGGTGATGAGGGGGTGTTTCTACTGCATGGATTGTCTCATTGTCTCTGGCTCAAAGTAATGAACATATACTCATCCTGACTTTGAAAATGTTCAAGGAAACCAGATGGATCTGCCTCAAGCAATGTCAAATTTTCCTGTCTGGTGTGATGTAATCAGCCTGACACACTTGGGGGGAACACAATCAGTGTTTTCCTCGGTGATGTCAGTTGCAGGACATCAACACCTTGGGTCATATTCAGGACACTCTGTTCCCCTCTTAAATTCAGCTGCCCACTTTTGCACAGTTGATAAAGCTGGAGCGTTATCTCCTAATGTAGCAACCATGTCAGCATGAATATCCTTCCAGGCTAAACTCTCAATGCCAAATTTTGTCCATTTTCAAGAGAAGTCACTATTACTTACTTTTTAAGCCTTTTTTGAATAGTCAGATGTCAGTTTAATTGGTAAGAAACAATGCAGTTATTAGTAAGATTAGGTCAAATTAATGCATGCGAGGTTTCACAGCTCTAGCCTAACTCCGTGATAACCTATGAACTTTTCAGCTCACATTCTAATCTCTTCATTTCTTGTTTGTAATGTCCATGTTTGGCATTAATATTAACATCATTCAATATAAACTTATATTTATTTCTTTAAATTGAACCTTGATAAACATAGATTCAATATTCTTGACAGATTTAAAGGAAAGGCATACATTGCAGTGAATCACTGTTATTCCCTTGATATTCCATTAGTGAGGACAGATTTTTTCTGTAAAACTACTACTTTGTGAAACCAACTCCCAAGAGGATGCTTCCCCAATCACTACAATCTTAACCTGTTTGAGTCTAAGGTTAGCCCTTATCTTCCCCACATATCCTATGCCCTTTACTCTGTAACCCTCGAGTGGCTCTTGGGCCTTGTACAGGGTGATCAGTTTTTTTATTAAAATGCTGTTCATCCCTGTACAAAGACCAATGGCCACTCAATGTAGAGTGTTACAGAGTAATAGGCACAGCTTATGCAGAATTGTGTGGAAGATAATGTGTAACCCTAGATATGAACAGGTTAAGATTGTAGTGATCAGGGAAGCATCCTCTTGGGAGTCAGTTCCACAAGGCAGTATTGTAAAAAAAAAAATGCAGTTTCATTCTCTTGGGAGGGATTTTTAATTTTTTTTTTTTTAAGCTCAATTCATTTGAATATATTCTTTCTGCATTAAAATTATGCCATTAAAATTATACATTAAGATTATGCTATGAAAATTATACATTAAAATTATGCTAGATATTCTTCACGCTTCTTGAATATAGTCACCATCAAAAGCTAAGATTTGTAATTTTAACATATGGAGACTGAAAAAGTGCATAGTATCAATACTGAGATTATTATATATATACACATATTTATTTACATTATAAAGGCATGACAAGAATAAATTAGCTGTTTTCAGATAATAGCCTTTATTCCATGATATGTGCAATTCAAAAATATATAAATTACAATTTCAATTTGCCACGAGCAGCTTTCAAGGTTTATACACCTTCAGGCACTGAATTTTTCAGTCTGCCATTGTTGTGTTAACCCATGCAGAGGAGTCAGTAGCAAAGGATGCAGTGAAAGTATTTATTTACCAGTCCTGTCAGCTGAACTGTCTAGGCAAATATTATTGTGTCCTCGATGAGGGTGCTGGGTAGATGTCTGGAGGGGGACTAGGCTCTCAGGCATTTATTATACTCCTTCTAGCCATTCTCTCAAGCACACCCACCTCACTCTAACATCTATCTCTGTCACACACACACTCTCTCTTTCTCTGCTGGTGCTTTGACCTTGCTGGTTTATATAAGTGATTTGTACGTTGACCTTTGCTCCACTATTGTTTTGACATGGCCCTTGATTCATTGTGTTTTCATTTTACTTGTTGTTTTCATTTGACAATATAACATTATCTTTTACAGAAAATCCAAGGTGGCAATGAAAGCCCCAAATAAATGTGCTTCCTCCTTAGGTTTTCGTACAAAATACAAGTGCCATCTGGAATTATCATGTTGGTGAGAATTTCTCAATGTATAGGGACCTTGGTATGACAATACATCCTGAGTAAGACGATAAACTACATCTGCATCCTGGGTATGACAATAAACTACATCCATGTCCTGGGTAAGATGATAAACTACACCCATGTCCTGGGGAAGACGATAAACTACATCCAACAGCAAGGCCTTTGATCATGAGGTTTTGAGGAGCGTGGAACCACCTCTTAATTGCTGGTGTTCCCAGGTTCACCATGCTCCAGGGTGAAAGCACTTGTGAGGGTCTCAGCTATGGGCAAATAGTTACCCTCCCCACAAAAGGAGTCAAAACACTATGAAAGTATAAAAATTGGTTTTAATACCAGTAATACTTTGTTTGAAAAATTATTACCAGCAGTACATTTTCAGAAAAAAAAAATTACCAGCAATAAAAATCTTGTTGGCATTATATAACCTGTTGAGGTTGATATGCCATAAAACAAACCAAACCACTCAACTTATAGAATAAGTACACTCCTTTAAACCTGATTTGGAAAAATATTAGAAAAGGTAATGGTAATATTAGCCATTTCCTTGTAAGGAAACATTCAATATTCATTGACCTAGCAGCCAGTGCTATTCAAGTTGTGCTTTTCTTTCCTCCCTTGCCATCAGGCTGGAATCAAAGTGTAGTATCTGTTCTCTTTTCTAATGATGATATTCTCTGTTTCATTGGCCGAGCAGCCAGTTCTACTCAAGTTATTATTTTCTTCACTCCTTGGCTATTAAGCTCAGATCAAAGTGTAGTATCTATTCTCCTCCTCTATTCTGGTCGTTTCTCCTTGTAAGGAAACATTTAACATTATTGACCTATCAGCCAGTGCTACTCAAGTTATGCTTTTCTTCACTTTCTGGCTGCTGGTCTGGGATCAAAGTGTAGTATCTTTTCTCCACATCTAAGGAAATGGCTAATATCACCATTAAGGTAATACTAACCATTTCTTTATAAGGAAACATCTGACATTTCTTGACTTATCAGCCAGTGCTACTCAAGTTATGTATTTCTTCACTCTCTGCATATCAGGACAGAATCAAAGTTTAATATCTGTTCTCGTCTGTAATGGTAATGATAATATTAACCACTTCCTTGTAAAGATATATTCAGTATATGTTGACTGAGCAGCCAGTGGTACCATCAACTGAAATTTTATAAAATCTTTCTATTAAAACAATTTATCAGCAAAATAGGTTTCTCAAGTCCAGTAACTGTTATTGATCTTTCCAGTATTGAAGTAGTGTGGAATATGACCATCTTGATTGTGCTATTGTATTCTCTTTGAGTTACATGTGCTATTCATTTTAGTTGTTACTGTTGTTGAAAGTCCTCAAATGATGTTGTTTCTGTTATTTGGTACAGTTCTTCCTTTGTATTTCTGCAGTACAAGTCCATGATGTTTGAAAATGGATCAAAAAACCTACAGGTTCCATTTACTCAAAGCAATTTTAATCATTAATCTAAAACAGCGATTGTCATATCATTGACTGTTTAGATATTTCTAAATCAATATGGCACCATACATGACATCCATGTGAAAGTCTCATACCAAACAGAAGGAACAGTCATACCAGTGGGGATTTTTCAACAAGTAAAATAAGTGTGCTGGTTTAAATAAAATTTACACCAAGAATTTTAATATAAGTTTAAAATGATGTCCATTTAGATAATAGTGCCAGGAAATGCTTTGCTATGTTCAGAATGGAGGGAGAAATAATTAACTTGGTACAAATGAGTACTTTTTTTTAAAAAATATAATCGTTGAATTTCTCAGCTGAAACATTGTCAGCTGTACTAAATTTGAATCATCATCATCAGTTCAAGAATTCTCAGATTCTCCTAACTCGTTCCTTCCAACCATCTGTCAGACATCGCTGTCAGCAGGTCCTCCAACTCACAACCAGAGTCATCTACAAGTTGGTCAATGTAGGCTGTGATATGGTCTTCCAACCATTCTTTTGCTGCACAATGGGTTTCATAGGAGGGTGTCACTCACAAATTCTGACTTACTTCTCCAGGAGTGACCAGCTATCTGAAGTCTTCTCTCTCTTAGTGAAACCAAAAAAAAGGAGGAAAGTGTCAATACAGGCATTTCTTTGTTGGGTGTTTCTTCCAGCTCTCTGACAATCTTAAGAGGGACTTCTTTAATCAGTCTTGTTCTATGGCTCAACAACATAGACACTGACGAAACACCAAGAAGCATCACTTGACTGACCATACACAAGGATGTTACAAGTTGCATTGGAAGAAACACCCAACAAAGAAACGTCTGTATGGACACCTTCTTCCTATCACATGCATAATCTGATCAACACTGTAAGATAATACAGGATTTAAGAAAATATAATAAAAACAGGTATAATAAATTGCCGCCATCATTACTTCATCTTGAATTAAAATCGGTTTTTTATAATCAAGCTTTAAATATACATCCATGATTTTGTCAGTCATTTCAACACCTGTCACTCAGATACCTTGGCATTTTTAGCCATGTTGCCTATAATAAAATTGCTTAGTTAATTTTTTTACCTTATTTAAAGATCACTAAGACAATCTTAAGAGGGTCTTCTTTAAGGTCATGGTAGGTTCTGTCATGCTCTATGGCTCAGCAATATGGACACTGACGAAACACCAAGAAGTATCACTTCACGGAACATACACAAGGATGTTACTAATTGCATTGGACATCAGCTGGAAGAAACACCCAATTTGAATGGTCCATTGCAAAAATGGGAAAATGGTCAGCTCCTTTTTTTTTTAACAATGTTCAAGTCATTGGTTTGTAAATTTAATGACATAGTAATTGTGAGTTCAATCCCTGGGCTGAGCAGTGTGTACATGGACTCATTTGAGCAATAACTGAGCAGTAATAAATAGAATAAGGCAAGATATCTTTAGATATGAGTAATAGAATGATAACATTCTACTGACTGTAAATTAAATAAGAGTTCAGTTCAAAATTCCCTGAAGATTACCTTGGATCAAGAAGCACCAGATGACAACCAGAAGGTACAACAGTGCAACACTGTGATAGCAACAACAACAAAGATGAAGACAATAGTCTTCATGTAAATAATGATCCAGCAATTTACAGTTGAAACTAGAATTCTTCTAATTTTCATGCTATTTGTCTCTGGTTCATTCCCTACCCAGTTTGACCAACAATATGATTTCCGTGTTCCATAAGTATAAGGTATTGTAGCTGTAAATTGCATTTTGAATTCAAATAAATTGAGTACTCTCATTTGTCAAATAAAAGGCTGCAGTGAGTAATTTTTTCTTCTTGCTCTTTTGTTGATCTATATTTTTTAAATGTTTATATATACAGTAGATTTGCTAATATCTGAAATCCTGCATATCTGGACATGATTTTAAAAAATCCTTGTTACATTATTTGTTTTACATATATGACATACTTAATTTAATGAATTTTTATTAACATTGCATAATTTATTTCTTTTTCCTTAAAATCAATTCCGTTATATTTCACTCACCATTAGCTTATTTTGTTTACTATAAAACTGAAAATAAATGTTAAACCTGATTTCAGTTCTTTTATTTTAATCTAAATATAACCCCTCATATCCAGACTTTGTAACCAATTCCTCATATCCGGAAAGCCTTCTTAGTCCGGTTGTCCAGTTGTACTGTATTTCACATTTGCTTTCTTGCTTTTTCACATTTAAATAATATTTCAGTTGTGTTTTCAGTTTTTCTCCAGGCAGTGCTGAGAACCTTTGCAGGAATCCTCGTCATAATAGTATGTTTTAAAACAATTTTAAGCACACACAATATTTTAGTGCTCACTACATAAATTTGCCTGTATAAATAATGATGCTATATACACGATTGTAATTCCTAGTTTGGTTTCCAATTTTGCAGTCTTTTATCAACAATGGTTGTCAGAGATTTTACTGTACTTTCAAAATGTCTGTTTTTAAGCTTTAATAAAATTAGGGTTTTTTGGTTGTATAGTTTTTAAAATTTCATTAAAATTACTTTTTCATTCTGAGCTCGGTGATGGAAAAATCATAAAAAATTTTGAAAAATATATTCTTTTTTATTTCAAGAAAGGTAAAAAGTTGATTCCAACGCCCCCACCTCCAAAGTAGTCTGTGCTGTTTGGGGACGATACTATTCAAATCTGAACATTATGTTCTTTTTTTAATTCATGTTTTTCAGGATGTAAGTGATCACAGCTCTCAGATTACTTTGGTATTCCAAGCAAAAAAAAACTTTTAGTTAATCCATGAATTATTGTCCACTCTACAGCCCCTTTTGCCACAGACAAAATGTTACAATCCTCTTATTGGAATTTCCATGGAAAGTGCTCAGACGAGCTACATTCCCTAGTCTCACCAGCACTAACTTTCGCCCCTAAGACCCACCATGTCATGTAAACTGGGATGAAACATACCCATTCCCTTTGGACCCCATTAGTAAGAAGGAAGTTCCACTTGAACAACTTCCAAGAACTGCAACTTTATTGAACAAACTCCCAAGAGGATGCTTTCCTGACCACTACAATCTTTACCTTTTCGTCTAGAGATAAGTTTCCCATATACCTCATAAACTTCACACCTTATCTCTTACTATTACCGCTCATAAAGCAACCTCTACCTTGAGTGACCCTTGGGCCTTGTATACAGTGAATGTCAGTATAAAGAAAAGGTTTAATAAAGCTTCATATTTCCCAGTCAACTTTAATCTTCAGAATTTTAAATGCTATATCAATCGCTATCTACTGTCTTCCTGATTACTCTTCTATTATTTTCACTCTTTAGTAATGTTTCTACTTTCTATTCTAGTTCTTTGACACTGAGTAACCCTTTCTGTCTTAGTGGCTTTTCTACCTTGCTAGCAGTGAACTCGATTAAAAAAAAAATAAAAAGATGTTTTACTCCTTCGCAAAAATGCAGTTTTAAAATGGCTGCTTTACTATTTAAAGCAATAACTGTATTCATTTTCTTCGTTTACATAAATCCTACCAAAAATAAATATTACCTGCAAATGTTCTAAAAAGGGAGAAATGGCGAAAGTAATGTCCATGCCTAATATGCAATAATAAGCCAAATTCAAGAATCACATCCCAAAATGTTGACAATAATAACCCCCTTCCTCAAATCACAGAAAACTTGATAAGAAAACAAAGTTCAGTTACTTATTTTTGGTACATAGAAGCCAGATAATGTCCTGGGGAAGGGCGAAATCTGCAGGTTTGCTGGGAAGATATAAGTGTGCACTGATACCAACAGTTTAATATCGTTGCCTGAGATGTGTGCCTGGTCAATATTGATATGCATGTATTAATGCCATGGTTGCCATCAAATCATCATAATCATAGATTCTTTATATAAGCTCTTTCACTTATCACAGATAAATGTCACTCCCCCATTCTCTTCGCCCAAAGTTCTGCAATATTGCAAAGTCTTTTTGTTACAGTTCACATCAATATGTACTATTTTGCTTCCATGTTTGGCATTCATGTTCAAGCAGTGTAATCCTCTTCTATAGCAGTGAATGCTGGGCAATTTCCTCACAGATGAAGAAGAGCAGCAGAAATGTGGTTCTACAGAAGGATACTGAGAATATCATGGACTGATTCACGTGAGCAACAAAAAAGCCGTAAGAGAAATAGAAACAAAAAATATACTTAGAATGACATAATGAGAAAAGAGTTTGACACTCACAGAACATATTGAAGGCAAGAGGGAAGCAGCAAATAACTCACCTTATGAACTTGTGTAAATGATCGGTAGAATGAGGATTAAGAGAGATAGCCAAAAAGACAATATTTACTACAAAGGACAGGAAATTGTGGAGAGCTATGATCACCAGTAGTGTAGCTGGAGGGGATCAAGAAGTGTCACTTCTGGGTCTGCTATATGAGTTTTTATAGGCTGTATTGAAATAAGTGGTTTTGATGTGGAGACGCTATTCACAATTGATGGACCTTTTTGATTTTGAGTAACATTATGGCATATGTATTTAAGAAATTGTTATCTTGGCACAACAATAATCATTATCCAGTGATGTATTCAGGGCTGTTTTATCATTGTTGACAATGTAAATGAACCCAGGGTGTGTTGTCTTAATGCTGCAGCACCACTGTGTGGGGGAAGACACATCTTGGTTGTTGTCAAATAAATTTCAGTTATTTTTCTTGAGAGAAGTTCATTTGAAGGTATGTGTTGTATCTTTTGGGTCTGTTACTAGTTCATATATGATGTAATGGAATAACCTGTCACCTCTATGAGTGACTACACTATAGGTATCTGTAAGTCAATGGACTACAGAGACTAGCTGGGATTTATTCAGTATGACTCAGACTTACGCAAGAACTACCAACCTTCCAATAGTAGCACTCACTACTGGATTAACTTGCAACGACCTTGTGCATAACTTTTACCTTTATTCTTATTGTACTGTTATTTTACAATAAACCTTTACTTATTTCATCCACCTTGTTTTTCAAGTATATATTCCTATTAGCACAGAATATAACTATATATATATATATATTTATATATATATTATATAAAACTGTCAAACTGACCAGAGAATTCAGAGCAGCATGTATATCCAGCTCTTATCTCAAATAACAACTTAAAAGAGACTGTTTGACCAACACAAGGATTGTTAAAAGATTCATGTTAAAAAGATAAAAAAATAAAAAAACAAATGAAAACTACAGACAAAAGTTCATTTTCTCCAGCAAAAGATTCATTTCTGTAGTTCACTGCTACCAGCAAGCAGAAATATTTCTCCTCCCGATGATGGCCATGTTGGTCGAAACTAGTCGAGGAATCTAAATGAAATAATAATAAAAAAACGAAAGAATATTGATCTACAACCCAGTGTGTCTAACGATTTTAATTTTTTTTTTAATATTTTTTTTGCTGCTCAAATATATATATATATATATATATATATATATATATATAAAAATAAAAGAATAGAAATCCAAAATTACCCCATTTGAATAGCTATTTCACCCTACAAGAACTTACTTGTAATATTTGTCAACACAGAGGTGTGAAGGAATAAAATAAAATAGTAGCTTAAAAATTCAAATGTTTAAAGAATAAAGAAAGAAGAGAGAAAGATGAAAAAGTAAAAGCAAAAAAGAAAAGGAGAATATATATACGTGTATATATATATATATATATAAAAATATATATATGTATATATATATATATATATATATATATATATATATAGATATAGATAGATAGATAGATAGATAGATATATATTTATTTTAGTTATAATTGAAATTTGAGAACAGAAGGAGTTACTGTACAATATGGTGTATTTTTTTAGATGAGGGGCAGCAAACTCAAGAACTGCACTTGTCGGTACACATGCTAGCTATGCCAGTGATGGTCACCTATGTTCTTAAGGGACAAGGCACACAGAATTTTTTTTTATAAAAAGCCAGCCTAAAAGATTTGCTCAGTTTTCTCATTCTGACTCTGTGTTGGAGGCAAAGACCTTTTCCCTTCTTGAAATGCATCAAAGACTTTGGATAAAGGCTAAACAGCTTGACCAGGTTTTACAATTTGGTAACACTGTTAACCATGTTTGCTGTAGTCTCTGAATATAGAATCCAGTAAAGTCCGTTATGTGTTGAATATCAGAGGTTGGCAGTCAAGATTCAGAGAAAGTAGCAGCTGTTAAGTAATTCTTTAAGTCTTCGATATCAGAGGTTGGCAGTGAAGATATTTTGGGAGATACAACAAAACGGCTGCCTTTATACATGTCGGATTGAATATTTTGAGCTTTCTGATTGGTTAACCCTTCTATTGGTGAACTATAAAATGAGTCAGCTCATTTTGGTTGGCTCACTAGTACATACATATATCCAAAAAACTGTAACAAACACCTCATCATTTTATCTATTAGATACTTATTTTCTTTCTATGTGACAATTGAATTAATGTATTTAAATAGTCAAAATAGGAACCTTGAACATCTATATATTTCTGCTACTGAGTTAAAAGTTTATTTATGTCTTTTCGATAAACACCAAGAAATCTTTGAATGCAGTTTCTGCATCTTATTGTAACGGAATTTCTTTTGGTTTAAAGAAATTGCCATGATGCTTCAAAAAGTGGTATTCAGAGGGTGAGAGATCAGAGAATTATAGTGGGTGTGGCAAAATCTCATATCCTAAGTCATTGAGTTTCTGCCCTGTCATCCTAGCAGCATGTGGCAGAATTGAACCTTGTCGATTAACCAGTGCCAGGGATGTAACTTTGATAATAATATATTAAAACACAAAATGTTTCTTCTAAAATCAGACATTACTCTCTGAATATTACTTATTCACCAAATATATAAATTTGTAATGTTGGCACAAGATAGTCATGGGAAGTTCTCAACCTGACCAACTTCCTAAAATATGATCAAAGAAATTGTTTTGAAAAACATCTTGCCCAAGCTGTGGACTTTTCAGCACCCTCTCATATTTACCTTTTTTTGTCTGGTTCAAGTGTGGTGTAATTCATGAAGACAGACTGAAAACAGGGCAAGACAGTGTGGCTTCATTCAAGACACTGGAACAAGAAATGTAATCTCTATTATCTGAATGCCATCAGAGTAAGTAATGCAAGGAAGGATATATACCTATGCTACATAGACTACACAAAAGCATTTGTTGAGGTTTATATGCCATAAAACAAAACAAACCAAACCAAAAGCATTTGATGAGGTGCTTTAAAGTTTGTATAACGTTCATAGTTCTGGTTAATAATACTGTATTGAATTACTGTAGCAAAAGGTTGAGTGAAGAACCGGTTTAAACACATGAGAGACATGGATTAATAGTACAGTAATGGAGAATACCGTAGTTCAGTAATGCGTACAACTCAAACACTACACCTTGCAACGACCGTTACTATGAACAGATATTCTCCTCATAGTGCAGGAATGAGTCCTTGTTCCATAGTTAAGTGTAGACAAGGTCAGTCCTCTTTCTGTACAACATGAGGAAAACTTTATTTACTCAAGAAGAATATGAGAATAGTCCAGAAGATTTCCTGAGAATAAACCTCTTGCATATGGATAAAAAAAAATTAATTGAAAAAGTAAACTAAAATAGAGAAGAACTTAAGACAAGGAAACATCTTCTCACCAGATTTATTTAACCTTTACAACTCTGCTCTAACTTTCAGAGTTGTATCCCCTGGATCCACAATAATTTTAGGTATGCTAAGTTTTTCAATGGTGGCTATATTACTAGCATGGTAACTTTTAGGCTTTAAGAGATATTCGTATAAAATTTCAAGGGCATTTACATGAAAGGATGTAGACATTTTTTTACTGTACATTTAATAAATGTTGAGAAAAAAATAAAAACATGAAAACTAAAAGAAAATACGACAGAATTAATCAAAAATTTTTCTTATCACATCATGAAAAATTTGCATATATAAAACGGGGTCTGTTGTTCAGTAAGATGAATATGAAGGTTGCTTTATCAAACCTATCAACAAAAGCAAGGCCAAAAATACTTTCATTTTTTCAAAGCAAATATTTTTCCAAGCTCTGATTTGAGGATTGGGCTTTGCTGTGTGTTATGATGTTGATTTGGGGTTAATAAAGACAAACACCAAATAACACGTAACAATAAAAAGGGGTTTATTCGGTTGGCAAGTAGGTACAGAAATCGCCTGAGTAGTCTATAACTAACTCAGCCAAGAACTTCTCCGACTCTGTCTGTCTTTTGACATGCCACTATTTAACGTCTTTGTTTGTAGACAAGTTCATCTTCAAGAGGGGTGGTAGGTTTCCTACACAACACTGTGTCACCTAAATTTGTTTTCGCATCCTTTGCATACTGGTTAGTTTCCACTGCCATTAATTGAATAACTATGTAAGATAACAAAAGACAAAAAATGCCTATCTCACTAGCTTTTTGATTAACATTTGTAGGTCCAAGAGTATAGGAAAACTCTGTTAGCCATGGCTGATCGTATGCTTGAGATGTCTTTGAAAATTCCACCTTCTTTTTGGAATCCCTTTCAGTCTCACTGTCACACACATCACCAATATCTGTGTGGATAAATCTGAGAAATTCTTCTTCTTCGTTGGTCTCACTGTTCATGAAAAGTTCCTCTATCAACATAACAGATCCATGCCTTGCCTTGGGGGTTGCTATTGTGATTAAAAAACAAATGTTTTTAAAACACTTTATTAAAATTCACTGATAAAACAACTCTTTCAATTGGGACAAAATGGCTGGCATCTGGTCATTCCCAATTCATATGACTTAATGAAGTAATTTCTGTAGTAATAGGTTATTTCTGGAAATGTACTTTCCCTTTGAAACAAAGCTCTGTCAGTCAGCGAACATGTCTGCCCAGAGAACATTAAGAAAGAGTATTGACAGTGGACATGTATGCCTGCCGAGTTGTAAAGGTTAACTTTTGCAATCTGCCGATCCTAAGATGACTAGAAATCTTACCAGGATTTATTATTAGTGGAGAAACTTTTAACAACATAAGATACACAGAAAGCAAACTCCAACAGAAAGTAGTAAAGAAAAGTTGGAAGAAAGGACTACTCATCAGTAGTAAGAAAGCAGAATGTATGGTTGTTAACAAGAGGAAGAGCTCAAGATGTAAGCTACAAAATGGAGACATCATGATCAATCAAATATGAAAATTTCAATATTTGTAAAGTGTTTTAACAGAGGATGAAAAATATGATGCAAAAATCCAAAAGTGAATCAGAATAGCAAAAGATGCCTTCCAGAAGCTAAATGAAGTATTAAGAAGCAGGAAAATTTCATGGGAAAATAATTGTTATAGCATATCTGTTGAGGGGTTCTCCCCTTTTTACACAAATGGACTCACCCAGTATATGCATATACTATGGCTACGTGAAGACCAGACAGAGTAAGACTGAAGAGTCAAGTCGAGTCCAGAGTGACAGAGTAAAAGGTTCTAGGTAACCGGAAGAGTGAGGGTGAGGTAACAGCGTTGTAGGAGTCACAGTGAGCGAGCACGTAGACTCAGTAAGAAGTCATACAGCGATACTTCAATATCAAAGACTGTATATATATATATATATATTGCTACTAACCCGTATTCCTGGAACTACTAACTTGCTTTACCAGTTTGTATTATTACGTTAATACATTATTTTCATATATTCATTCCTGGCGTTTGTTATTAATTGGTACTGGATTTCAACCCAGAATCTACAACAATATCAATCTTCTTATAAGACAGTAAATGCTTGCATTATTTACATTATTCAGACTGTTATCCTAATCTTCATTGCCATATTCACAATGTTTCAGTTGTTGTACACTCTGACCTTCTTCAGGCGATTGGAATTTTGAACCAAATCTTTTATTTCGTTCATGGGGGTAGATTGTTCTAGTTCTACATGCTATGCCTCTTCTTGATATCTCAGTTATTTCCCTTTAACTCAACTCTCCAAGTTTTGGTTCACCATTGCTGTAGCCTGATATTGAACTCGTAACTCTTTGGGTCTAGTCACTGGATCTAATCAATTTCTTTATCTACTGGGCCATGTTTCTTCAAGGGCACATGGCAATGAAGATGAGGATAACAGTTCAAATAATGTAAATAATGTAAGTAATCATATCTCATCTCAGAGATATAGACAGATATTGAAGACAGTGAATTTCTTCACAGATGAAGAGGAGACTTGAGGCAACAGAGATGTGGTCCTACAGGATGCTGCTGAGAACACCATTAATGGGGCATGTGAGCAACAAGGAAATTTTAAGGAAAATGAAAAATGAACAGGATACTTGTGCTTACAATCACAAAGAATGAGGAAACATTGAGGAAAGAATGCTTTCAGAACTTGATACTCACAGGACATATTGAAGGCAAGAGTGACAGAGGGAAACAGGGTAACCTACTCCATGAGATTGTATAATGGATGAGAAGTTGTGGAGGGCCATTATTGTACATGTCATAAAAAGAAGTGATGAAAGATTGAAAGGAAGGTAAAAAGAATGAAATGGGAAGAAGGAATTGCAGAAGATAAAAGCAAATAAAAAAAGAAAAAACATGGCAGAAAAGAATTATAAACATTTATTAATTCAGAAAAAGAAAACATACCCAAGAAAAATTTAAAAAAGCATGTAAAATAAAAAAGAGGATAACAAATATTGCTTAGTGCTACAAAGCCTAGGAAGTTGTAGAGAGCCACCTTCACCCATCTTGAAGGGTCAGAAATCATAAAAGATAATATTCTTTAATGTCTATGTTGGCTTCAATCTTGGGGAATGTGTGCTAAAATTTATAGATAAACTAGCAGCATGGCCCGGCGTAGCCCATGCTTGATTCAAAAATTGTATGACTCATACAGCAATCACTATGACTTAAAATATTTTTGCCCTTCCTTGCCTTAAAGGAGTGCCCTTTGCCGTGCTGATGTTGCTAAATGCCTTACTTCTTGCCGATCTCACACTGCAAATGTTTTCTAAGCTCTACTAAACATTAAATCTGTTACAAAAAAAGAACTAAACAAAATGAACACAAAATGATCAGCTTTAAAAAAGGACTCGTAACTGGAAAAACCAAATGAAAAAAAGAATGTTAACAACTAATACACCCAACCCGGTTCTGTGGAATCAGAATCAATGTTGAGTTTAAGCAAGCGAATGAGCCAATTGGAGTAAAGTGCCATGCAGATTTAAATTTTTCCCACTTGTGACGAATGCAGTTATCAATTTTTTTTGCATGCTAGCATGCTAGTTAACATTCGTGTCAGTCAGCTGTTGGCTCTCACACTGGCTAATAGAATCTTCCTGCCTATTCGTGGCAGCCAGCTATAGGCTCTCACTCTGGCCAGTAAAAAATGGCCACAAACTACATAAAAACTGTCATAGAAGCATGAAAAAATCGATTATTTCCACTATTGATGGGAGTTGGGAAATGCAAATTCAAATGCAAATGATCCAGCCAGCTATAGGCTCTCACTCTGGCCAGTAGAAAATGGCTGCAAACTACATAAAAACTGCCGTAGAAGCATGAAAAATCGATTATTTCCACTATTGATGGGAGTTGGGAAATGCAAATTTGGTCTTTGCCTTCCCACTAACTTGGAGCATGTGCATGTAAATTTTGGTGCAAATCCATCAAAAATTGCGGCCGTGCATTTGTTACACACACACATCCTGCCTTTTATAGATAGAGATCCTATAGATGCATGCTGGGATTTCTTCCTAAACAATATAAATGGACAATATTCAGTCTGTGCCCCACATGGAAGCTTACAGTCAAGCAAAATTAAATTACCATATTTAAGAAATGTTAATGTTTAGTTCAGATCCTTTGAATCACTGCTACCTTTGTTTTTGTATCCAAAATATAACCAAAGTAATTTCCAAGGAATTAATGGATTTATTTCTTTATTCAAATGCGCAGGCCAGTAGACATAAATTTACACTGTTTGAAAAAAACAGGCATATCCCCTAAATGTAATGTTGAAAATAATAAGATATATGAGAAAATGCATTTTCACTTCATTGGGAGCTGTGTGAAATAAAAGAAAGAAACATTTTATTTTTATTTCTTGCCTTAAATCTAGAATTCTATAATCACTTGACTGTATCCCTTTTGCATGTGAACAATGCAAACTTTTTATTTTGTTACTGTCTTATAGTTGCTTTGTTTTGTCTTGTATTATCTTACCTTGTTACTTTTCTTGCTCTTCAAATTGTTATTCCGAATTTTGTCACCAAATTACCTTACTTTATAGTGCATGACTGGAAGAATCATGCCTTTCCCAAAAGCATTCATATATAGGAAAAACAACAAGCTGAGGAGGATAGATGTTAACATTATCTTGCAGGGCTTCCTGGGCCAATTGTTGCAACTCATGTAAGGGCCACAGGACAGTTTGGAAAAAAGATGGATTTAAAAAAATAAAAAGATTTACAAGTAAAAAAATAATGCAACAAATATATTTGCATCACAATTTTGTATATTAAGTATAAATGAGATTCTAGGACAGGAAAATATTTGCAAATAATAAAAATATTGATAAACAACTGATATATTGTAGTTTGTATCTCATACTTGTATATACATGATATGATCATCGTATCACTTTTTACTCACTTCTGGCGTTGCTTCTTCAAAAGTGTATTTTCTTGTACTAGATCTTTTATTGCATGCACATTTGAGTCTCAATCCAAAATGGAAAATATTACATTTCCACAGAGAAACTTATACATCTCTCTCTTTCTCTCTCTTTTGCCCACATCCTGCAAGATGATTTTGTACAACTCCATGGCAAAGCATCCAGTCCAACAAAAATTATCTTTATGTTTTTTAACTTAATTAAATATACATAATTATATAATCCAATCAGATTAATGGAAATTATTGATAATTAACAATAATGTTTCTATGATATTGATATTTAACCTTGTCTTAATTTTCAAATAAACTTTAATGAATATTTAATTAAAATGCCAGATTGCATTTTGTACTTGGTTATAAAATTTTGTTTTGATTTTTTTAATGTGTATTTATTGTCACTGTGTATAATTCAGGGATAATAAATACATATTTTAAAAATCCAAGAAAAATTTATCTTTTCTTTTATATTAAATATTTATTTTATTCAAAGAATTCTAAAAATAGATTTTTTAAGACTCTCAAAATTGATAATAAGCTGTTATATATCAGAAAAATGTTTCTCTATTAGAATCTTCTTTCAAAAATAAAATTTAAACTATTTTAGTTCTTTTTGAAAGATCCAAGTGATCCAAATGTCAGCCTTGAAAAAGATTTTTGCTTTTCTATAACACAATCAGTGAAACCTTGTCAATTGTTTGATGGTCTGCCAGTTGACTCTGGGTCAGGTTTTGTTTTTGAACGCCAATATTGGGGAATCAATGATCAGGTAGATTGTGGATTGTTGCCATAAGAACTCAGACAAATTCTTACATTAACTTATCGAATTACTTACCTTTTTTTTTTAGGTGAAATTGAATTTGCAATTACAATTAATATTTACTGCCAGAAAAGTAACTGACAACCATATTTGCAGATGACCATGCATATAGACTCACGTAGATGTGCAAAAAGCACTTCCAGAAGAAAACCAGATAGTTAGATTTTAGGAAGTGGGACAGGCTGAAAAATTTTCAGCACCCACATATATGCAAATGTATTTGTGTGTGTATGTATATATATATATATATATATATATATATATATATATATATATATATATACAAATAAATAATGTGTGTGTGTGATGAACTGTTCAACAATTTAGCTCTGAAGCTTAACTATCAGATATACAGGCTAAAGATGGACCAACTCTATAGTAAATAGATTTTCTTTGAATTTAACAAGTGTTCCAATTATTTTGTCTAACCCCTGTATATATATATATATATATATATATATATATATATATATATATGGGAAAAAATGTGTGTATATATATATATATATATATATATATATATATATATATACATACATTCTATTATGACGTCATTTGTTTACATTCGATACGCCAGAGCAGTTATGAATGTACGAGATTCATGGAAAATTGAGTTTATAAGCAGTAAATTCGACCTTGTCTGCCGAACGCTTCTTTGTAGCCTAAGCGGTAAGGCACGTCAAAGTATATGACAGTTCCGTATAGGATGCAGGTTCGAATCCTGTCAAAGAAACGAATATTTTCTATGAAAATTTCTGGACATTCAGACGGTAAATGTTATTTAATACTGTTTATCATAAACAGAGCATTTGCTTAAATACTTGTATCTATAAAATAACAACGTTAAACATAAAATATATATATATGTATGTAATTATATATATTATTATTTATATATTATATGCACAGTACTTATTAGAAAGCGCTCAATATCAGAGATAAAGCTAATATATTTGGTTGGATTGATGTGAGTTTGTGAGCCTGGGTTTCACGCTTTTTGTCGGACGATCACAAAAGCGTGAAACCCAGGGTCACAAACCCATATCAATCCAACCAAATATATATATATATATATATATAATTTGTGTGTGATGAACTGTTCAATGATTTAGCTCTAAAGCTTAACTATCAGATACACAGGATGATAGATGGAATATGCACTGTTTCAAAATTAAAAACAAAACAGGGCAGATATCCAATAAAAATAACATTGAAGTATTATACAGTGTGAATTGTCGCCATATTATATTTTTAATTTTGTGCATGGGCTTTGTTTGCTCTTTATTTTGTTAACTACAAGGTACAGTAGAGTCAGTTGGGCACTATCTGTGAGAAAAAGAGCACCATTCACTTTGCCAGAAATTTGAAAAAACTGCATGCTGTACTGCTTGGCATTCGTACCGGAAGCTCCAATACAAGCATTTCAAAGTGTTTGGGTGTCAATCTGAGGACAGTGCAGAGGATTCAGAAAAAGCTGAGTCTAATGGTGATTATGAAGGTATGTCAGCTCGGAAAACTAACTGTAATTGTTCTGATTTGTTGGTAAGGGCCTCAGACTAAACATGGAGGCCTACATCAAGGGTCTTGAGGAGGTAGTGCTGCTCGGGGTCAAGAGGGTGGCTGCTGGAAGACTCTATATCTGGCAACAGGACTCTGCACCATGCCACACAAGTAGGAGAAACCAGTCATGACATCAGTCAACTTCTGTGACCACATCACCCCTTACATCTGGCCACTTAACCCTCTTGATTATTATGTGTGGGGCAGAGTTGAGCAAGAGACCAACAAAACTCCCTGTAACACCAAAGATGAACTGAAGGCAAGGATTATGGCAGCATTCACCAACATATACAAGGAGACTGTCCAGAAGAGTTGCAGGAGATTCCAAAATCAACTGGAGGTTGTGATTTAAGCCAATGGTGATTTTGTTGAATAAATTTACTCTTTAATATTTCAAAATATTTTTGTTTAATTTTGGTAAATATATCTGTTAAAATGAGATGTCAGTGTTATTTTTATTTTTGCATAATTTAGATGACAATTTATCCATCGCACCCTATATATATATATATATATATATATATATATATATATATATATATATATATATATGTCAGTTTGTTTAATGAACACAATCTTCAGGTGATATAAACTATATTTTGTGACATCATTGAATACTTTTCCCCAACTACATATATATATATGTCACAAAATATAGTTTATATCACCTGAAGATTGTGTTCATTAAACAAACTGACATCATTGTTGATATCAACATATGCTCTACCCCAGGTATTGAGTATTTTACCCTATAAATATAGTATACCGCAAAAACCATATCATATATATATGTTTAGTGGTTTGAATATTCGCTTTCTGACCATGAGACCTGGGTTCGAATCTCACCATGGTTGATTTGTCAGGAAGTAGACTCCCTGATGTTATCAATCTGGTGGGAAAGTGCCTGAAAAACCATACCACAGGTTGACCCAAGCCTTGTGAGTGAAATTGGGTAGACAGAACCGTTTCATCGATAGCTGGGCTAGCACAAAGTCACAAATTGTGACCCAAGGTTTGAGTGTGCTGGTCTTGTTCATACTGTTGATCACACTAGATAACACACTCTTTCCCAGAAACTCTCACTGAGATCTGCTCAGCATAATTGCAGTATAAACCACAGGCTGGCTTCATGGGTGTTGAACAAATAAAAATCTGGCTGAGCGAGTGTTTGCAATAGGGATTGGCTAGCTGCTCTAATAGATTGGTATCCTCAAATACGTGTGACCAGCTATACATATATATATATGTGTGTATGTACAGGATGCAGCAGAAATGATAAAATATAGCTAGATGAAGACACCATTGGATTCTCTTCCTTGTGCATCATGGTGTAGAGTCCAGTTGCCAGGCATAGGGTCTTCCAGTGGGCACCCTCTTGACCCAGGGCAGCACTACCTCTTCAAGGCTCTTAATGTAAGTCTTCATGTTGAGCTTGAGGCCTTGTAGGAAGATGAATGGAGGCATAATTTCGCCATCACAAGTACAAACACCATACTTTTGACTGGATATATCATCCAACTCTTTCTGAATCCTCTGCATGGTCCTTAGATTGACACCCAAATACTCTGAAATATTCAATGGAGACATAACGTTGATAGCACTAGTGATTACTCCAAACACCATGTTGACTGGATATATCTTCCAACATTGAGTTTTGGTACACTTTTTCTCCCAGACAGTGCCCAACTGACCCTACTATACTGTGCAGTCGACAAAATCAAGAACAAACAACATGCATGTGTGAAAATAAAAATATAAAATGGTGACAGTATACCTATCTCACACTGTATATATATATATCACTATCTATCTATCTATCTATCTATATATATATATATATATATATATATATATATACACACACACACACACAGATAGGGTGACAGAGATTACCTATTTGATGGTTATGTAGTTTTTATCTGTCCCTTTCTGTTTTCATATATATAGGATCAGTCAAAAGTAACATCCGATTTCTATGCTTTTTCGTCTGCCATTTTTATTACAGTCTACAAGAAGCTGGAAATCAATAAAAGACATGTTTATCAACCCATTTATTCGGATAAAAATATATTAAAGAACTTGCAAAAGAAAAAACACAAAGAATTAAGTTAGCAAATTAATAATCTGCAAGAAAACACCCTTTCGATATTCATGAGTGAGTGCTGAAAAGTTCTTGGCCTGATCTATTCCCAAAAATCTGGACAAATTAGCAAACATTTTTGGAAGTTCTTCATCATCAGGCTGCAAACATTTCAGCATCAGTATATCCATATTCACTGCCTGAAGATTACCATCACATGAGACTTGAAGTCACGGATGGGGAGGAGGAGAAGTTGACTCCATGATTGTATAATCATATATATATATATATATATATATATATATATATATATATATAAGTAAAGTAAACTGAAAAAGATATCTGATAAATTGAATGCAGAAAACAAGATTCTTGCTTCAAAAGCAGCTAAAAAGAAGCAATATATATAATGGGATTTTACATTAATATTTTCCCTACCAATTTAGTTTACATTTTTTCTTCTTCCCCCTCCTTCTTCATATTTTTTTTTTTTTTTTTTTGACAAGAAATAGGCATTGATAATGTGATAATAGCTATTTAAGGATTAATCATTGATAGGACTGAAGGGAAAAATTACCTAAAATGTCTGTCCATTTTTCGATGATATTGAGAGGATGAAAAAGAGCTTTAAGAACATAAATAAAATTGTATGTGGTAATATATATTAATGTTAAAATCAAAAGAAAATAAGAACTAAAAAAAAAAGTTCTATAGTCTGCCTGAATTGGTGTATTAAGCTGACCAGTTATCCAAGCTTTACATTAAGAATTTGTGGATGGAATCCATCTTGTTTTGTCTGTATACTTTTCCCTTTTTTTTTATTTTCTTTCTAATAATAACTTCTGATATCAACATTTTCTTGGAATCTTTATTATCTTCAAAACATTAGTTACATCTATGCCCGAATATTAGTGTGGACAGCTATTTTTCTTAAGAGACACTTGAAGTTGTTTCACGCAAATACATGGATATGTTCAGAGATGCAAGTGTGGGTGTGTGAGAAGTCTCTCTCTCTCTCTCTCTCTCTCTCTCTCTCTATATATATATATATATATATATATATATATATATATATATATGTGTGTGTGCATGTGTCTGTATATTTTATGGTGATAATGATATTGTATGTATAAGCACTTACCTGTCACTTTCCTTCCCTACTATCTCTGTAGCTATCTATCTAAATGCTCGTCATTGCTCTCTCTCTCTCTCTATCTATCTATCTATCTACCTACCTACCTAATTCTTCATTATCTCTATCCATCTATCTAAATGCTCATTATCTATCTATTTCTTGTTTTTTTTCTATTTTGTTATCAATCTAAATGCTCATCTCTTTCTCTCTACATATCTACATTTATCTATCCATCTAAATGCTCATCATCTCTCTTTCTCTCTAAATGCTTATCATCCTCTCTATCTAAATGCTCATTATCTCTCTTTCTCTCTATCTAAATGCTCATTATCTCTCTTTCTCACTATCTAAATGCTCTTCATCTCTCTTTCTCTCTATCTAAATGCTCATCATCTCTCTTCCTCTCTATCTAAATGCTCATCATCTCTCTTTCTCTCTATCTAAATGCTCATCATCTCTCTTTCTCTCTATCTAAATGCTCATCATCTCTCTTTCTCTCTATCTAAATGCTCATCATCTCTCTTCCTCTCTATCTAAATGCTCATCATCTCTCTTTCTCTCTCTAAATGCTCATCATCTAAAATGCTCATCATCTCTCTTCCTCTCTATCTAAATGCTCATCATCTCTCTTCCTCTCTATCTAAATGCTCATCATCTCTCTTCCTCTATCTAAATACTCATCATCTCTCTTTTTCTCTATCTAAATGCTCATCATCTCTCTTTCTCTCTATCTAAATGCTCATCATCTCTCTTTCTCTCTATCTAAATGCTTATCATCTATATATATCAGTCTGTTTCTTTATTTCTTTCTATCTGCATACCATAGATAAATAATATAAAATGTTCATAAACTTATCTTTCGAACTTTAAGTTTCACAGATGTATCTGGTCAGAGGAGGGTTAAACAGTTCACGCTTTCTGTTTTTGCTGTTTGGTGAAAAATTTGTTAGTCTACATACATACGCACACACAGATACTCGTGCTCTTGGTGAAGGATAATATGTATATTTATTAATATATATATATATATATATATATATATATATATATATATATATATTTAAAGAAAGAAAGAAAAGTAAGATATATAATAAGGTGTTCTTATTGATATTTTTTATTTTCATTTTTACAAAACAGTGCTCAATGTAAATTTACAGAGCATAAATATTATTAATTAACTGATTTCAAATATGGTTTCTTCGCTACACAGCAATAACCAGGTTTCAAAAACTGAAGCTAAAAACTTCAACTTTAATTATATAATTAAATTAAAAGCATTAGTTCTATTTCATCGTCAAGCAAATTTTGGAATAACTTATTTTTAAATTTACTGAGTTTTAAACACACATATAAATTCATAATTTCCTGCTTCCATATGGACAAAAACAACTTGCTCACTACAAGTCAAGATGCAGCTGCAACAAAACAAGAATGCATCTTTGTAGTGAGCAAGTTATTTTTGTCGGTATGTCAAAATTATAATAGATAATTATTGGTCTACTCTTGGTATTGAGCCCTCTTTTGAATTAATGCTGTCAACGTTTGAATTTATATTATTTTTATTCTCATTACATTCGGATGTGTATATATATATATATATATATATTTGGAAAACTATGGGAAAAGTGCTCAATATCAGGGACAGAGCAAATGTAAATTTTAGCAGTAGTGACAGTCTGTTTCATGCTTAAACACAGTCACATAGCTTACATGTATGCATATATATATATATATATATATATATATATATATATGAAGAAATATTGTCTTAAGATGTGCTATATTTATTGGATAAAGTGCTCAATATCAAAGATAGAGCATGTGTAAATATAAAAGTGAACATAGATGTTTCATGCTAGATGCAATCGTCAGGCCACTAGTGGCCTGACAATTGCATCTAGCATGAAACAGACTATCACCTCTAAGTGTTGACTTCTATGTTCACATTTATATATATATATAATTTCTCAGAGTTAACCTGTAGAAAAAGATAATATTTATAAATGTAAAAGACAGTAGGAAAACTGTAATATAAGCCGATGATATTGTCTTTTACATATATCTGATGACTGGCCTCTCATATTTGAGGATGCCTGTCTGCTAGAGAAGCTACCAAATCCCTGCTGCAGATGCCTGCTGAGTTACATTTATCAACACTCACGAAGCTCACCTGCGGTTTGAACTGCAACTATGCTGAGCAGGCCTGAGTTACAGCTTCTGGGGGAGAGAGAGAGAGAGCATGATATCTAGTGTGATGAACAGTCTGAACAAGGCCAACATGCTTAAAGCCTCAGTCACAATGACTTGTGACTTTGTACTAGCACAACCATTTATGCCTCCCAAAGGGTTCCATCTATGTAATTTCATTCATAAGGCTTGGGTCAACTCTGTGGTATGGTTTTGAGGCACTCTCCAAATGTGCCACATGCTGAAATCAATAACATCCTTCCTGACAAATCGACTATGAGATTCCAACCCGGATCTCATGGAAGTGAACATACTAAACAATCGTCCATATGCCCATATATATATATATATATATATATGCATTTTTATATATATTATTTATATATTATATATGTGCAGTACTTATTGGAAAGCGCTCAATATCAGTGATAGAGCTAACATATTTAGTTGGATTGATGTGAGTTTGTGACCCTGTGACCATCAGACAAACAGATGATCGCAAATAGTGTGAAACCCAGGGTCACAAACTCACATCAATCCAACTAAATATATATATATATATATATATATATATATATATATATATATATATTTTTTTTTATTTTATCCCTATACTATAACACTAGCAGTGTAAAAAACAGATGATGCAATTTGTAAATAAAATAATATTACAGAAACTGATATCTGGGGAAAAAAATTCAATAAAAAAAAAGAAAAGAGTAAAAACATCCATACTGCTTAAAAATAATTAACTAGCATTGCAGTGTCTAGCCAAAAAAAAAAAAAACACTGAAAGATTTACCTAAGCTGATACGTAATAGTGTTCAATACACTAAGTTGAGCAAAATTAGAATACCTAAAGCACCAGAACATATCTACCTAAGTTTCACCTACCAGATCAACAGAATTATCCTAATGATCTGGTAGGTGAAACCTAGGTAGATAGGTTCTGGCTCTAATATTTTATATATATATATATATATATATATATATATATATATATATATATATATATACAGTTTAATAAGACCACTTATTTGTAACAGTTATTTTCTTTGTTTTGCATAAACTTGTATCATGTAAGATTGTATAATGCAATAGCTTTTTGTTATTGCATCACCCAGTATTCACACATGATTTATGGTCAAAACATTTTTGTCATTGTCAAAGCAGCCATTGTGATGGTATTTGTGTAGTGAATTAGGCTTAGAATATTGGCAAAAACTCTATCCATTGACCAACATGAAGGGCACAAGTTGAGGTTCTGCATGGTGAAGTTTCTTTCAAAAGTAGGTTTCAAAACAATGATCGAGATGACATTTGAAGACTCTCCCCAGCAAGTTCCTGTAAAAAAAATACATGATGCTCTGCTTCAAAATGTTACATATGTCAGTTCTATGATAGCACTTCACATCCTATGAGGTTTGTGTTTGGTCTGAAAATGATTGAAACCTGCTCATAAACTATGGCTAACTGCAGCTATGAAATCCAAGCATCTGGCATTTCCTAAGCAGTGTGAGAATTGGAGATAGGAGTAAACTGGAGATAGGAGTAAACTGGAGATAGAAGTAAACTGGAGATAGGAGTAAACTGGAGATAGGAGTAAACTGGAGATAGGAGTAAACCTATATTTTCAGAAGAATCTAATCATGTTTGTTATGCTTAAGAGAAACATTAGACGAATCCCTGTTAAGAGATCATTTTGAAAAATATACAATCCAGGCTCTGAAGCATCCACAAAGATAGATGATCTGGAACATCTGCACTCTAGTTCTTGCCCCCAGGAACAAGGTATATGGAACTACTGCAGGAGAAACTGGAACAGCATATGCACATTCATCAGTGCACAATATTAATGCATTATGACACTCCATGCTACTGATCAATGATAGATCAAGATTTTTTGACCAGGATCAACTACAATTGACTGGCCCAATTGAGTCTAGATTTGAACCAAATTAAAAGTCTATAGGAAATTATCAAAAACAATGTTGTAGAAAAACTACCAAGTAGTGAAATATTGATTATTGTAAGAACATGATTCTCAGCCTTCCCTACTGCTTACAAGCGGTAATCAAATACAAAAGAAGTCATTTAAAAATGGTTGATATTCATCACATATTAGTAGGCCTTTTCATTAAACTGAAGCTTGAAAGGAAAGCTTTTAAAATCTAAATTTTTTGAACAAGACAAATACTGACAACACTGGACTGGTCGTATAAGAGTCCAGATTCTAAGCCAATTGAAAATTTAAGGGAAATAATAAAGAAAATGATGCAGAAAAACAAACTTCAAATTGACTAGCACAGAAAGAGCCTATTAAAAATGTCTGAAAAAAATAAATCTTAGTTGATTATTGTAACAAATTAATTCCCAACATATCCAAACAGTAATCAAAAATGAAGGAAATCATATAAAATAATGACCGTTGGACTATTTGGCTTGAAATGAAGAGAGAACATCATCATGTACAGATTTGTGAGTAAAACTGAATCAGTCTATCAAAAATTACTTGTTATTTAACTTTAAAAGGTTAAAATTACAAGATGGACATATACCAATGTAACTGACTATAAAAATACTTTAAGATCCCCTGGTAAGAGATTTGATGAAAAGTATACAGTCTATGTAGCACCCACCAAGCCAGATGATTTTTGGTGGCAAGTCCAAATATGGAACATCTGCACTCTAGTCCTTGTTTCCAGGAACAATGGTACAAGGTATGTGGAACTACTGCAGGAAAAACTGGAACTGCATCTGCACATCCATCAGTGCACAATATTAATGCATTATGACACTTCATGACACTGACCAAAGGGAAAATTATCAAAAATGATGCTGCAGGAAAACTACCATCAAGTAGTGAGATTATTAAAGACATCTCGACAAAAGAAATCTTCTTTGCTGTAACAAATCTATTCTCAGCCTGCCCCGCCATATCCAAGAAGTTACACGAAATCATTGAAACCTGCTTGTAAGCCACAGTTAATTGCAGCTACGAAATCTAAAATTCTGGCATTTGCTAAGAAATATGAAACTTGGAAAGCTGAAGACTAGAGGGAAGCTATCTTTTCCAACGAATCTATTCTTCAACAGTTCTTTATGCATAAAAGATTTTATTAGAAGAATCCTTATGAGATTTAATGAAAAGTATACAGTTCCAGTATATGAAACATCCACCAAACCAGATGATTTAGAGTACCATGTCACCGACCAAAGATTGTTCAAAATAGTTTAAACAGGATCAATGTGAAACACTGCGCTGGCCAGGAAACAGTTCAGATTTAAATCTGATATGTTCCAGAAAGGGATATATTTGTTCGAAGTAGGAAAGTGATTGTTGACTACTGTAACCGTGTAGGACAATCTAGCAGGTAACCGTAATGGACTGGTCCTCATCATAGTCGTAGGCAATAGGCGTAGCCAATAGGCATCCTCATCAGTCTGTATTTATGGCTGACACCAGCCAATCATATTACTGTGAGGGTGAACCCAGATGTATGCATATTCATTACATCAGAATCCAACTGAAAAGTTATGGAGAATTATTAAAAATAAAGTTCTTTTAAGTAGAGAAGCATGGAGAGAGGCTATTGAAAAAGTTTGGACAAATAAATCTCTGCTGTTTTAACAACTCTATTCTCAGCATGCCCCACTGCATCCAAGTAGTAAGCAAAAGTAAAGGAGGCCCTACATAATACTGACAACTGGATTATTTAGCTTGAAATGACTAGAGACCATCATTATGTACAAATTTGTGTGTAAAATTGAATCAGCCTCTGCTAAATAATTAACTATAAATTATCTAATTACAGCATCATTAGATAATACTGACAATTCCTAAAATTGACAGTGCTTTGTGATTGTTGCTACCTTATCAACATTTACTTTTTTCTATCTACATATATATATATATATATATATATATATATATATCAGGGCCAAGGCAAAAGCCCCCAATGGTCCTATCTATGATACAGGACCCACCACTCTACTACATCTCAATTTCATAAGGTAGTATGCATATAAAATACAAATTTTATTGTAGCCTAATTATGTTCGATAATGATTCATATATGATATAGGGGAACAATTTGGATAGAAAAAGTGAAATAAAATACATTGTATTTATTTCATTTCACCCCAAGCAAGGCAATAAAGCCACTAAGAAGTGAAAGGTTACTGAATGTTATAGAATATGAGAAAAAGAAAAACATTAAGGAGAGAGAGAGAGTGCAATAAAAGAACAAGAATTAAGAAGACTGAAGAACAACTGACATTGCATTTAAATTTTTGAAGATCCATGTTGATTGGAATGGCCAAAGTTAAAAGAGAGTTCCACAAGTGAGAAGTGAGAGCAAGAAACTGTTAGCATAAAACTTTTGGTTATATCTAGCAATTTCAACTGTAAAATGATGAGACCAAGCTGCCAGTCTAGTACTGCACTTAAATTCATAAAGGCTAGGTGCCAAAGAGGAAAGAGATATTTATTGTTTAATACAGAAATGTGGCACATGGCCAAAAGGGTGGATTGGGGAAAGGACGGTCTTCTTCTGTCTTAACTATAACTTAGCTAGCCTCCAAACACTGACCCAATCTTAGGAAACAATACTCCTTACACCAAAACAACATATTCATACATACCTTTCTTACTACAATCACCATAATACCTCATTGTCTCTTATGAAAATACTAACTAGTCCCCATATTTACAATTCATTGTCTGTGGGGGGAAGGGGAATAAAACAACAAAGAGGAAAGCTTATCAGAACAATTACCATGAAAATATTTATAGAAAAGGAACTGGGAAGTTACAATACAGTGGTAGGAATTTGACTTAAGTATAGATACCAGGTCAAGACTGATAACATTGCAGATTCTTTTTTGTACTTTATCACAAATTACTAAATACATAGCAGAAGAACCAGATCAGATGTGACAGCAATATTCAATGCAAGAAATGAATGGTAGACTTATAAATGTGTAAGATAGATTCTGGCAAGAAAAATTGTCACGCATGACACAGTGAATCGACTTTCCTAGCAGACCTAGCAATTGATTTGATATAATCTTTCCATTTTATGTCAGCAATTGATCCCAAGAAGTCACTCTCCTGGAGGTTAGCCTCAGCCATGTGGATGGAAGGCAAAAAAAAGTTTTCTCTCAGACAATTAAAAAAAAAAACAAATTTGTTTTGGAGTTATTAAAATTAACAAAGTATTTCTTGACCCAGTTAGCAACAGAGTTCATTTTTGAGATTTTCTGCCAATTTGACCTCTCATCAAACCAATCAGACTTACCATTAAAACAACAGTAAATAGTTGAATCATCTATTTACATCTTAAATTACATTTTAAAACTTTCACCTAATGATGATTCTTTAAGATTTTATTTATAGGTATAATGTGTAAAGGTCAGCAAATGGATTCTCCATCAAATTATGACAAATTAGAAGATTTGTTAGCTTCAAATGAACCTTTTCTGAAACATTTCAATGACTAGATGGGAGACTAAACATGCAAAAAGAAGAAAAATGTTGTCCTGCCAATGAAGAATATAGTTCAGGTTGAATGAAAATGGATATGATGAGATGTTAAAAGTGGATAACAATAAATATTCACTGTTAAAAGTAAATTAAATTTGATAAAAGTGGATAAAAATGATTCACAAACTGGGTTAAAAGTTTTGATCTTTTAATAAAATTGCTTGATTATGTCAGAATTGGATCTGTTAAATATGGATCAAAGTGAATAAGATTCTCCACTCTTGTTCAGAATGAACAAATGTCCAAAAACCATGTGTTGCTGTACTACTTCCAGTTGGACTAAAAGTGATGGCAAACACAATTTCTACATGTAAATGGCAGGTATAAGGAAACTGAATAAATTACAAGGCAATATTTTTATGTTTTTATATAACAACAGTCCTGGATATGATGATAAACTATATCCAGCAGCAAGATTCTGATAGGGATATTGGAGGTTTTGAGGCATGTGGAACCACCTTTTAATTGATGTTGTTCCTAGATCAACCCAGAGCCAAGGTGGTAGCACCTGTAAGGGTCCCAGCTATGGGCAAATAGGGAACCCCCAAACAAAAGCCAAACTCTGTGAAAGTATAAAAATACATTTTTATATAAAAAAAAATTACAAACAATGCCTGTTCATAGTAAAATTACCAAAATACCCATTCATACTAAAATTACCAACAGTACGATTTTAAAGCAGTACAATTTTATAGTAGAATTACTAACAATACATTTTATCTGTAGTTGAAGGTATACAATTGTGTTCAAAATGTTCAGATTTCAGCATTAAATAATGCATAGAGGTTGATAGACCACTAAACAAAATCAACCAACCAATTTATAGTGATTTTCCAAGCGTAGCTTAGATGTGGCACAAGGCCGAAAGTATGGGGCACCCAGTGAGGATCAAACTAACTACTCAGTTGTAATTGTTCTAGCAAGACAAGCTTGCTAACCATTACACGGCCTCACGCTACGCAAACCAACTAATTTATATAACATAGTAATAAGAGAGATAAAAAACACTAGTATACATGCAAAAGAATAAAAACATTAAAATATAGGAATTATGAATTGTGTGTGAGGTAACTCATGGGTGTGGGTGGGTGTGTCAGTGAAGTTCAGTCACTCAGGTAACAGATATTCCCATCCCATACCCAGGAACAAGGTCCCAGTGGGTGCTGTCTCTTCTACCGCATTCCAGAAGGAGAAAAGAGAGAGAAGATAGGAAAAGACTGTTTTTTTTTTCATAACAGTTTAACAGCACTTTCATATGGTGTCTTGGCAAAGCCAAATGTGGGCAACTGACACATGCTACAGTTGATTAAAAAAATAAAGAAGAATTTGTATTTAATACTGTTTTAAATTTTTTTGAAAGCTTTGAAAAAGAATTATTTCAGGCATGATTGTTGACATAATCTAACTGTGCTGACACGCTCTACTGTTTACTTTATTTTACTTTGTGTTACACGTACGAAAGTTAGAAAATAAAGTTGCGGCAAAATGATTTTAGCTGAGATCATATCCTCTGTGTTGAGTTTAAGGTAGCTTTTATTATTTTTTTTTTTTAATTCTTCTCCTTTTTGCAAAGTGTTCATAATCTGTTTTGCAAGAATCAACCAGCACCAAAGAAGTTCAAATGCCTTGCTTTGAACAATGAATCCAATCAAACTGGTTTCAATATAATTGATCAGAACAGACACTAATTTAATGAGACATGCGATCGGAATCCTTCAGTCACGAGAAATCACATTTTTAATACAAGTTCTTCTCAGTAGGATCTGTTGACAATTTCTTTGTTGTTGTTTGAAAACTGTTTGTACATAACTAAACAGAATGAAAAACACAAAGACAGATTTCTCATCTTTATTTGAGAGAAGAAAAATATTTAAAAGCTTATAAAAATTTATTTTATGCCATAAAGTATTAATCACCAATTCAAATGAAGTTCGTAAATGAGAAAAAGAGAAAAGTTCCCAAAAACTTTTGTTGTCTTCAATAACCTCCTCTCCAAAGCTAATCAATATACAACATGCTTTTTTTCTTAATGTACAAGGGTGGGCTGAAAAGTTCAAAGGTTGACTATGAAGAAGCAATGCTAGAGCTGTGAAATCTTGCATGCATCAATTTCAACTCTCCTCATTAATAACTGCATTGTTTTTTTTTTCCAGGTACGAGGTTGGGCTGAAAGGTTCGTAGCCCGAATATGAAGGAATGATGCTAGAGCTATGAAATCTTGCATGCATTAATTTCAACTCTTCTTATTAATAACTGAATTATTTTTTGCAGGTAAAAATGACATCGGTTTTTGGTTTTGCATCTAACATTTTATCGGTTTTATACCTGCTAATTACACAATGAACAACACTTTTAGACCTATGAACAATATCAGAAATTTCTGAAATTAACTTTTTTTCTTGATAGTTAACAAAAATGAGTTTTTTTTCTTCAAAAGAGAGCGTTTTGCGTGTAGAATTTGCCATATTGCTTAAAAATAAAGTCCTAATGATAAATGAACTTTTACTTATTGTTTAAAAGCTCCATCGAGTTTTTTAACAATGTAAATTAAAAGTTTAAGTAAATTATTAACATCGTTCTTTAACTTTTGTCCAGTAGCTTATTTCGTTTGTTCCATTTAATCTTTATTTTAAAAAAAAAACTATTTTGTAAATTTTTGTAACTTTGTATAATATGCATTACACCGTAATCTTTATTCGCTAAAAATTTAATTGCTAATCATGCATTACTATACACATATTTATGTCTTTGTTGTTTCCGTTCCTTATATTATGGCTGCTACTGTATATATATATAAAATCAGTTTATATGTTATCTTTAGTGTATACTTGTATTTGAGCAGACATTTATTTATTAAATCGCATATTTATATTTATCTAGCAACAAGGATATTTGAGAAATCTTATAAAAGGAAAATATGTGTTCTCCTGCAAGATTTGAACCTATGTCCCTGCCAGGCAGAAGGAACTGTCCTTAGATTTGAATCCTACTAGAGGGTGCATATTTTTCTTTAATAAGATTTTTCAAATATTTCCACCAGTAGATGAAATTAAATAATTATAATGCTTAATAAATAAATAGAGCATCAACTCAAATACAAGTATTCAATAAAAATAATGTTCAATGTGATAAAATCTGTTGGATTAATAAATAAAAATATTCATTACTTCTTTAGAATGAATATATATATATATATATATATATATATATATATATATATGGGGAGAGAGAGAGAGAGAGAGAGATTGAATCAGCATCATTCAGGAAGGGTTTTTATACCATTTACTTAGATGTATGTATTTACACAGTTTCTCTTCACAAGAATAACTCATCCAATGCCAATCTTGGCACAAGTGGCACTGGTTCTTTTGTTCTGCTTTCAGACACAAGAAGCAAGCGTGAAATGGCAGAAAAGAACTGATAAAAGAAGCGCAAATTCTTGAAGGTTGTTGAAACAGACCCTATCTTAGAAATCCATACACCTCTGTGACTGGTATCAGAAAGCAAATATCTGTCTCTGAGAACCATTATAAATTTGATTCCAATACAACCAAAAGTAGAACCCTCAGGGTCTACAAGAATAATGAAGTAAAGGCCTCAAAAATCCACTAAAGCTAGAATAAAGTTCTAGTTCCTTTCAGCAGAAGAATTTTCAAGAAAAATGTAAACTTTGTTAACCAGTTGTAAACCTTCAAACCTGAACTCATTAATTTCAAATGAATTGTGCAAATATATATATAAAATCAGTTTATATGTTATCTTTAGTGTATACTTGTATTTGAGGCATAATTAGTTTTTTTTAACTACCATATAAATATATACAGAAGTTGTTTGCCTGACAATCTCAAATAGCATGAAACTCACATCAATCCAACTAAATATGTCAGCTCTATCACTAGTATTGAGCGCTTTCTAATAAGTACTGCACATATATAATATATAAATAATATATATAGAAATTGCATTTTACATGTATATATATATAAATATATATATACACACACATTTTACACACATGCATATATATATATATATATATATATATATATATATATATATATATATATATATATATATACACATTTATATATATGTATATATATTTGAATAATTAACTAAAAAATGCATACAATATAACACCTTTCATAATCCATAGCCCAAATAAATAGTTTAAATACCCTACAAAAAAGATATCCCTTTATGAAGTCATCAAAAAACAAACGTTACGACAGTTTTTTTTGTTTTTTTTATGCCCAAATCCCTTTCATAAAAAATAAAATAAAAAATAAATAAATCTCCATAGACATGCAAACTAGACGAAGGTTAATACATCTTCCGTTTAAAATTTAGACACCCCTACCTTTCTCTGACTTGACATCTATGAAAGTAACTCTATACTGATACTTATTATTAACACCCAACACTCGCCTACCCAATTTAAACAATTCGCTCTAGCTGTTACCATGGAAATTTTGATTTCAATTTTTAAAACACATAAATTTCAGAAACACGTTATTCCCAAAAAATTTCGCTTGAAGATGGAACAGAGCTTTTTTAACTCAATTTAATTTAAATAATTATATTGAAGTTTTTGGCTCTTGTTTTGAAACATGAGACTTCTTATATTGCGTTTTGGAATCATATTATATAATTTTTAAATAAATAATTATATTTATGCTCTACTTTTGTATCTAGCACTATTTTTTAAAAATAATAACTAAAATACTAAGGGACTTTGGATTATTTACCTAACCAGTTCCTTCCTATTTTCTATATATTTTCACATATTATATGTATATATATATACATTTTACATATATTATATATATATATATATATATATATATATATATATATATATATATATATATATATATATATATATATATATATATATATATATACACACACATATATATATATATATATATATATACACACACACACACACACACACACATTTTACATACATACATATATATATATATATATATATATACTACCCAATCTTACCCAGGAAATATCACTACAATCCTAATCGCATTGCGAGACACGTCCAAGACACACTTCTTCTACTGTAGTTGCATTACATGTGGTGCTCCTAAGGCTCTAATGAGTTACAGCACTTGTGATCCTGATATATTTGTGTATTAGCTGACTTCATGTGTAGTGTGAACTCGGAATTTTTTGCATGTATTTTAATCCCTCCAGGAAAAACTTAGCTGTGCATAGGGCAACCTCCTATTTTTGTTTAAAAGACTCTGATCATTAAAAAATCTCACACTATGAACGAGTATATATGGTACACTTTACACTTTTAACGTAACTGCTTTCCTCTATTTCTGAGGAGGGGGGTGGATTTTAGTTATAATCTAATACAATTTCTTATTAAGTAAAATGTTATATTCAGCAGATATTCCTGCTTTTTATTTTGAGGCTTGCAGGTTCAAATCTTACTGGAAGGCCTAACTTTTTAAGACACTTGACTGCACAAGCTAGTAGATGTAAAATTAACATTCTTTAAAAAAAAACATTATCGATAAAATTGATTAATTCCTTAGAGATTACTTAGTTTATATTTTAGAAACAAAGCTAATGTTAATAGTCTGAGCTCTGGGGATGGCCTAAAGCAGGGATCAGCAACCCCCGGCCCACATCCGGCCCATGTCTGACCAGCTGATTTTAACACCTCCACACAAATTATTTAATTAATTTGTAGAGCAACTGACAGAAAAATATCAGTTAGATTCAAAGAATTTTTAAAATCAAAATGTAATTGCAAATCCACTGCTGACTTCTACAAGAAATATGTTTTACCAAGTGGAAGATATAAAAACCTATTGAATGGTATCAATATTTGGAAGTACATATGCTTATAAACAACTTTTTTGAAAATGAAATATACTAAAATCATTTTTCGAACGAGGTTGGGTGATGACTACCTGGATGTTCTTTTGCTCCTGTTGCTGACAAATGTTTCACCTGATGTGGAGAAGTTATTGAATTATAAGCAAAAACAAGTATCTCATTAAATAATTTGCCATTTTTTACTGTATTTCATTTGTAGTAAGTGATTTACATTTTTTGTTGATTGTGTTAGTTGTTATCCTGTTATACCTGCGGTAAAATAAGGAAACTTGTTTAAATAATATAAGATAAACTTCGTTGTTTTTTCTTTAAACCTCCAGTCTTCTGGAAGTAGCAGTCAGGGTTTGAGACAATTTCTTATAGTAAATTACATACAATGGACCTCCTCTGAGACACTGCATAGCTTTCTGGCCCTCTCACTCCAAAATGTTGCTGATCCCTGGTCTAAAGCATGCCTGTCCAGGCAATTGTTTCGCCCACAAGGGTAATATAGTTTTGGACCTGACAGGAATGCACATTTTCATTAATAAGAATCAGAAAGGCACAGGCCAGCAGACGTATGTTTCCACTCTTTTAAAAAGCACATCTATCCATTGAATAAAAATTTTTCTTCTTCATCTCATATCATGGCTCTCCACAACTTTCAAACTTGTGTGGCTCTGAGCAGTTTTTATCCCTTTACTAATCCCCTCTCCCTATGTTCTGCAATCCATTCATACAAGCAAGCTGCCTTCCCCTATCTCTCTTGCTTTCAGTATGCCCTCTGAGGATTAAGTTTTCCAAGCCCTCTTTCCTCATTATGAGTCCAAGGAATTTCAGCTATCTCTTTCTCATTCTGAGTATAAGTGTTATTTCTGTGCCATTTTCCTTTAAGACCTCCTTGTTGCTTACTTTCTTCATCCATGGAATTCTCAGTATCCTTGTGTAATATAGCAATGCAGAGCATGGCTTGCCTAGTACGAAGCATGTTCAAGTTACCAGCAGGAAATCTGTTTTGAGGCCTACAGGCACACATGCACAACAACTGTCATTTTTTATGCATCACACCTATGCAAATGTATTAACACCTATACCACTTACTATATAAACAGTTACATTGCTTGCTAGTTGGAAGAGGGATGTCTAAAGATGACACCAGTGGTGTGTAGTAGAGTTGAGAAAGTGGTAAAGAAGACATAGACAGAAGATTCTTCACATATAGAATGGTATTTTTGTTGCCTGTAGTTTTCTCCTCACCTGTAGGTAGATTTTTCAGCATTCACTGCGATATAAGATTGGATACTACATAGTAATTCAACATTCTTTTCTTTGTTTCTAATGAAATTTTTCCAGCTACAACTTCTACTATTACTATAACTGGAGGAGGAGATGGGTTCATGCCTTTTTTATGGGTATATTTGTGCACAAGTAAATGTCACAAAATGAATTTAGTGAGGAAAGATGGTTTGGAGAATTTAAAACTCAGAGGACATATTCTTGAAAAAAAAATGGGTAAAAAGCAAGTAATCTATTTTATGAGTGTATGAACAGATAGCAGAATAAAGATTAAAACATTACTCTGAGCAAAAGAACAACAGAAAATTGTGAAGAACTATGATCAGCCATATTCTGATGAAAAAAGACAAAGTATATATTAATAATATGGCACTGGAATATTTCCCTTGTTACATAAGTGTATATTGTGCATCACAATGCTTCCTCAGTGATGTCTATTCTGAGGTCACAGAAAGTTTTGGACCTGCATAACATCAGGCTTTCTCTTCCATGAGCTCAGCCAAGCTCAATCATTTCTCAAGTAGAATTTTGGTATAGTTTCTGTTTGATTGCAAGAATTATAAATGCAAATAAAATCCTTTTATTCAAACCTATCTAGGAATTCTGACTAATCAGGATCTGTTTAAATTTGGCTATTGATGTTTTGGTGAATGAGAGAAGTAGCATCTATTTAGTCGTTAACTGTTATTTGAAGTACTCATTCAAAATGGCAGTTATCATTTTTATCCAATGAGAAATGTAGTTTTCATTTGGCTCTAGATTTAAATATATTAAAACTATTAATTTTACTGCCTAAATTTGGGATTTACCTCTTGTTCTAAGTTAATGTGCAAGTTTGTTGTTTGGTTTTTTTTTTTTTTCAAGGCAAGTTTAAAAAAACGTTGCCAGGTTATAAATATTTCAGGTAAGTGTTTGGTTCAACATAGTTATATAACACTAACATTACTAATAATAAAAAAAAATACTAGTGCTGATCAGGCCATTAACACATTGCTTTTTTGTCTTCTTTTAACATTCTTTACATATTTTTACTTTTTACAGAGTTGAATTCTTTATTCTATGCAACAACAGTTGTATTAGGAAAATTCTTCATGCAAAAAATATAATGAATGCTGATGAAACATTAGTAAAATATTTTTGTTAATTATTTATGGGTTCTTGGCTCAAGTGACTTCCTATAATCAATATTTCAATGCCATACATCTTCTTTTATATGTTGTATCCCTTCAAGATGTAGGCAAGCATGGCTCTCCACATCTTCCTCTCCCTTGTAGCTCTTAATAAGTTTTGTCTTTTTTTATTTCTCCCAAACCCTGTTCTACCATCCATTTGCATCAAGATCATCAAGTGTGTTACCTGTTGCTTTCCTTTGTCCCACATTCTCTCAATCTGTCTTGTGAGTATCAAGTTCTCCAAGCCATCATTCCTTATGACATTTTTTTTTTTAAGTGTTGCACCCCAAGCAAGACGGGAAGCCACTAGGACACAAGGGGTTACAGAAAATTTGGAGCAAGATCAGATAGGAGTGATAGAGGAAAGGATGAGGAGAAGGATAGTTGATAGATCGAGGCAAATGGAGATGTCGATTAACATTACATTTGAATAGTTGGAGATTACAGCTCTCAGGGAATCTGGAATAGGGAAGGGAGTTCCACAGGCGAGAGGTGCGAGATATGAAGCTATTGGAGTAGAAGAGATGGCTACATTTAATAGTTTCGACAGTGAAAGGGATGCCAGCCTCGTAGGGCACTTGAATTCATGAAGTCTGGGAACGAGCGAATGCAGCTCCTCGGAGCAATTACCGTGAAAGTATTTGTATTTGCCCCAGAAATTTCAACTGCCTTTTCCTGATTTTAAGTATAAGTTTCCGTTTTGTTTCTATTTTCTCCAAAACCTTGTTGTTGCTCACATGTCCAGTCCATGGTATCCACAGCATCCTTCTGTAGAACCACATTTCTGTTGCTTTATGTCTTTTCATCTTTGAAGAGATTGTCCAGTATTTGCTGCTATATAGGAGGACAGATATCACATAACACTCTTCTTTGTTTCTAACAAAATTTTCCTGTCTCTTAATACTCTGCTTAGCTTTTGGAATGCATCATTGGCCATCTCATTACGTCTTTGGATCTCAGTGTCGCACTTTCTGTTCTCTGTTAGAACACCTTCCCAGATATTTAAATTTCTGTATTTGTTTGATTTTAGTATCCCTGATTTGTAATTTGACTTTTGGGGTCATCTTTTTGCTGATAACCATACATTCTTATAGTTTATAGTAAGTCCTTTCTTCTTGCTTTCCTCCGCGATCTTCTGTAGGTGCTTTTGTAGTTTCCTTCAGAATACTGATTTTAAAAAGTGGATTACACTAAGAACTTTTCAGTACCCCTTCATAAACTAACCATTTCTTTCATGATTAAAATATCTGTTTCTTTATATTTTAGTGGCTTTATTGATTTGGTTGGGGTGAAATGATTAAAAAATTCTTTCTGTGTGTTTGCAGTTTTAGAAGTATTTCAACAACTTCAGTGGTCATTAAACCTCAGACAAATGACCAGAAAAAAAACTATGCTTTAACCATTCAGCTATCAACTCTCAGATAACAAGTGGAACCATTACTATTACAAAAGTACTTGCACTGGTGATTTTCCTCAAAGACACTCAATGAAGGAACAAATGATTTAATTGGTAATTAGCAAAGAAGAAAGCTTTTATTACGTTCTGTGAATAATGTCTTTGCTATTTTTGCTTCAAGTTTATTTCTTCAAATATGCATTTTTGATTATACGAACAAGATGAAACATTCAAACAAGTGTACATCGACAGAAACAGTTCATTACAGATGTTTATTAGAGATGAGTTTTTTATTTAATAAAACATATTTATGATATATATATATATATATATATATATATATATATATATATATATATATGTGTGTGTGTGTGATGTTGTCAAGTCTACTCAACTCAGTGACAGATGTAGAGACACTTATATTCAACAGAAGTGTGAAATTCAAATACAAACTATATAATATCTAATCGTCTATATAGCAGTGAATGTTGGACAATCTCCTTGTGCCTTTCATAAACTAAGCAAAGTATTAAGAGATAGGAAAATGTCATTAGAAACAAAGAAAAGAGAACTGAACTACTTTATAATATCTAATCTTCTATATAGCAGTAAATATTGAATAATCCTCTTGTGTCTTTCATAAACTAAGCAAAGTATTAAGAGATAGGAAAATGTCTCTCAAAACAAAAAAAAAGAGAACTCAACTGCAATATAATTTAATCTCGTATATGGCAATGGATTTTAAACAATCTTTTCACAGATTAAAGAGAGACTTGAAGTGGGAATCCCAAGAAAAATAAGAAAAACAAAGAAACGGATACTTACAATCAGAATGAGATAACATTCACTATCATATATGAAGATTGATATGAGATAACAGTTGAACTGTCTTGTCTTTAATTGCAACAAAATTTTCCTGTTTGAATTTTTGGGATGAAGAATTATCATTATTTACACTATTTATATTCAAACAACAGTTTTTATCACAATATTTTGACCGATGTGCTCTCTGGCATTCCTCAGGTGTGTTTCAATCTTGGTAACCTACATGCACATAGAACTAGAACAATCTACTGAAATAAAGAGTTCAGTTCGAAATTCCAGTCACAGGATGAAGCGTACAATGGTGAAACGTTGTGAATATGGCAATGGAGATAAGGATAACAGTTCGAATAATGTAAATAGTGTAAGAATTCTCTGTAGATTAGGCAGATCGATATACACTTGACACGACAGCCAAGACATTATGAAATATGAAAACAACAAAGATGAGGACAATAATCTGAGTGTAAATAAGATTTTCTGTTTCTTGATCTTTTGCTTAGTTTGTGAAAGTCATCTTTTGCTATCCCAATGCATCTTTGGATATCAGTATCACATTTTCATCACTTGTGAAAACACTTCCACATTGCCAGAGCAGACACCAATTTTCATTCTCATGGTGCAGTTTCTTCCAGTCAAATATATATGATGAAAAAATAACCCTTCAGCCAAATTGCCACCCATGAATTAAAACCATGAGATGTTTGTAGCAGTAATCAGATTTTATTCTCTGCTTGTAATCTACTGCTATAGGCAAGTAAAGCAGATAATGAAGCATAGGAAAGAGGGTAGTTGAACCGTATAACGGGTGCCTTCCCTTTCCCATCAATGCAAGGCAATCTTCTCATTACTCTCCATTACTCTACCTTTTTCATGGGTATTAACCACTGTCTTATAATGAACATTGTTCTTTTTTTCTCATCTTTGTCAAAAAAAAATATTATTTCTCTGTAAAAATACATGTATTATAAATATTCTTCTTTTATGCAAGTAGGTGTTCATGGCTCTCCCCTTCTCCCTATCCCTTGTAGTTCTCAATATGTTTTGTCCTTTTGCTACTTCTCCCAGATCCTGTTCTGTCATGCACTTCCACTAGGAATGTCATGTATTGCTTTCCTTTGTCTCATTTTCTCTCTATCCATCCTGTGAGTATCAGATTCTCCTAGTCGTTTTTTCTCATTACATGTCCCAGAAATTTCAGCTGCCTCTTCCTGATGTTAAGTATAAGCTTCTTCCTTGTTTGCATCCTCTCCAAAACCTCATCATTGTTCATGTTTGGTCTATGGTATCCTTAGCATTTTTTGTAGAACTATACCTCCATTGCCTCAAGTCTCTTCATCTTTGAGGAAATCGTCCAACATTTGATGCCATAATGGTGTTTTTTTTCCCAAATATTATTATATATATATATATATATATATATATATATATATATATATATATTACATGGTTGTGTAAAATCAAATTTTTTATGATTATTAAAAATGAAAAAGTCTCAGAATTCCTTTTATTGTTAAATATTATCAAATCATTGACCTCATTATATTCTACAACCATTTTCAAGTAGAATCATGTCCATGTTAGACATAAGGAAATCCCATCAGATTGTAAAGGTAACAGGTATAATAGACAGTTGCCTATAACAGAAAAGGCAACATCCAGTCAGGGCATAAAAATATCACTCATGATAGCATGGTAACTAGCAGACTAGCTATAACAAAGAGACCCATGATCTTATAACCACCATCCATTTTGGACATAAAGAATTTGCCCCATCTAATAAAGGCAAAAAACTACCAGACATGCAGAAATCATTTTTAATAGTGTGATTACATCCAAGTTTGGCATAAAGAAGTTCCTTCTGTCTGTAAAGATAACAAAAGTTTCTTCTGTCTGTAAAGGTAACAGAAGTTTTTTACTGTCTGCAAAGGCAGCAGAATTTGTTCTGACTGTAAAGAAAATAACAGTTGCTTCTGTTTGTAAAGGCTTGTAGCTATAAAGGCAACATTAGTTACTTGTGACTATAAAGGCAACATTAGTTCCTTGTGGCTTTAAAAGCAACAGTAGTTGCTTCTAATTGTAAAAGTAAAATCAGTTGGTTCTAACTGTAAGGATAATAGAACTTGCTTCTAAATGGAAAGAAGCTTTTTCTAACTGCAAAATCAACATGTTGCTTCTAACTGTAAAAGCAATGGTAGTTCCTTTGAGTATAAAGGCAACATGCATTTTCAACACAATGAATTTGTTTCTAATCTTGACGTAACTCTCAAACCAAATGTAAAGAAGTCTCTTCTGAAAATGGGGCAAACATCCTGGCCAGACCAGTTGCTACAGATAGTGAAAACAACATCAATATTAGAAATATAGAATTCAATTCTGATACTGACACAAAAATCTGGTCAGGCATAAAGAAATTCCTTATTATTATAAAAGCAATATCCATGTTCAACACATGAAATTCACTTCTGATTGTGAGGTTACATCTTAGCTACACAAAAGGAAACCATTATTAACAGTAATGCAACATATTGGTCAGGTAATGAAGGAATATTATCTAGTTGTAAAAGGTGATATCTTTTCTGAACATTATTTCTGAGAAGTGATGACATCTGAACAAGACCAGACATACTGATATTGCTTCAGATAGTGAAACAATAAATTAATACCATATTTTTATTTTAATCTTTAGAGTTAATGCAATATTTTATGTTGGACCCAAATAAAATCGATAAAATAAGTTGAAAGAACAACCAGTCAATAATGCATAATTACAAAATAAGAGTCAATTATTAATAATAATGACAATGCTTCATCTAAGAAATTTAGACAACTTAGGACTATTACATCTACTACTACTAGGTGTAAACAAGCAACAAAATAAGATTAAAGAAATACGAGTCAAAAAATTAATAATAATGACAATGCTCCATCTAAGAAATTTAGACAACTTAAGACAAAATAAGATCTACTACTACTAGGTTAATAAACAAGCTTCATCTAAGAAATTTAACAACTTAAGACTATAAGATGAAAGAAATACAAGTGAAAATTAATAATAATGACAATGCTTCATCTAAGAAATTTAGACAACTTAAGACTATTACATCTACTACTACTACTAGGTGTAAACAAGCAACAAAATAAAATAAAAGAGATACAAGTCAAAAAATTAATAATAATGACAATGCTTCATCTAAGAAATTCAGACAAATTAAAACTTACATTTACTTAGTACTTTATTGTAAATAAACGAAAAAAAGCAATTTTTTAAATGTTATGATTGGTATCAGTCTTATCTCTGCCTAATTCTTGAGAGTGATGCATTTCATTCTTTCTCAAAGCCCCATATCCTTGTGCCAGACTAGTATAGCATCATATAGGAAGAAAATGAGTAACTACTGACACCAAGGTTTGAGCGTGACACTCTGGACTTATGAATATATGTTTCCCACCTGGTGTGTACATAGTGGTGTCAGGCTACTGACTGCAGTGATGATTGAGTGGAACTATCCAGTCAAATTAGTGTGAATTATTGTAAGTCGATGATTTGGTTTTGATTTAGAATTTACCAGACGTGAAGCTGAGCAGCTCTACTAACAAGGTATTCACAGAAATGGTTAATAATCTTTGGTTGACTTTTAAGTCTTTGTTCTTGTTAAGTATTTATTTGCAGTTGTAATTAAATACGGTTTCACCTTAACATTGAAATCCCGAGTTTTACTTAATCATTAACAGCCACCATACATCACAAAATAGAGTAAGTTTGACTGTCCCACTGGTGCTGCCATATACAAATTCTGTTTCATTCTTTACACTTTTATTTACTTAAAACTAAACTGATAGAGAATAGTGAGAATCTACATAAAGAAGCTGAAAGAGAATTTGATATTAAATGGATTCCTGAATGTGTTTTCTTTGAAACAGATCTCAGTTTTCATGTCTTTTAATATTCAAGAAAATGTCAAGAATCAGCATTCCCGAGACAATTCTTCATCAAATTTCAAAACACTTTGTCATCAGAAAATGAATTAATTTTAAAAAATGAGAAAACAATTTAGTACTAATTTTCCTTCCAAAAATAAGTTCTCAGAATTCTATCTTTCACCAATGGGGAAAAAATCCTAAAAGATGTATCAGTCAAAAAAAAAAAAAAACAAAAAAAAAAAATAAAGGAATGTTTTATAACAGAAAAGATCTGATTCAAATTGAAATGGGATCCAAAGAATCCATATTCATATTCTAATCGGATTAACATCCTCAAATTATCTACTGATCAAAACAGATAAGAGAAAAAAGAAGAAATATTAAAAGGAAACAGAATGGGATATCTTTTTTAGATTTTGTCAGTCCAACTGTTTTGAGACATATCTTATAAGTTTTCACACCAAAGTTGACATCTACAGATTTGTGACACCGATTTCAGCTCCACCTCATCCATCTCCCCATGTGGCTGGTAACATTGTCTTTATAATCTTTTGATACATCGGAAAACTATTTTATTAATAAAAATGAAATAAATAAAATTAAAGGAATGAATTGATAACAAAATAATTAAAAAAAAAGATAAAATCTTCTATAAGCTACATTCTTTTGTGATGTGAGCAAACACATGGCTCACCACAATACCCTATCTTTAGTTGTTTTATCTAACTTTTGCTCTTTATGGTCCTTGTTCTACCATCTATTTACTCTGGTGACAGATTTGCTAGTAGAGTAATAGGCAGTCGCTCAGAATGAGAAATCAGGGAGCTGAGTTCAAATTCCAATCAGCTTCATTACATTTACTTATGCACAAATACCCTTGGAAAAGGTATGAATTCATCTCCCCCTCCAGCTATGTGTTAAATAGTATGACTTTTGTCTGGAAAAATAATCATTATTCTCAAAAAGCTGTTATGGCAATATTCACTCACAAAAAAGAACTATTCTTGCATTGTAAAATGTTAACCCAAATAAAAACAAGCAAAAACCATTTATTCCAAATTGTTAAATTGGAATACTCGATGTTTTACTTTGTTTCTCATCTTCAGTAGGCCCTATGAATGTTAAATTCTCTAAGCCTTATGACCTCATTATGTGTCCTCTCTCACTCACACCCAAATATTGAATATTTTTACTTGTGATATATTTTAGAGATATTTACAGAGCTTGGAGTAAACTTATTGCAAATTAATTAAATAAACTAGAATAGTGACCTTTTGTTAGTCAATAAAAATATTCTTTAAGAAATACCACTCACTATTTTACACTTTATTGCTAACAAAATTAGCACAGATTTCAACACAACCATAGTAAAAAAAAAAACCCAAAACAAACAGATTTTTTTATAACTAGCATTTATAATTTATAGCAATAAAACAATCAAAATAAATATGAGTTTGTCATATTGATATCATTTCAGTTTCCAAAACTATTTAAAAATTATAACATCTAGAAAATAATAAAAACTTGAGGTGTCCTAAGGCTGCAGCCTATACTTACCTAAAAGATAATCTGTCCCAGACTATGTTATTGGTAATAATTAAGTTAGTAGATATTTTGAGCATTTTGTAGTAAATGATAAAGCAAAATTTGTTGGGATCATTAAGTGATATATACTGGTGTATTATATTTTTAGTAGCTTTTGTTTTTCTTCCTTGAAATTTATTTATCAAATTTCTCTCTACTCTCTTTCTAATATTATTCTTGTTATTTGTTTTTGTTGTTTTTTTCAAATTTTGATAAGTGACAAGTCAACCTACAAGAGAGTGTGGTGCATATGTGGCCATTGTAAGAATTGTTTTTTGATTATTGATATTGGAGATGCAATCTCCCAGAGAGCATGAGACTTCATAAACAGCATTATTTTTTATGTAGAGCGTATTTTTGAGGTTCTATCTTCAGAACCAGATTATGACTTTTTGGAGCCCCAAAAGTCTAATCAAATTATGGAACTTGCCTCAGAATTTCCTTCTAACTCACCTGCAACCATCTTGAATAATTTTTTTCAGTGACATTTACATAACTTGAAGTAAACTTATTGCAAATTATTTAAATAAACTAGAATAGCAATCTTTTGTTAGTCAATAAAAATATTCTTTAAGAAATACCACTCACAATTTTACTATTTAGTACAAACCAAATTAACACAGATTTCAACACAACTGTAGTCAAAAAAAATTTATAACCAGTATTATAACAATAAAACCATCAAAATAAATATGAATTTGTCATATTGATATCATTTCAGTTTATGAAACATTTTGAAGTTATAATATTTACAGTATTAAAATCACTGCTTTATAAAAACTTTCTAAGATGTAAACATTCTGAACTTAAATCAAATGTTATCTACTTGAAACACAATGACACAAACTAAAACATTCTTTTTCTTGTTTTGTTTATTGCAAAGTCAAATAAATATGAGTTTGTCATATTGATATCATTGCAGTTTATGAAACTATTTAGAAATTCTAACAACTAGAAAATAAAAATTATTGCTTCATAAAATCTTGAGTGGGTGATAGGCAGCAAACTATACCAACCAAGTAAGAATGGTAAGTAAGAGTTTGTTGTTTTGGTGTAAGGAATATTGTAGTTTGTTTGGATTTAAAACAAATGAAGATCATCCTGTGCCCTATCCCAACACTTTTGACTTTGCACCACATTACTTGTAAATAATAAAAAAAAATATCACTTTTGTCTTTGGTAGCTTGACTTCATGAATTTAAGTGTAACGCTAGATTGGCAGCTAAGATCTTATCATGCCACTGTTGAAATTACTTGAAGCAAGCATGTTCTTTTCTGATCATTTCTTCTCATACACTTCTTGTGTTTTACTTTAGTGTCATCCTCTTTGATCTTCAAAAATTTAAATGAAACATCAATCATCATCTACTCTTTGAAACCTGTTCTTTTATTGTCCTCTCTCCTCAGCAATATTTTCTAAGTTTCTTCCACTCTCAGTAAGCCCTTTGCATCTTAGTGGCTTTATTGCCTTTTCTTATTGTGAAATGATTAAAAAAATATATCCAGTGACTTCCCAATAAACTTATGAAAATGTTCATAAAGACTTAATAAAAAGTTTGATTTTTTTTACTATTGTTCACCCAAGACCCAACTGCCATCCAAGGTAGAGTGTTACTGAATAAGGTTGTTGTAAGGTCATATATAGAGGGATGATAAGGTCTATAGGGACATGTAGGATAGATAATAGTTGACTCATGACTTTCAAAGATTAAGATTGTCATGATCAGGGAAACATCCTCTCAAAATCCTATACTTGCATTAATACATTGCAGTAAAAATAAAACTATCACAAATTTGCAGATTGCAAATCCACTCCTTCTGTGTGTGTGTGTGTGTGTGTGTGTTTTATTTGCCAGTTCTTGTCTGTAGCCACTGACTTTATATGTATTCAAAGGCTGATATGTTAATCCATAGGCAGCACATCCAGGCTATTCCATCAACCATTTTCTGATATAATTGACAGAACAAGTCTCCCAGTTTTTTCTTTGTATCATGGAACCAATGACATTACCAGGTGCACATCCTGTTTGAAGGTAAGTGGAATTTTTCTTTTCAAACATGAAAGGGTTAAACTTTCTTAGTAAATTGTATGATGGTAAGTTTATTAATTTCTGTAATTTGGAAATGTTATTCCAGCAGAAACGGAACTGGTACAAATACTAAAAGTCTGTAAATTCATTTTTTTCTTTTTTCTTTAAATCATTTCACTCAAAAAAAGGCAACAAAGCTACTAACATGCAGAGGATTACTGAACATGAAAGAATATAAGAGGAAACATTATTAAGGAGTGAGAACAATAAAACAACAAAAATTAAGTAAACAAAAGGCAACAAAATTTCATTTAAACATTTTTAAAATCAAACCTGACTGGAAAGCAATAAGTTGAAAGAGAGTTCCACAAGTGAGAAGTATGAAGAAAGAAAATGTTAGCATATATTTTCCTTTTTCTTATATTCCATTTATTTTTATTTTAACTTGTACATTGGAAAGCAGCAATGATGCTGGATTATCCAGACCCCACCAGGCAATCAAAGAAGTGTACTTAATATGAAATAACCAGAAATAACCTTTTGTAACTTTAGTAATGATGGAGCTGCCAGAGACAGTTTTCAATTGATCTCTTTGTCATTTATGATGTAATTGTCTTTCTCTGATATTCTTCTATACTCTCTTGTTTTTGAGCATACAGGAAAGGTTGTCATTTTCCTTTTACAAAAGTCTAATTATAGTAATCTTGAGGCAGTAACATTTTTTCCATTGGTTCTGCTTTGTTTCAGTGAAGCAAGACGAGTGCGAAACTTGAGCTGCTCTAGTGACAAGGGTCATCTAATCTACTGACCCTGACTGCAATATAGGGTAAATTTTCTGTAATTTTGGAAATCATTTCCTAATCTGTTTAATTTTCTAATTATATATATATTTTTTTTAATCATGAAAGAGAATGAGAACACTATATAGGGGATGGATTGTGTAAAGGACAATGGAAGATCAGGGTTCAAGAAAAAAGAAGATGGCAATTAAACTTTTGAAGATTGTAATTATCAGTAAAACAAGAAATCTGAAGAGTGTTCCACAGGTGAGAAGTGCAAGAAGAGAAATTGTTAGAGCTGAAGTGAGGGTTACATCTAGCTAGTTCAACAGTAAAACAGTGAATCCTAGTTGTCAATCTAGTAGCAGACTTAAATTCATGTAATCAAGGCACCAGGAGAAAAAGCTCATCAGAATGGTTACCGTGTAAAATATCTGTAGAAATAATAGAGATTTCATGTCATGTCAGTGAGAAAGTGACTGAAGCTAAGATGTCTGGTCAGGATTGATTTCATTACAGACACTTTTTGAATTTTGTCAAGAATCTTGAGATAGACAGCAGGAGCCCAAGACCAGATATAGCACAAGTATTCAATGCCTGAATGATTGGTAGATTTATAAATGAGCAATATGGATTCTGAGGAGAGAAATCTTCTGACGCAACACAGTGAACCCACTTTCCTACCATTAGATGTAGCAATTGATTCGATATAGTCACACCACTTCATTTTACATAAACCAAGGCAAAAAAAAAAAATCCAACAATATTATTTTCCATAAATAAAATAATTGTTTACTCAGTTCTGGACATCAAATTAATAGCAACTAGATCAGTGGTATGTGGTTTCAGAGCTTTCTTAAAATATTTGATCTTCTTCTTGTGAAGATGTGAAGGATTGTTGCTCTGCTGGAAGGTCAGGCAATAACCACTTGTTATCCTAAGTTGAGCTGATTGTGCTTCCTGTTTTATGCTTTGGCAGTCATTGACATCCTTCATGGCCTAGTTTTTCAGTTGGAAGCTTTGAGCTCTCCTTTTTGGTAAACCTGGAAGGTACTTAAGTTTATTCTTTGGTCTCTGATGGACATGAAATTTTTTATACTTATTATGCTATTTGTCTGAGAGGTTTGGGCTCATGCGCTGTTGTACAATTATTGATTTGGAAAATGGACAACAACTGAATAAAAGCAAAAGATTTCCCACTAGATGGGTACACACATAAACAAACAAATATACATTTTCATTCAAATCCTGCAAAAATAAACTAGAATTATGATACACATATGAATTATGCACACAAACACTGCTTGACAAGACAGATGCATGTGAGGTCTGTTTAACCAATGAAAAACAAACACAAAAATTAAAAATAGAAAAGATTTCTTTCTCTCCACTATATTCTATTCTCTGATGAAGCTCTAATAAAAGTGAAACATGTTGCATTTATAAGTGTCTCCTATCTGTTCCTTATTCTATTATTTTGTCAGATTCCAGCAATCTATATTTGATCTTAATTCATATATATATATATATATATATATATATATATATACATAGTATTTATTCAAAAATTATAACATAAGCATGTTATAACACCACTACAAAAATAGCCATTTTGTTTCAACACTTCTGATGTCTTGTCAAGTGATGGTGTTGATTTCAGAATTTGACATGACACCAGAAGTGTTGAAACAAAATTGCAATTTTTGTAGTGATGCTATTAAATGCTTATGTTATAATTTTTGAATAAATACTATTTGCTCTACTCTGTATTGAGCACTCTTTAAAGAATAGTGTTTTTGGTTATTGGAATTTTATTCCATCTATACCATTCTTACACTTGTATATATATATATATATATATATATATATATATATATATATATAAATAAAGAAATATAGTCGTAAGGTGTGCTATATTTATGGGATAAAGTGTTCAGTATCAGAGATAGAGCATATGTAAATATAAATATAAAAGGGAAAAAGGCAGCCTGACGATTGTGTCCAGCATGAAACAGCCTGTTGCTTTTGAGTGTTGACTTCAATGTTCACTTTTTTATTTATATATATATATATATATATATATATATATGCATACATACACGCATACATGTGTTTATTAGATTTTTAATAGCAATAAGATATATACCGGATGTAATGGGTAAATTGTCACCATTTTATATTTTGAATTTTGCACATGCACATTGTTTGTTTTTGATCTTGTCAACTGCACAATAAAGTAGAATTAGTTAGGCACTGTCTGTGAAAAAAAGAGCAGCATGATGCAGTTCACACCACTAGAAATTTGAAAATGGCATATTGTGCTGATTGGTATTTGCACTGAAGGCTCTAATACAAACATTTCAGAGTGTTTAGGTGTCAATCTGAGGACAGTGCAGAGGATTCGGAAAGAGTTGGATAAGTCTAATGGTGATTACAATGGTGTTTAGAGTGTTCACTAGTGATGACAATATTATGTCTCCATTCATCTTCCCACAGGACCACAGACTCTACACGGAGGCCTACATTAAGTGCCTTGAAGTGGTAATACTGTCCTGGATCAAGAGTGTGGCTTCTGGAAGGCCCTATGTCTGGCAACCGCATTCTGCACTGTGCCACAGAAGCAAGAGAACCCAGTCATGATTGTCAGACAATTTCTGCGACCACATCACCCCTTACATCTGGCCACCTAACTTCCCAGGGTGAACCCCACCCCTTGATTTTATTTTAGTGCAGTTACATGAGAAGCCAACAAAACTCCTTCTAACACCAAAGATAAAATGAAGGCAAGGATTATGGTAGCATTCACCAACTTAAATGAGGAGACCATCCAGAAGAGTTGCAGGAGATTCTGAAGTCACCTGGAGATGATGGTTAGAGCCAATGTCAACTTTATTGAATAAATTTACTCTTTAGTATTTCAATATATCTGTTAAAATTAGATGTCAGGGTTATTTTCATTTTCACATAATTTAAATGACAATTTATCCGTTGCACCCTATATATATATATATATATATATATATATATATCACAATGCAAATTATATATTCATTTCTCTGAGTCAATTGCTGATGTACTGACAATAATAAGAGTCTATCCAGATAAGAATGGTGAAATTTTGGCTGTAGCTTTTGAAATCTTGAAAAGCTTTGAAGAGGGCTTGGCATACAGGTCTTCTTCACAAATTAGAAAGTCCCAAATTTTTTTAACCGTTTCAGTATTTCTTGACAAATTGTGAAATGAATGTTATCTTTAATGCCTACTCTTCTAGATCCTTTCATCCTAATGCAGGCGTCTCTCAAGTCTCTATCCTTGGTCCTACCTTGTTTTTAATTTTCATTAATCACCTTCTTGATAGCATCAGCTCTCAACTTGATATCCACACTGAATGTCACAACCATTTACTCAAGTCTTGTAGGTCTAATCTGCTTGATATGGTCAAACTGGCAGCTGATTGAAAAAAAATGACCTTCAGTTTGTTGTTAACTGTGGCAAATGATGGCTTGTTAATTTTAATGCCTCCAAAACTGAACAGTTGCCTATTAAAGAGATTCTTTTCTGCTTTCTATCAGCATCTCTTATGCTAACCTCCAGGAAAATGACTCATTGTGCTTTTTTGGGCTAACATTCTTAGTTAACATGAAGTGGAAAGACTATACTGTATCCATTGCTTGGTAAGCTGCTAAGTAAGTTGGGTCACTGTGTCATACTATAAATTTTTTTTTTCTCCAGAATCTATCTTATATATCTATAACTCTACCATTCATCCATGCTTCGAATATTGATGCCACATATAGTCTGATGCTCCTGCTATATATCTAGAGACCCTTGATAAACTCCAAAGAAGAATCAGCAATATCATTGGTCCTGATCTTGCATCTCAGCTTCAATCACTTTCCCAGTAACATAAAGTTACCTCCTTATGCCTTTTCTATAAATACGTTCACGGTAATTGTTCTAACGAACGTTTGGTTATGGTACCTTGAGTTTATGAATTCAAGCACAATACTAGACTGGCGATAAAGTCTTATTGATATACAGTTGAGTTGGCTAGATGTAACTGTAGTGTAAGTTCTATGCTAACAGCTTCTTTTCTCGCACTCCTTGTTTGTGGAACTCTCTTCTGGCTCCATGCTTTCCAGCCAACTTTAATCTTGAAAAATTTAAATTCAGTGCCAATCACTATCTACTGTCCTCCTGATTACTCTTCTGTTGTACTTGCCTCTTAGTAAAGTTTCTGTTTTCTAATTCTTCCACACCCAGTAACACTGTGTGCCTTGCTTGGGGAGAAAATTAGTGCCTTGCTTGGGGAGAAATCAAGTAAAAACACACACACATGTATATATATATATATTTTGTGGGTATAAAACTTTTCAAAAAAAGCACAGATAGTACACTTTAACCCAACCAAGACATAATGGACAGATACTGCCCTCTGATCATAAAGAAAGATTACAGGCAATGACATTTTGATCTTATATATAGTGCAGAAATACTATGAAGTCCTAACCTGTACATAAAGAAGCTTTTAATTTTTGATGGGTACTCTTCATACACACACACACACACTCAAATGCTCAAGTAAATACTCTAAAATATGCTAAATTATGACCAAAAGATCCTTCTTGCTCTATGACATGTGCTAAAACAAGCAAAGGATGTTTAGTTTTTGAGATTTCTTGGATTTATCTCGAGTTAAAATTAATGCAGGGAAATTTTAGCAGATTTTTCATCAACGTTTTCTTTCCTTTTTTTTTTTTTGCTATTGATAAAATTCAAACAGTCACTCAGTTCAATAAATGCCTAAACATGGTAGATTATTAAAAATATTATCCATAAGACTATAACAGAAAATCATAGATGACAAACTTTTCTTTTCTTAATTTTTTTTTTTTTCATTTCCAAACTTCATGGTCATCACATTACTTTCTGAGCTTGCAAAAGTATTATCTGGGAAATTAAGAAAATTGGTTTTTGTTTTTGATTTCAGAATCAAATAAATATTGAATAAATAATTTTTTTTTCTTGGTCAGTTTTATTTATTTCATTTTTTTGTTAATCTAATTCAAATTTGATGACAAACAAGTTCAGTAAAAAAAAAAAAAAAAAAAAATGTCATTGAACCAAATTCTGAATGCAGAAAAATGAAATGAGTTTCTTTAATTCCTGCCAGAGATATTTTAATTTCTTTTTAATTCTGCTGAAATTATATTCCCAGCATTTCATCTCTAATATTTCACAAATTCTCCTACCCTAACATATCTCTTGGCAGAATTATATTTTTATTCCATAATTGACTGTGATGTCCATGTAAATTTCACAGCAGTGTAATATGTATTTATTTTTTTTCACTTTCACTCATACATGCACATACAAATATATATATATATATATATATATATATATATATATATATATATATATATATATATATATATATATATATCTTGGTGCTTACATATATGCACATGTACATACACATATATTATTGAAATATTCATGTGTTAGGATTGCAAGATATGCATCCTCAGCAATTAACACAGATTGCAGGCTACTAATCTGGGTATTAACTTGCAATCAAATATCAACTGATGGCACTTATGGCAAATTTACTGTCCTCTCAAACATCAAGCAAATATGTAGAGAGTAATTAAGAGGCAGGTTTGGGATAGATATAAACAGACTGAGATAGGTAGGTAGATATAAACAGATTGTGAAAGATATATGCCGAGGAAAATAGATAGGTAGATATGAGCAGACTTAGATATGAGTAGATAAATGGATAGTTAGATATAGACAGACTGAGATGGATGGATAGATAGATATGAACAAACTGAGATAGATAAATGGATATATAGATATGAACACACTCAGATAGATAGATAGATAGATAGATAGATAGATAGATAGATATGAACAGACTGAAAATAGATGGATATGTTTATATATTCTTTTTATAGATACAAATGAGATAGATAGATATCTAGATAATGATATATTGAACAAAATCGACAACAATTCTCTGGGCTATATAGATATCAAAATATATTCCATATATATACAGGTTCGATTCCTGTCGGAGAACATTTTTTTCTATGAAAATTTATACATTCTTTTATTAATACTGTTTATTATAAAAACAAATTTCTCTTTTGTTTTTATAATACACTTTTTAGCAGATTTCATTTGAATAGAGATAGATAAATTGATAGATATGAACAGACTGAGGATTCATATGAAGATTGATAAAAACTTTGAAAACAAACTAAAATGGACATTACTAATCAAATTGAAACAATTCTCAATGTATATCAATTGATTAAAACAGGATGTGTGATTATCAGGCTTAAAATTTCTCGAACAATTCCATATATAGGATACAGGTTCGATTTAGACACTAATCGGAATCTTTATCTTAAAATCACGAATGATCAGTTTTGATTTTTCTCTTAAAATTTTACTCTCCTCTGACATTCAGGCATTATTAAATAATTTATCTAGGGTATTTATAAGTTATTATAGAAAACAGAACAAAAACCTGCTAAATCTGCCCTACATCCTCTCATCTTTTTTTTTTCTTTATATTTGTATCTATTTCAAAAGAATTATCTACAAACAACCTAAAAATGTCAATTGGCTTTAAAACGAATTGTTGGATATTTTTTTTTTTTTTTCATTTGCAAATTTTATTCCTCCTTTTCTTGAGATAGATAAATTGATAAATATTGTTGAACAGACTTTGAGATAGAGATAGATAATTATAGATGTGATACAGACTGAACAGATATATGAACAGATAGATAAAAACTGAAATTGATAGATATGAACAAACTGGAATTGATGGATAACTAGCTATCTAACAAACAAACTCAAATTGATCAACAAATTGAAAAGTAAATCAATATATATATATATTGATATATTAAACAGTAGATGTGTGATTATATATCTAGATTAAGCAATGTAAAACTTAAAATTTCTCGAACAATACATAAATATATAAAACCTTACATAGGATGAAATGTGTATGGATTTAGACACTAATCCTTCCTTCATCTAAAGATTAATCTTTATCTTAAAATCACTGATAAGGATTGTTTTTTGGTTTATGATCAGTTTTGAAATTTTTAATTATTTCTCTTAATTTTTTAATTTTACTCTCCTCTGGCCTACCATTTGCATTATTAAATAATTTATCTACCCAGGGTCATTTATAAGTTAGTTAGTCAATAAAAATCTCCCCGACCCTAACAAAAACCTGCTAAATCTGCCTACATCCTCTCATCTCTTCTTTTTTGCTTTTCTTTATTCCTTATTTCTGTTACTCAAATTTCATGAATATTTATCTACACACAAACTTTTAACCTCCGACCTCCACACCCAAATCAATTGGCAAATTAAAACGAGATAATATGAATATATATATATTTTTTTTTTTTTTTTTTCACCTCTGGGGTCTCAATTTCTAAATTTTATTCCTCCTTTTTCTTGACTTTTTTTTTGTTATTGTTATTGTTCTGCACCCATGTGCAAAATGTGTGTATGATTTCCAATTCAATCTTCACTCAGGCTTTCAAACAGACAAGTTTCTGACAGTTCTCCTTCAAACAAAATATCTTCTTCAAATGTTTTTGGAATGTTTGTCTTTGCCACTACTTACCCCTCACAGCTACCTTCTGCAATATCAGATCGCATCTGTTATTGATTTACTATCTTCAAGCATTTTTTTGTTTCTCCTATAAAATTTGTTTTGTTTTATATTTTATGGTATTTGTTGGCATATAGGATCCTTGCCTTTTTCTCTAAAAAAATAATAAAATAAATAAAACAAATTGAAGAAGAACTCCAGGATCTTATATGTGAAATTAAGGTATCTTGAAAACTAATGTTTAACCAGATACCATAGCCTACTAGTAATCATTTCTTGACTAAATTCATAATATTGTAATACAGTAGATTCCCTGACAAGTGGACTAAGAAGACCTTTCAGATATGGCATATTGGTTACAAAATCTGGATATGAGGTGTTATATTTAGATTAAAATAAAAGAACTCAAATCAGGTTTAACATTTATTTTCAATGTTTTATAGTAAACAAAATAAGCTAATGGTGAGTGAAATATAACAGAATAGATTTTAAGGAAAAAGAAATAAATTATGTAATATTCATTAAATTAAGTATGCCACATATGCAAAACAAATAATGTAATGAGGTTTTTTTAATCACTATTGCATTTTCTCTTCTAATGTCATTCTCAGCTTTTTCCACATTTCGTTTTGCTTTAGTTTTTGGAATTTTTTAAACGAAAGACACTTTTTAACTCTGCGTGCGTTATTGCAATCGTCATAGCTGAATGCTAACTTTCTTTCCATAAAACTGACAACCTTTTCAATAGGTTTTTCAATTTCAGTCCTGGTTTCATCACAATTCATGCATCTCTTATTCCCATCATCTTTTATACCAATGCAAGCCATTAGGGTGAAATAAGCATATGCACTTATCCAAAGTAAATTTCCTGAAAAACAGAAATTTCAAATCAGTTACATATCATCTAACTATTTCAAATATACACATCAAAATCATGTCCGGATATACTGGATTCTGGATATGGGCACTCCGGATATAAGGAATTCTACTGTAATTGTAAAGAAGTGTTTAAAATGCAAAGTTGAGGTTTGATTGGCTAATATTTATCCAGATGTTATAGACTACCATTGCTTGATAGGATTAGTCATCTCCCTACAGGAAACTTTTTACAGTTATTGAGCAAACAGAATTACTATTGATTAAAATTCATAAAATCTTTCTCTTCCACCATTTTTTCCTGTCCTGGGTATGACGATAAACTACATCCAAAAGCAAGGCCTCTGATTAGGAGGTTTTGAGGAGTGTGGAACCACCTCTTAATTGCTGGTGTTCCCAGGTCCACCCTGACCTGGGGTGGTAGTACCTGTTAGGGTCCCAGCTATGGGCAAATAGTAACCCCCAAATTGGAGTCAAAACACTATGAAAGTGTAAAAATAAGGTTTAATACCAGCAACACATTTTTCCAAAAGATTATTACCAGCAATAAGTTTCTGAAGAAAAAAATATTACCAGGAATACATTTTTGAAAAAAAAATATTACCAGCAATGCATTTTTGAAAAAAAATATTACCAGCAATACATTTTTGAAGAAAAAATATTACCAGCAATGCATTTTTGAAAAAAAATATTACCAGCAATACATTTTTGAAGAAAAAATATTATGAGTGATAAAAATCTTGTCAGCATTAAATAACCCATTGAGGTTGATACGCTGTAAAACAAGCCAAACCAAACAACCAGTTTTTCAGGAAAATAAGCTACTCCTGTCCGTTGTTATCAATCTTCATCTTGTATTGAAGGTTGCTACCTTCCTCACAATTTTTTAAGGTTGTGTGGAATGTCAACTATTTGATTATATTATTTTCCCTTCTCATTACACGTGCTATTTTAGTTGTTACTGCTGTTGTAATTCTTCAAAGGATGGGGTTTTTGCTATCTGGTAATGTTCTTTATGAGTCTATATTGTCAGTCAATAAGATCTGATGAAAACTTGCCTTTTTTTAAAACCAAAACATTCATTTGTTTGAAGCCTGTTTTTAATCATTGATTTTAAGAAAGAAATATATATCTGGTAGTTTAGATATTTCTGAATGAGTTGGACACTAGGCATGACATCGATATGAGAGTTTAGATCTGACAAGGCTATTTATGAACATGACTCAAGTTTCTAGGTTAATCCTTTTGGTTTTGTTACATCTTAAAGTACCTAGCCTAACTCCATAATACTGCAATATTAAATGCAAATAGGTTTGAGATCTATACAACGTGGGGATATCAGGTAGGATAATGTTTATCAAGATGCCATAGGCTACCAATAATTATACCTAGCCTAACTCTATAATACTGTAATATTAAATGCAAATAGGTTTGAGATCTATACAAAGTGGGGATATCAGGTAGGATAATGTTTATCAAGATGCCATAGGCTACCAATAATTATACCTAGCCTAACTCTATAATACTGTAATATTAAATGCAAATAGGTGTGAGATCAATACAAAGTGGGGATATCAGGTAGGATAATGTTTATCAAGATGCCATTGGCTACCAATAATTATACCTAGCCTAACTCTATAATACTGTAATATTAAATGCAAATAGGTGTGAGATCAATACAAAGTGGGGATATCAGGTAGGATAATGTTTATCAAGATGCCATAGGCTACCAATAATTATACCTAGTCTAACTCTATAATACTGTAATATTAAATGCAAATAGGTTTGAGATCTATACAAAGTGGGGATATCAGGTAGGATAATGTTTATCAAGATGCCATAGGCTACCAATAATTATACCTAGCCTAACTCTATAATACTGTAATATTAAATGCAAATAGGTTTGAGATCTATACAAAGTGGGGATATCAGGTAGGATAATGTTTATCAAGATGCCATAGGCTACCAATAATTATACCTAGCCTAACTCTATAATACTGGAATATTAAATGCAAATAGGTTTGAGATCTATACAAAGTGGGGATATCAGGTAGGATAATGTTTATCAAGATGCCATAGGCTACCAATAATTATACCTAGCCTAACTCTATAATACTGTAATATTAAATGCAAATAGGTGTGAGATCAATACAAAGTGGGGATATCAGGTAGGATAATGTTTATCAAGATGCCATTGGCTACCAATAATTATACCTAGCCTAACTCTATAATACTGTAATATTAAATGCAAATAGGTGTGAGATCAATACAAAGTGGGGATATCAGGTAGGATAATGTTTATCAAGATGCCATAGGCTACCAATAATTATACCTAGCCTAACTCTATAATACTGTAATATTAAATGCAAATATGTGTGAGATCAATACAAAGTGGGGATATCAGGTAGGATAATGTTTATCAAGATGCCATTGGCTACCAATAATTATACCTAGCCTAACTCTATAATACTGTAATATTAAATGCAAATAGGTGTGAGATCAATACAAAGTGGGGATATCAGGTAGGATAATGTTTATCAAGATGCCATAGGCTACCAATAATTATACCTAGCCTAACTCTATAATACTGTAATATTAAATGCAAATAGGTTTGAGATCTATACAAAGTGAGGATATCAGGTAGGATAATGTTTATCAAGATGCCATTGGCTACCAATAATTAATACCTAGCCTAACTCTATAATACTGTAATATTAAATGCAAATAGGTGTGAGATCAATACAAAGTGGGGATATCAGGTAGGATAATGTTTATCAAGATGCCATAGGCTACCAATAATTATACCTAGCCTAACTCTATAATACTGTAATATTAAATGCAAATAGGTGTGAGATCAATACAAAGTGGGGATATCAGGTAGGATAATGTTTATCAAGATGCCATAGGCTACCAATAATTATACCTAGCCTAACTCTATAATACTGTAATATTATATGCAAATAGGTTTGAGATCTATACAAAGTGGGGATATCAGGTAGGATAATGTTTATCAAGATGCCATAGGCTACCAATAAGTATCCCTAGCCTAATTCTATAATACTGTAATATTAAATGCAAATAGGTGTGAGACCAATACAAAGTGGGGATATCAGGTAGGATAATGTTTATCAAGTGGATGTGGCTTACCAATAATTGTACCTACTCCATAATACTGTAATATTAAATGTAAATGGAGGTGTCTTATATGCAAAGTTGAGGTAACTGGTAGGATAGTGTTTATCCAGATGTCATAGATATAATGATACTTTTAATTAATCTAAAAGATGCCTTCCAAAGGCTAAGCAAAGTATTAAGACACAGTAAAATTTTATTAGAAACAAAGTAAAGATTGTTAAACTGTAATGTAATACCTATCTTCCAGATCGCAATGAATGCTGAATAATTTCCTCTCAGTTTAAAAAAACTTGAGGCAACAGAAATGTGTATGCTGAGAATACTATGGAAAAAACATGTGAGTAACAAGGAACTTTTAAAAGGAAAATGGAAACTAAAAGGGACAATTTATATACTTTGAATCAGAAGCAATTTAAATTTCTAGGATGCATAATGAAAAAAGAGGGTGTGGTGAATTTCACAAGACATTGAAAGCGAGAGGGACACTTACTTAAGCTAACTAACAAGCTTGTGTAAATGGATGGCAGAAGAAGAAGTTGGAGAAATGATGAAAAGACGAACCTTATTAAGAGCGCATAAGGTTAGGAAGTTGTGGAGAGCCATGAAAATACACGGGATATCAAAGAAGAAATAACCACATAAGGTAATATACAATCAAATATATTTATTTTCACTTTATATATTGTTTTTTTCCATGTTTCTCCATTTTTTAATATTTTCTTCTTCATTTATTTTTCAACTACTTTATCAACCTCCTTATCATATTTATCATCCTTAGTGCTCCAAACGATAGGAAGTTGTGCATAATTTCCTACATCCTGAAGAATTCATAAAGATGTATTCATACCTTTTCCAAGGGTATTTGTGCTTATGAATCCATCTTTTTCCCCCTAGCCATGGGTTAATTAGTAGGATTTGTATCACTAAACAATTATTATCTCCTTCAAAATTCTTACAGTATAACAAATATTTTCTGGCTTTAAATAACCTGAGGAGGATTGATAAGTCATAGAAACCAAATCAATCAAGCCATCCTGGGTATGATGATAAACTACATCCATGTCCAGGGTAAGACGATAAACTACATCCATGTCCAGGGTAAGACGATAAACTACATCCAGCAGCAAGGCCTCTGATCAGGAGGTTTTAAAGAGCATGGAACCACTTCTTAATTGCTGGTGTTCCTAGGTCCACCCTGACCCGGGGTGGTAGCACCTGTTAGGGTCCCAGCTATGGGCAAATAGTTAACCCTGAAACAGATAAAGCATTATGAAAGTGTAAAAATAGGTTTTAATACCAGAAATACTTTGTAAAAAAATTATTACCATAAATAATTTTTTGAAAGAAAAAAATATTACCAGCAATACGTTTTTGAAAAAAAAAAATATTACCTGCAATACGTTTTTGAAAATAATATTACCAGCTATAAATTTTTGAGGAAAAAAAATATTACAGAAATAGATTTTTGATAAAACAAAAATGTTACTTATATTATTATTGAGGTTGATATACCGTAAAACAAAACAAACCAAACCAAATCAATCAAGCTGTTGCCTCCATCCATCTCTTCATCTGTGAGAAGATTATCCAAATACAGGATTAACAAAATTTATTTCAGTGAAATTTGACAATTTTTTTAAGAACTCTCTTTTATTTCTGTTCATCATTGTTAACATGTGAGTAAATTTCTAATTTTTTTTTTAACTTTATATTTTTTTTCTAATTTTATTTTCACTTCCTTCCCAATCCCTACTAATAATGAACGCACCAGAATGCATTATTGTTGAACCCCCACTCCTGATTTCTTTGCCTAGGGTTTCATAAAAGCAAAGATTTATCACCAAAAGATCTATAATTTAGCAAGCAATTCAGTAAGCAATTATTCAAATTGTATTTTGCAACATTAAGAATAGATTTGCAGGGATACAGTCAGAGCACATGTTGAAAATTTTCAATAAATTTTTTATGTAAGATTTATAAATCTATTTATTTGCATAATAATTAATTAATATACATAAAATTTTGTCAGCTTTTTAAAAAGTTGCCTGATTTCATTCAAATCAATATTTAATTCTGGGTGTTATATACTGTACCTATGAACACTAATGGGTATGTCCCAATCCTCATAAATTTGTTGGACACTATTGTAAGTGGGGGTAATATGATGTCTAAGATAGATAGATAGATAGATAGATAGATAGATAGATAATGAAGACACTAAGATAGATAGTATTATATGCCATACCTATGAACACTAATGAGTATATCCCAATTGTTATAAATAAGTTGGACTTCATCGTAAGTGGGGCTAATATGTTGTCTAATTAATCCACCACTGGCAGTGGTTTACCTACTTCATGCCGCTGGCAAGTATTGTATTTTGTTGATGTTATAAAGATTACCATTTAATTTTCAACCTTTGTTTTGGTTATTCCTCATTCATTAACATTTTCTATGTCAAAACATATCTATCTATCTATCTATCTATCTATATATCTATATATATATATATATATATATATATATATATATATATATATACACACACACAGAACACCGGGACACCCTGATTTTTTATGATATATTTGTTGGATATATTTATGATATTTATGCTACTGTTATCTTGTCTGTATAAATCTTGACATGCAGAAATCAAATTATTATTAACATTGTAATACTAGTAGATATTAAAAGTTTAAACTCATATTATATATTGTCCTATACTAAGTAATACTGCTTTGTAGGTTTCCACACTATAATGATGTCTTAGCCACCCTTAAAAGAAATAAAGTGGTTTGCAAAAAAATCCCCCCTCACCTTTCTTTATTCAATATGGTAATCATATCAATTACTCTAGTTTAGTATCTGTTCTCTTAATATGCTCTCCAGATATCTTAGCATTCTGTTTAAATACCATATTTATAAGGCTTTTGAAAGTGGACTTTTTTTTCCAAAAAATTACCCTGTGTCCAGTACAGCAGTATCAAAGTCGTATACCATTAACATTAAGAGCCATCTTAGAATTCTAGATGACATTATCTTAGGAAGTTCTTTCCTAGGATTAAATATGATGCAAAAAAAATCTTCTTCAAAAAATGTCCAAGTAATTAAATTTTGCCCCATTTCTATTAAATAAAAGTACAAGTAGTATCATTTTTGCTAATATTGTGAGTGTTTCTTCATGGTTAGTGAGAATATTATTTAAAAATAAGGTTATAATTTTGATGTTTTGGTTATGATTGAATATTCCATGCCAAAATCTGGGTGTGTCCAATACACCAGCAAATAAGTTAATTGCATTAACAGTCAATTCCCATCCACAATAAAAAAAAAAAAATCAGACATTTTAATTTTTGGTCATATATTGAAGAAATTTCTAATTTCAATAAAACTTTTTCATCAATGTTTAACCTTTGTGACTGCAAGAAAAAAAAAAAAAAAAAGAAACGTGTCAAAAGGACGGTTATTCCCTTGAGATTGCTATTACTGTATACGCTTTTAACTCCCTCGGCAATATTTGCTGATATAGAGGTATTGGAATTTGCTTTTCTGCATGCATGGTATGGCACTTCATTTATCAACAAGTACCATATTTCTGGGGTTTTTTGCCTATCACTATATGTACCAGTGTTCACTAATCCCAGTAGATATCTTTGTAGCTACAGTGTAACCCAGATATAAGAAAAACCCGGACATAAGAGAGATTTTCTCTGGTTCCAAAGTGTTCCCATACTTGACTAAACAAAATAGACCAAACCCGGATATAAGAGAAACCCGGATATAAGAGATTTCTTCTCCGGTCCCGACAACTTTCTTATATCCGGGTGACACTGCATTATGAATTTACTGTATGTGCAGATATTGCTCCCTGAAAAACAACTAAAATAATTTTGAATAAATGCATGATGAAATGTATTAAAATTCTTCTTTTCCAAAAAATGTCCTAGTAATTAAATCTTGCTCCACTTCTATTTAAAAAAGTATCAGTCATATTATTTATGCTAATACTTTAAGTGTTTCTTCATGGTTACTGAGAATGTCATATGAAGGTAAGGTTATAATCTTGATTTTGTTTTGGTTGTGATGTGTGCATTTTTTTGACTAAATATTCCATGCTAAAATCTAGGTGTGTCCAGTGTGTGGGTGCATTCAATAGGCTGGCAAAAAATGTTAACTTAAACTTTTCTAGCACTATAAAGATCCCAGGGTACATATGTATAGTACTAGTATCTGTTTTTGATTGAATAGATAATTAATTCTGAGACACCCTGTCCAATGATTGATAACATTGGTACTCGGACATTTGGCTGACGGACATTTAACCAAATGGACATTTAGCCAAAAATGTAGTGGCATACTTTGATGTATGTCACACTCTTTATCGTAATGTGCTACATGTATTTATATTTATTTACTGGATTAATTTATAATTTTTCACTTTTTTTTTAAATCTATTTTGTATGTATTATTTTTTACTTCAAATATTACTGTAAGATGATAAGTATTTTGAGAAAAAGCACATTTTACTACTGCAAAAATCTTAAGCTTTTACGATATGAAAGATCTTTCAATTTTGCTTTTAATAATCATTATCTTAAAGTGATTTATTTTATCTTAATATTAAATACAATTTTAAATAATTAGGCGCTACTTTTTACCCAAATACACTCTTTTTTAAAAATACTAATTTCAATAAACAAATATTGAAATAAGAAAACTTTTAACTTTAAATTTTAGATTTAATAATTTAATCACATGAAAGTCAATGGTAATTATTTGTCCTATTCTACCTTATAATACTGCTAATTAAAATACTTAAAGTATTGCTTGTTACTATTTTTACTTGTACTTTTTCGGTGAAATGTCCATCGGCCAAATGTCCTTTGGGCCAAATGTCTCTCAGCCAAGTGCCCATCAGCCATATGTATGGTCATGATAACATTTAACCATTTCTTAATATTTGCTTTTTTCCTTCTTTTTCCAAGATTGTTTTTACTTCATCTTTAGTCTTTCTTCTTCATTTCAATCAGTGATTTTTCTTCATTTTTTTTCTTATGTTTTCTTTGTTTGCATCAGTCTTTCATAATTGCTTCTTGATGCTTCATTCCCATTACTTTCTTTCAGTCTTTCTTCACTTCTTTGTTCAGGATGTGGATGACCATGGCTCTCCACAACTTCCAGTTCAAACCCAAGTTACTATCCCTTCTAGTCCTATTTCTGCCATTCATTTACACAAGCTCATTGCTCATCATTTCTCTCTGTCCTCCTTTCAGTATGTCCTGTGTGTGTCAAATTTTACAGGTCTCATTTCCTCATTGTTTCCCAGAAATTTCAACTCTCTCTTTCTGATAGTAAAGATAAGTGTCATTTTGTTGGCATTTCCCTTACAAATTTTTCATGGTTCATGCATTCATTTCATGGTATTCTCAACAACCTTCTGTAGAACCACATCTCTGTTGATTCAAGTCTCATATTCATCTGTGGGGAAATGGTCCATCATTTACCGCCATGTCAGAGGCTGGCGATTACTTAGCAGTTCAACACATTTTCTTATTAACAAATCATCCTTTCTCTTAACACTTTGGTTAGTCTCTTTTGCTTATCCAATGTATCTGTATACCAGTATTAACATTGTGAAATGCAAAAAGATTTCAAATTCTATGAAGTGTCAGAAATATTCTATTAAAATCCTAGCTTAGGACTTGACAGTATTTACTTTATAAAAATTGACAGTGAGATAATATTTCCCAATAAGAATTAACGAACATGTTCAGCACACCTTTGCTTATTACTAATGCAATTTTCCTGTCACTTAGTACTTTCTTTTTACTCTTGGAGGCATTCCTCGGTAATCCAATGCTACTTGATTCTATTAGTACCATTCTAAAATCTGAAAATATTCCAAATCCAAAGAAGTGTCAGAAACACAGTATGGTGTAAAAGTCTTAGCCAATTTTAAACTATTGTAAATCTATATAATAAATGCAAATGTCAGTGTGTCACTGTGTCACACTTTTCAATTAAGGGGACACAAATCTCTTACTTTCAATAGCTCATATTCCAATAACTTTGGATTCCCAAGTTTTCATTACAGCGATTATTTTCGGCAATTTTTTTTACCTGATTTTTTGCGAGAAAGTTTTTGTACAATAACAATTTTATTACTTGGAAATAAATTTGAGAATAATCAAAATTAATTGCAAAATCCAGCAAAAATCACACATGAAATAAAAATACTTTTTTCTACAGAAAGTAAGGACCTACGTACATCAAGTTGTCTTTAAATTAAGTGGTGGCAGAAGAATTATCATTGAACTTTTAAAAGGTAAGTTTAAATACTAATGTAATACTTAATTGCAGTGATCAATTTTGTGTTCTCCTGTAGTTTACTTCTCCCTACCTATCTAATTAAAGTGTCCTTTTTGTTTAAATCTTCCTTTAAACCTATTTCTTATTTTCTGTCAGTGGTATTCTCAGTATCTTTCTGTAGAACCACATCTCTGTCACTTTAAATTTTCTTTGATCATCCAATGTGTCTTGATGCTAGTACTGTGAAATGCAAAAATATTTCAGATTTCATTAAAGTGTCGGAAATATTCTATTAAAATCCTAGCAGTATGCCTTGTAAAAAGAAATCTCTACTAACAGAGGACAAGATAGCAAGCAAAAGAGCTAAGACTGCATTGAAGAAAAGAAAGTCTTGTGCAAATGAAAACCCAGATCAAACGGCAACCAGGAGAGCCTCCATTGCTGAGAATATGAAAAAGACTTAAGGACTCTCAAATTCCTGAACAAGTTGAAGGCCCAATCAAGCACCCTCTGCAGGAGCTAGCTTAAATAATGCCCAAGAGGGTGGCTTTTAAGCTAGTTTCTAATAATTGCAATTTTGCAAGTTGATGTTTTTATTGTATTGTCTACAGATTAAATTTTGTTAATATTAGAGTCATTTTCACACCTAATTATCACATCTTTTTGCAAGGGTTCTGAGAGTGTGTGGAAGATGTGAGACAATACTGTATTTTTTTAAAATCATAGCTTTAAACATGACAGTTATCTGACTTATGAAACTTGATGGTATATTGTTCATTACTTTCCCAATGAGAACCAACCAACATGGGAAATGCAAAAATATTCCAGATTTCATTAAAGTGTTGGAAATATTCTATTAAAATTCTAGCTTTGGACTTTACAATATATCTCCTTTATAAAATTTGACAGTGAGATAATATTTCGCAATGAGAATAAATAATAGTTACTTTATAAGTCCCAAAAATTCATACACTGATGTTTTCATGAATACCCGACCCAGTGGATAAAAGCATTGATTAGATCCATTGACTTGTTCCAAAGAATTGTGAATTCAATACAAAGCAAAAACTTAGAGAGTTGAGTTAAAGGAAGATAACTGAGACATCTGGTAGAGGACTGGCATGTGGAACTAGAACAATCTAGAAATAAATGGTTCAGTTCAAAACTGAAATCAACTGAAGAAGGCTGGAGCAATGGCCAAAATGTTGTGAATATGGCAACAATAATGAGGACAACAGTCTGAACAATGTAAATAGGATATTGAATTCTATTAAAATCACAACTTTAAACCCAATAGTATATCTACTTTATAAAACTTGACAGTATACCATTCATTTTCCAATGAGAACCAACCAACATGTTGACAAGTAGAAGAGGTAAATAATTATAATTAATAATTATAATTAGTAATTATAATTAAAAGAAATGAATTTAATTATTCTTGTTACTATTAACAAGCAAATCAGCATTTAATGAATCAGCACAAAAAACACTTTTCAAGATTTCAATGTTGCAAGCCAGCAACAAGTGATAAAGTACTTAAAACAAAATGGATTTTCACATCGGTTTTAATTAAGTATTCTAATGTTAAGAAGCTTAAAATTAATTACCAAAGAAGGAAAAAAGTCATTAGGAAAAGGGCTTGTTTTTATTCTTTCATATAAATTATACATAACATCACTTTCTTGATTTTTAAAACACAGAGCCTTTATATTTTGACGTACACACTTATACATACAGTCCTCTGAATATATTTTTATACATACAAATACAAGAGAATGGAGGTACATGATAAATATATATACATACATAGATACGTATACAAGATATATATGTAAACATATACATACACAAATACGCACATATCTGTATATATTTTACTTAATATTTTAAATACAAATATTAGAGAATCGATGCATACACACACAGATATATGTATGTACATACATACATATGTATATAAATATATTATATGTGTGTGTGAAAATATATATATATATATATATATATATATATATATATATATATGTCTATATGAGGGAAGATCAGTTAGTTTGTAGCCTGACATGGCTATTAGATAAATTTTGATCTCAAATGTTTTTGCTATATAATGTTTGATTTGTGTTATCAGTATTCACCACATAATTACGTGCATTGCCAAGGAAGAAGATTATTTTGCAAAATAAATATTTTGCAAAGAAAATGCTTTTTTTTCAACATTAGGCTACAGACTTCTTGATGTAGCTTTGCACACAAATAAATAAATATAAACGTATATATGTGCACAAATATATGCATATATGCACATATAGCTATACAAGTATATAAATGTATTTGTATATATATATATATATATATATATATATATATATGTCAAATCAGTAGAACTTTATAAAGTACATTATCTTAAGTTAAAACAGCTCCAAAACCAATATTTAATCAAACAGAGTGAAGTGTTTTGCATTTTTAGTTCATTGCCGTTTTATTTATTCATTTATTATGGATATTTGTTTTGTTTTTCCTTTTCCGGCTACCGTCTTCCAAAACTTATCAACTAGACTTACTATTAATCACTATTTCTTTTTTTCTCTTTGGAATTGTTTCGAACTCAGAAAAGATAATTCACTCTATTTTTGGTGCGGCCTCTGGAATTACAATTAACATTTCAGATACAATTTCACTTGTATCTTTTATCTTTTTACAAAAAAAGACATAAAAATTTAATGTTGTCTGCATCTTCTATTGAATTGTGTTAAAACATTGAAAAGGGTTACCATTATTAAATGGTTAAAATACTTAATTATTATTAATTATTGACTAATATTATAATTTTAATTGCTCCTTAGTGTATATGTTTTTATTTGTTTTTTACAGCTTATCAACTTTTTGACATATTATTTAAAACCAGAAAATATTTTTAAATACTAAGATTTCTTTTTTCTTTTTCTTTTTTTTTTTTGATATAATAATGATTTACTGATTAATCCATAGCTGGGGGAAGATGTGTATTCGTACTTTTCCTAAGAGTATTTGCATGTAAGTGTATACAATGGACCTGACTAGAATTTCAACTCAGCTTTCCGATTTCCAATTCCAAGCCATTATCCATTACACCACCTGTGAATCCCAGCTTACAACACTTGATATTCCCTAGTGGTCACCCATCTAGGTACTGATCAGGCTCAACACTGCTTAACTTCAGTGATCTCATGAGAATGGCGTTTCAATGTGAAATGGGCGTAAAGCAATATTATAGTATAATTTTATTTACTTGTTAGCTAGCGTATACATTACATCATGCTTGTCTCTTGCTCTGAATCATGTTTAACATTAATAGGGTTGCCATGATGAAATGGTTAAAATACTTAATTATATTAAAATTTGGCTTGTTCCTTCTTTTTTTTTATGTGCTATGTCCCCTTAGGACATAGGTGATCATGGTTCTCCACAACTACCTGTCCCTTGTAGCTCTTAATAAACTTTTCTTTCTGTAATTTCTTTAGCTCACAAGTATATTGTGCATTGCTTTCCTCTGACCCTGTTGCCTTCAATCTGTCCTGTGAGTATCAGATTTTTCAAGCCCTCTTTCCTCATTATACGCACCTAAAGCTCAAATGCCTCTTCTTGATGTTACGTATTAGTTTTGTTTTTGTTTACATTTTCTTCAAAACTTCATCTTTACTCACATGTTCAGTTCACAGTATCCTCAGCATCCTTCTGCAGAACCACATTTCTGTTACTTCAAGTCTCCTCTTCATCTTTGAAGAGACTATTCAGTACTCACTGCTATACAGGAGAATTTCTTTGTTTCTAGAAAAATTTTCCTATTTCTTAGTACTCTGCTTAACTTTTGGAATTCTTCCTTGGCTATCCAAATGTGCATTCAGATTTCCATATCGTTCTTTCCATCCTCTGCTAAGGGCTTTCCAGATATTTAAATTTTGACACTTGTTTTATTTTCTTATCTCTGATTTGCAATTTGCACTTTGCTTGCAACCATGCATTCTGTCTCCTTACAATGGATGTTTAATCCTTTCTTCTTGCCTCAGCTTTCTGGGCACAACCTCAGAAGATCTGAGCCAAATACACTGCCACTAAAAAATAATAGTCTGAAACTATTAATCTTTTCTCTTCATTTTCCTTCATTATCGTCTGTAGAAGATTTTGTTGCTTTCTTTCTGTGTCTGCTATCAACATTGCGGCATCTGAATATTTATCAGTACAAAAATAAAAACAGAATTAAAAGTGATGAAAAAGAAAACCCACAACTACTTCTTGATGTGCTTTCATGATATAGACGATCATAGCTCTTCACAACTTCCTATCCATTGTAGCTTTTAATAAATTTTGTCTCTTTTTATTGCTTCTAAATCTTGTTCTGCCATCAAACTCACTAAGTATATAATGTGCTGTTTTCCTCTATCTCTCTTGCCTTGTCCTGTGAGTATCAGATTTTCTAAGCCCTCTTTCCTCATTATGTGCCCTAGAAACCTTGACTGTCTCTTTAAATTTCTTTTTAGTTTCTATTTTTTCAAAACCTTTGTCAATGCTCACATGTTCAATCCTTGGCATCCTCAGCATCCTTCTCTAAAACCACAGTTTTGTTTCTTCAAGTCTCTTCTTCATCTTTGAGCAAATTGCCTTGAACTCACTGCCATACAGGAGTACAGATATCATGTAACAGTTTAGTATTCTTTTCCTTGTTTCTAGCAAAGCTTTTCTATTTTTTAGTAGTCTGCTTAGCTTTTGGAAAGCATCTTTGAAAATTCCAATATGCCTTTGGATTTCAGTGTCACAGACTCTGTCTTCTGTTAAAAGACTTCTCAGATATTTAAATTTCAACACTTGTTTGATTTTGGTACCTGCAGTTTGCAATTTGCACTTTGTCAACAAACATGGATTCTGTCTTCTTACAATGGATGTTTAACCCGTTCTTCTCGCTTTTTTTCCTACCTTCTGTAGAAGATTTTGTAGTTTTCTTTCTGTGTCTGCTATCAACACTGTGTCATCTGCATACCTTATGTTGTTAAGATTGTGACCACTATTAATAAATCCTGGTGGGACTTCTAGTTCTCAGAATTGCCTCTTAGTTAGCGTATATGTCGTACTCTGTAAAATCTTGCCTGTCCATTGCCTACCAATCCCTAATATAGACTCAGTGGAGAGAGTAAATCTCTAGCTCCTGGGCTATGTTAAAACTGTATGTATGTGTTTTTAAAAGGGAAAAAGAAAGAAAGGGAAGATGGAAGAAGTGATAATGCTTTCACACGTTTAACATCTGCTTGTGTGAAAGGGTACCATAATATTAAATATTCCAGCCTGGAATGATTAGCTTTAGTCATAAAAATTAGTAAAAATTGTAGAATTTCCACAGGTCTACTTCTACATCATAAGATATACCTATTAGTATTCTTATATATATATATATATATATATATATATATATATATATATATATATATAAGAGAATACAGCATCCCCCTGAAAATGTACTCACTTTTCTGACTTCATCATCAGTTTGAATATTTATAAATATGCATTTCACTTGATTTAATATTTAATTTAAACCCCTAATTAAGTAATTAATAAATAATATAAATTATTAATTAATTTATAAATTAATAATTTAATTAAACCCCTAATCTTCTTTGTAACTTAATAAAAATTAATTTTCACCATTAACCCTTTGAATCCTGACCCCTGCTTTACTTGGTGGTAGAGAAAAATGATGTAATGCCCAGCCACCAGTTGAATGGTGGGTAAACATTTGTAACTCTTTTTATATCTACTGTGAAACATTACATATGAATCGTTTGTGAATTTTGACTCAGGAGCTCAAACAGAAGGATTAAAATTGTTCAGGAACGCAGGGTTCAAAGGGTTAATCCTGTTTGCAAGTTATAAATATATATAAGTTAAGTAAAATGTTTCAAGTGTTTTATCAGTAGTAAAATGCTGAATTTGCATATGCACTTCAAGGTCATTGTTCTATAAGTCTTCATAGGAAAAAATACTACAAAATTTCTGTGAATTTCTAATTGATTCTCTTAATAATTAAAAATATTATTTCTAACCCATTCAGTAAATTTGAGTTAATTGAAAGTCGGCAATGTAAATGGCTTTCTGAGTTGAATTCACTTAATGCGGAAACAAAAATACATTTTGTCAAAAAGAATAATGTAAATATTGATCAGGCAGAGTTCAAAAATATATTAACATTTCAATGTTTGAACACATAATCATCCTGCAACTTCTATTGATTATGGGAATAAATATTGAAAATTAAAAAAAAAGAAATCTCACTTGTTTGTTAATCTGATATTGATTACTTTGAAAGCATGTGTTTTACAATTAGTATTCTTATATATATATATATATATATATATATATATATATATATATATATATATATATATATCTCCCCAAAAATTTACTCACTTTTTTCAGTTCATCATCAGTTTGAATATTTATAAATATGCATTTAATTTAATTTAATATTTAATTTAAACCCTTAATCTTCTTTGTAACTTAATAAAATTAATTTCTTAATTTTAACCATTTATTTTGTTCTAAGTTATAAACACTGCATTTATTGTCATTTAAAGAGTGAGTACATCTTTGAGAGACACCCTGCATTTATATATATATATATATATATATATATATATATATATATATGTAACTTTGTATTTTAGTAGCAATCATTCTTTTATACAGGTTTCGTTGTAGTTGACTAACAAGGAATATGCCAGAAAAAAGTTAATATAATAAAAATAATCACAGTGCCTTGTCAGTTATCTTCAATGAAATATCCCCTCTCTCTCTCTCTCTCTCTCTCTCTCTATATATATATATATATATATATATATATATATATATATGGTGATTTTCCAAGCATGGCTTAGATGTGGCACAAGACTGAAAGTATGGGGCACCCAATGAGAATTGAACTCACTACTCAGTCATAAATGTTCTAGTACCTCAAAGGTGCCCATATACATATATATAAAAGGAAAACTTACCATGTTTCATCCTCTGATAAACTTTATCAAAGTAAATCTTTCAGAGAATGAAATGCATTGTCTAAGTTTTCGTTTTGTCTTTATTCATATTGTCTTTTTACAGATATATTCATAATTATATCTGAATTTTTACATATATACATATACATATATATATATATATATATATATATATATATATATATATATATATGTATATATGTATTTGGTTGGATAGATGTGAGTTTGTGACCCTGGGTTTCACGCTTTAGCGATCGTCAGACAAACTTTTCACATATGTATATATATATATATATATGTATGCACACACACTCACACAAAAAGCTTTTGTCCCCATCCACTAAAGTCTTGGATGTTGATAAAGACTAACAAAACACTTAAAAGTACCTGATCAAAACTTATACCCCCATATATATATATATATATATATATATATATATATATATATATATAATCATTTCACCCCAACCAAATCAATAAAACCACTAAGTCACAAGGGAGTGACTGAGTTTGAAAGAATAAGAAAAAGAAAAACATTGTTTTCTCTTGTTTTGCCACACATTATATGCAACTTTTAGGTTTCTGGGGGATGAAGATGACAAAGTTTCAATTTCAATATAATTGAACCATTGTGGTTCAAATGAAAAAATAATTGATCCAACAAAAAACATGATATCTCTAAGAGGTTTGGGATTATTGCCAAGAAGAATGGGAAAATATCTCAAAGACCTTGTTCCATTCAATGCCACATTGAATTGTGGCAGTTATTTGAGTGAAAGCAAGCAACACCAGTTACTAACTACATACTTTATAAGTACTTTCTGTACTAATAAAGATCACCTTTTGCAAAAAAAAAAACTTCCTTCTTAACTTAAAAAAAGAGCTGAATTGGGAAATTTTCACTGGTGGGCCAATATATTTGCATGGCCTTTTTCCAACATCATTCTTCTTAAGCTGCTCTATTATCTACCATACATCATTAATAAAAATGCAGTAAATGGTTTTCTGGTCGTCAATAATCATAAAATGTACTGAGAATAGAATACTGCTAATCACCATAGATTTTGAGGTAAAATTAACAAAAATTAAAGTAGTTAATTTGTGAAAGTTTTGAATGCTAGTGTAAAACATTAAACACAATGATATATATATATTTTTTAATTACTTTCATTGACTGAAACTCTTTATGAAACTTAATACTTCCCTTGAGTGGAATCATTTGGTAGACATATTTCTTGCCTCTCGAGGCTTTGGTTTTTCTAGTATATGGTATTTGCTCTGTTGTAGATCATTTTGTTTATTAAAGTATTTATTAAGGTATTTTCAAATTCAGTTATTCTATTTACTAATAGAAATTAGAAACCAATGCATACAGGCCAAAAAATGGTGGCTCAAAAGAAAAGTGTACAGTGATAAAAAGAACAAGAATCATACAGAGTGTGATAGATAAATTTTCATCTAAATTATGCAAAAATGAAAATAACACTGACATCTCATTTTAACATATATTTACCAAAATCAAACAAAAACATCTGGAAATACTAAAGAGTAAATTGATTCAATAAAATTGCATTGGCTTCAATGATGACCTCCAGATGACTTTGGAATCTCCTGCAACTCATCTGGATGGGCTCCGTGTTTAAATTGGTGAATATTGCCATAATGCTCACCTTCAGTTCATCTTTGGTGTTACAAGGAGTTTTGTTAATCTCTCACTCAATTGTACTCCACAGATAATAATCAAGTAGGGTGCAGTCTGGGGAGTTAAGTGGCCAGATGTAAGGGGTGATGTGGTTGCAGAAATTGTTTAACAGCTATGACAGGGTTCTCCTGCTTGTGTGGCATGGTGCAGAGTCCTGTTGCCAAATATAGGGTTTTCCAGCAGCCATCCCTTGACCCAGAGAAACACTACCTCCTCAAGGCACTTGATGTAGGCCTCCATCTTGACTCTGTGTTACCATCACAAGTGATCACTCTAAACACCATCATAATCACCTTTAAACTCATCCAACTCTTTGCACTGTTCTCAGATTGACACCCAAGTACAATGTTTGTATTGGAGCTTCTAGTGTGAATGCCAAGTAGTACATCATGCTGTTTCAAATTTCTGGCAAAATGAATTGTGTCATGGTGCTCTTTATGTCACAGACAGTATATTAGAAGACCTAATTAGATCCATCTACATAATGCTGCTAAGAAGTCAAGTGAAAATGAATATAAACTCCATCTGACAATAAGCTTTATATGCCATATAACAAAATGTATTGAAATTCTGATGTAGAAGAATTAAATCTGAAATAGAATAATAGCATTAAAGTTTTGTTAAAGTCACTTGGACAAAAAATGCAATGTTTAATCAGAATGATATTAGAGATATTATTAGACAAAGACATTATTAGACCAAAAATATGCAATATTTAAGAACAGAAGAATACTAGAGACAAAAACATTATTAGACAAAAAATGCAATATTTAAGATCTGAATGATATTATAGCCAAATGAAATGCAGAACATACACTTATGTTTTATAGACTATACAAAAGCATTTGACAAGGTAACACACTATGATCAATTTAAACTTCTAGTCAAACTTGATTTATTTACAAAGGTTATTAGAATCATCCACAACTTATACTGAGGACAAACCGCCTGCATATAGCATAGAGAGGAATGTTCTGAGTTAGAAAACAAGCAGTCAGAACTCTCTTCAAGTAACTGATTTTTACAGCACCAAATTAATTATGAGTGTATCAGGCTCTGTGAATGTGTTTAATTTAGGCAAAATGTCAGTTTCACTGTTGCTTGGCTTTTTATTCAGTCAGGCAATATTAAAAAGCATAAAGAAAAACTGATAAAATAAAAATATAATTAATGTTTTGTGTAATGTTCAATACAGATATTATAAACAGTATCTTGCTATACAATAATTATTTTAATAAAATTAATTTTAACAGTGTACGAACATCTCATGTCTTAGTTTTTTTTTTATATTTCTTCCTGTGTTAGCAGTTTATAAGTTTATATAAAAAAATATGAAAGACAAAAAGAAAATGGAATAAATAATCAGCAATCTTTGTTTACTGCTGACAAGAGACCCCAAAAGGTGATTGTTTAAAATCATTCTGTCAATGTAATAAAAATAAAAAAAAGGAACTGATTTAGCCATCAGTCACCAAAACCTAAGGGATAAGATAAAAATGGATATAGTAAAATATCTGCCAAAATCACTTTGAACCTTATTTTAACCTATTCAAGAGTAATATCATCAATCATAATGATACTTTATTGAGAGGTTTTCTGATTTGCTTTTTCTATCATTTATTTTTTTTTTTTATTATTTGTTTTTGCACTTTGCAATTTGTTAATAAAAGGCTAACAAAAACAGTGATCTTGTCACTTTGGATGTAAGAAAAAAACGTAAACTAGTCTTGCACTCTTGACCGCTTTTTAAGGTATCAAATCAGTGTGAGTATTATAAAGAATTCCTTGTTTATTTTTATTTATTTTTTTTGCTTATAACAGGTGAAAGAAAAGAAGAGTAAAATCTATATGTCAACAGGTTGGACATTCTGTCAAAGAACATTTGCCTTTGTCAGAATCTCAAAACACATCTTTAGTATCTTTTTGTATTTTTTTTTTTTTTTGAAAACCCCCCTAGGAATGTATGCTAATAATCTGAGGCCATTGTCAGAACAAACAAACCCCATGATGTTTGGCAGAAAACTAAGAGACATTTGATCTATGAACTGTTTTATTTGTTTCAAGAACATTTTTGCCTGATATTCAGCTAGTTGATTGTTATCTTTGAGTATTCTTCCTCGTCTGTTGCAGATTTGCATGCAGCATAGTGGTCACAAGCACCAAATATGGAATCAGGATTCTGAGTTCAAATCCAGACCAAGAACTTTGCATTCATTTTTGCACAAATAACCTTTCTAAAGGTATGAATCCATTGGTTTTTCTCACAGGAATAAGTTAAACAGCAGAGCTGAATGGTCACTGTAGTTTTGGCAACCATTTTAGAAGGATAATAAATCAAAACAGGTTGTGCATGAGGCTGGCAAATCCACCTTGTAAAAAGCCTCCTTAGTATGGAGGCCACATCAGAAACACATGTGTGATGTAGTTCTAACATATGGAGTGAGATGAACTCACAAATAGATAATAAACATGCTAACTTTTATAGATATATATGAACAAACATAGATGAATACATACTGAAATAATTATTTACAGTCAGTTTAATCTCCTCATCTTTGTTTTCATTATCACAGTGTTTCGGGAATTGTGCTCGCCAGCCTTCTTCAGGTGTTTGTCAGTTCATGTAACCTTCAGATAATTTCAAAGTGAACACTTTATTTCATCTTCAGGAATAGATTGATCTCATTCCATCATCCATGACTATGAATATCGCATCTGAACCCTTTAGTTCATATTCTGTCATCCATATCTAAGGATATCTCTGCACATTTTCCATTTCTCTGTTATCTGTGAATTGTCATGAATTCTTGTAAAAGAAAGTTTCTCGTTGTCGTTACCATGGTTTTGAGTCCTAAGTTTTCCTTGTCCCATCAGAATGTGGACAATCATGGCTCTCCATATATCCTGTAAATTGCCATGACTTCCTACAAAAAGAGAGTGAAGTGTTTTCCCATTTCCTTTTCCACAGTTTAGAATTCCACAGTTTTTCTTCTCTGGTTGCCACCCAATGCTATACAGCCCAGCCACTTTTTAGGCTATGTCCCTTCAGGATATGAGTGATCATGACTCTCTACAGATTCTTTTTATTAATTATCTTTGAAACGCTTTGCATTCTTGGAAAAGATTGTGGAGTGCTCTCTCCACTGTTTGATAGTCAAAAAATTTTTTTCTCTTTGACTGGTTGCCAACCAAGGCTAAAGATTCCAGTCTACCCTATTATTTAACCAAAAGTTGGTAAGAAGAGATGCATAGATGCTTTTCACAAGGCTATTAGTGCACAGTGAATGCATTTACAGTTTGTTTAACAGATTCTGTTTCTTTCTGCTCCAAAACAGATATTAAAATGTCCAGGTTTGACTATGTGCTCTACTCTGATTCATAATCTATTAATACTATGCAAGAGTCTTAAATCCTACAAGAATTGATATCATTCACTTCTTTTCCTTGTGTCATTCTTTGAAACTTAGAGAAACTGATTTTGGCCTTCTTAATATCTTGCTTAGCTTTTGGAAGGCACCTTTTGCTATTCCAATGTACCTTCGTATTTCTGTGGCCTATTTTTCATCATCTGTCACTACACTAACCAGATAGTTAAATTTCTGTACTTGCTTGGTTTCGATATCTCCAATTACTAGCTTTCATCTTGGACTATTCTTCCTGTTAATGACCATATATTGCGTCTAAAAACACAACCTTATTTTAGATATTTTCTAAAGAGATTTATCAGGAATTCTTTAAGTATAATCATTGCGAGTTGTGTTTCTGGCAATGATTATAATATAAATTATAAATTAATTAATATTTGATCAGCAAATAAGTAAATCTGGTTAATTTTATTAATTATTATAATTATTGACATTTTACTGTCTCTCCATCAAAACAGAACACAAGTTATGTCTACTCATTGAATTCAAACAATAAGAAAAATAAAGAATAAACATTTACAGAATTTATTGTTTTCCAGTTTGTTTATCAGACATTATATATATATATATATATATATATATATATATATATATATATATATATATACACACACATATGTACACACAGGATGTGATGGGTAAATTGTCTCCAAATGTATATATATATATATATATATATATATTTTATATACATTTATCGGAAAAGTATATCAGTTTTTGTAAATATAAAAAGTAAACATTGACTTCAATGTCCACATTTATATATAAATATATATATATACAATATCAGAGATAGATGGGTATTTGTATATATATAAATATATATATATATATATATATATATAATATAGTTTTAAAGTATTTTTATATAAAATGATATAATATATTTGTAAATATATATATATATATATATATATATATATATATATATATATATAAAAAATTTTTTTTTTTTTAATCTGTATCAACCAATGTAAGGCAGTAAAGACACTAAGACATACGAGATGACAATGTGCGGAAAAATTAGGAACAGAAACATTGTGAAGGGAGAAGAAAGACTAATAAGGCAGATAATAGATAGTGATTAACACTGCATTTAAATTTTTGAAGATCAAAGTTGGCTGGAAAGCATGGAGCTGGAAGGGAGTTCCACAAGTGAGAAGTGCAAGAAAAGAGACTATTGGCATAGAATAGACAGTTCCATCTACTCATCTCAACTGCATATCGATGAGACCTTATCGCCAGTCTAGTACTGTGCTTGAATTCATAAACTCAAGGTACCATAGCGAAGTGTTCATTAGAACAATTACCATGAAAGTATTTATGGAAAAGGCATAGGGAGTCAACTTTATGATGGTGGGACTGAAGCTGAGATGCAAGATGAGGACCTATAATATTGCTGATTCTCTTTTGGATTTTATCAAGGAGCTCCAGGTAAATATCAGGGGCACTGGACCATATGTATCAGCAGTAGTTTAAGTATAGGTGAATGGTAGACTTATAGATATTATTGTTATGATGTTATTGCTGTCTTTTATGCAAATAATTGTTTCATCATAAGTCCTCTGTTAAAATGGAAGAAAAAAAATGCATGTATTTCCTTCAATTTACAAATGCTGTATTTGTTTTGAATTTCACCACTCCTCTCAAGTTCATATCACAAAGAAGGCAAATATTACAGAGTATTATTCACTGAAATATTTTGTCTAAGGCATGAACTCAAATAATTATTCAGGATCAAACACCTTCTTCTTAACAGAATTGTTTCTGATTTCTTAATTCCCTTCTTAAAATGTGGTTAAGTGTTTAGAACATTAATATTCTGATGATGAGACCAGGGTTCAAATTTAACCATAGCTGATTATGCAGTAATATGACAATATGATCCTGGGGAGGTGATCCCAGTTTGTGGCACAGTTAGAAGTGCCTGACAACTATACCATAGGTTGACCAACCCTCAAAGTGAAATTAGGAATATAAAGCTGTTTGAAATCCATTGATGGCTATGCAGACATGTTAAGGGTGCAGGTTTCTCATCAGTAACAAATAAAACGGCAGGATTTTGAATGCTAATTTTCAAGGCAAGCAAACGTGACAATTGCTCTTGAAAAGGACATTCAGTCAGTGGTTAAACGGTTTGTAAATTTCAATGCCTCCCCCACCACAAAAAAAACTACTTTCATTTAATCACCACTGAGAACCATTTCTGCCTATCATCAACATGGCTGATGCTAACCTCCATGTAAGCAACACTCTACATCTTTCCACTGACAAGAAGTTAAACGACTATATCAATTTAATTGCTACATCTACTGAAAGGAAAGTTGATCCACTGTGTTATGCCAAAACATTTTTCCCATCAGAACCCATCTTGCACATTTATAAATCTACCATTCTTCTGTGCATTGAATACTGTTGCCATATGTAGTCTGGTGTTCTTACTGTGCATCTCAAGATGCTTGACAAAATCTAGAGGAAGGTCTGTAATACAATGGATTCTGACCAGACATCTAACCTCTTGTCACTTTCTCGCCAATGTGACAGGACTTCTCTCTGTCTTTTTTACAGATATCTTCATGGCAAATGAGCTTTTTTCCTGTGTACCCCAAATGCATGAATTTAAGCATACTACTAGAGTGGCAATTAGGTCTCATTGTTTTACTGTTGAACTATCTAGATGTAACTGCTACTTCTACTCTGACAGTTTCTTTTTTCACAATTCCCATCTATGGAGCACCATTCCAATTTCTTGCTTCCATCATAGCTACAATCTTCAAACATTTAAATGCAACATCATCTTCTGTTTTCTTGAACCCTGTTCCTTTTTTGTCCTTTCCTCAATCCTCCCCATTCTCAGTATCCTCTTTCACTTTCACTCCATGTAATCTCCTGCATTTGAGTGGCATTGTCACCTTGCTTGGGATGAAATGATTAAAAGAGAAGGAAACAAAAGCAAGATTTTGAATGCTGATTTTCAAGGTCGACAAACTTACCTTACTTGGAAAAAATATCATATAGAATCATCCTTTTCTCACTTTCATTTTGCATTGTGCAATTTTTCTGTGTGTTGGTACACTTGGGATCTGTTGTCCCATTTAATTCTGCATTTAAATAAATAAATTAATTAATGTAGACTATTTACATTGTTCAAACTATTATCCTCGTCTTTATTGTCACACTCACAATGTTTCAGTCATTGAACTCATTGGTTTTCTTCAGGTCATATTTGTTGGAATTTTGAACCAAACCCTTTATCTAGTCCTTAGGAAGGCCAGGGTGTACAATGGCTGAAACGTTATGAATGTGACAATATAGATGATGACAATATTCTGAACAATGTAAATAGTGTAATTAGTTACAATACTTCATCTGAGAAATATAGACAGATGTTAATCTAGGCCTAGTAGATATCTATAACTATGTAAATACATTTACTTAGCTGCATATTTCTCCCTAGTCTTGGAAATGTTTCAATGGAGGATAGAAAATGTGACACCAAAATGTGAAAGCATATTGAAATAGCAAAAGATGCCTCCCAAAAGCTAATGTATCAAGAAACAGGAAAATTTCATTAGAACAAATGACAAGAGTGCTCAACTGCTATGTAATATCAATCTTCCTACATGACAATGAATGCTGGGTAATTTTCTCAGAGAGGAAGAGGAGAATTGAGGTTAGAGATGTGGTTCTACTGCAGGATTCTAAGAATATCATCTATGAAGCATGTCAACAATGATGAAATTTTAAGGAAAATTGAAGCAAGTCAGTTAATTATACATAGAATCAGAAAGAAACAGTTTACAGTTGAAATTTTTAGGACAAATAATGAGGAAAGAATGCTTAGAAAATTTAACACTTGCAGGGACAGGGAATCAGTAAGTAATGAGATAGTGTAAATGGATGGCTGAACAGGGATGGGAAAGGATAGTAAAAAGAAAAACATATCTTAGAGTTATAAAGAGTAGGAAGTTGGGGAGAGCCATGATCGTCCATCAACACAGCACATAGAAGAAGATAATCTTTCAAACCCAGAGGAAAAGATAAATGTTCAGGTTTTGAATACCTATTTTTGGCTCTCTACAATCTTCCTTTTCTCTTTTTCTTTCAGACTGCACTTATACTGTATTCAGCTGAGCTTAATAAAGACCTAACTCATGACTGCAATAAACCACATGGAAATTTGGGTTAGTCTCTTCATATTTTTATCATATAAATATTAAAACACATTTATCATATAATAACAAATTTGGTTAGTCTGCATATATTTTTAGAAACTTCACCATATCAAATGGTATAATTGCAGAAGATATTGTCATCTCCTGCCCACTGCATATCCAGAGACCGATTAGTTTTCAGATTCAATCTAATGTTTAGGATAGGAAAATAAAATTAAACTTAATTTTTTTTTTTATTGCAAACATCTTATTGAATTTAATAATCACTTGCTTTGCTTGCATTCACAATAAGCAAAATATATGAATTGGTCAAGATAGTAAAAATATGAAGGAAATAAAAAATTTAGATAAAAAAAAAAAAACATTCACAAATCCAATATTTCTAGAAATTTCTAAAAGAGTGTCAGTCAATGAATAAAAAAAAATTAAGTATGAAAATAAAATAGTCTGAGAAAGTAAATAATGAAGGAAGAAAATAAATAAAAGAAAATCAAAATAAAGGAAGAAAAAAAATTGATAAAGAAAAGGAAAAAAAAATGTTAAGTATGGAAAAATGGAGTTGCAAAAAAGAAAGAAAATATTTGTGAGAAACAGAAACTAAACTGAATTGGAATCATCAGAATATGAAAAATGTTTATAGACTTTCAATTTCTATACCCAAAATATTGTCCAGAAAGAATTAATTTACTTTATTTTGTCAAAATTTAAAATCTTTGAATGAACTACATTTAATATTTTGTACTCTAGTTAAATTAATCCAAACCTGGCATCTTGACTTTCCTGCCAATGTAACATGGCTTTCCTCTATCTTTTCTGCAAATATTTCCATGGCATTTTTTCTGATGAGTTTAGTGCCTCAACTGTATGAATTTAAATGTACTACTAGATTGGCAATTAGGTCTCACTGTTTTACTATTGAACTAGCTAGAAGTAAACATCAGTTCAATTCTAATACTTTCTTTCCTCACGCTTCTCACTTGTGGAACTCTCTTCCATCTTCTTGCTTCCATTCAACTTTGATCTTCAAAAATTTAAATGCAATGATAAACATTATTTTCTGACTTCTTAATTTCTGCTTTTTTATTGTTTGCATACAATAATATTTTCCTTATATTCTTTCACACTTAGTAACCCCTGTGTATTAGTGGCTTTGTTACCTTGTTTGAGGTGAAATGATTTTTGATTTCTAACTTCCCTACCACCGACAAACTTCAGAAGTTTAAATACAACATCAATCAGCATCTTCTATATTCCTGAAATATATTACTTAATTCCTCCGTTCTCCACACTAAAATCTCATTCTTTTTCAACCTCCTGCATCTTAGTGGCAATATTGTTTTGCTTAGGGTGAAATGCTTAAAAAAAATTACACTATCAGCCTTCCATACTTTTCTATTATTCACAAAGAAAACTTTGTCCAAAATACTTGAAGAAAGAACCAAGGATTTCTTAATTCTTCAAGTGAACACCACTTAATAAGAGTTATTAAAAGAAATTCCATTTGTATACCAAAGATCAAAAGATAAGAATAATTGCTTTATAATACTTTTCATTTTTTTGCTTGTTCTTTTTTCACAAAAATTAAAGTCGACAAAAATACAGAGGCTTTCATTTGACTGACTAACCCTTCATGAATAATTGTTCATCTCTTTCATTAGACAATGAAAAAAATTTTCTTTTGTGTCCGACTCTAATCACTGCAAAATATGTTATGGTATCAAAGAAATGTTAATAGCAAGTATAACTTCTTTTAAGTACTCTCACACTCACTCCTCATATATATATATATATATATATATATATATATATATATATACACATTTTGTCCACTCTGTTTGGTACAACTCTGAGTTTCATGCATACAGCAATCTCCACTTGCAGAGTTAATGTTCAATATTTTACACTTATATATATATATATATATATATATATATATATGTGTGTGTGTGTGTGTGTGTGTGTGTGTGTGTGTGTGTGTAATTGTGTATTTGGACAGTAATCACTCTTTTATACATGTTTCATTAAAAATAACTCGCTAGATAAGTTTTTATTTAATTTTTCTTCTGTTCTTATGATTTTTTTTCTTTTCTGGACATAAATTATCTAGAAATAGTCCAAATGTTCTGTATAACTGAACACTTTTGGCTATACTTTTAGCCATTATCAAGGATGATTTTATTTTTACTTGTCTGGATTTTATGTCTGTATGTATCTAAAGTTATAGGAATGTTTTCTTTTCCACACATGGACAGCACATTGTGGCCATGTTCAGAGTTGATGTTATGTGCTGTCCATATTTGGAAAATAAAACATGGTTAAGGAAGTGGAGAACTTGGAGAGGGGAATTAACTGGAGATAACTGATAACTGACATCCATTAGACATGGCACATAGAACTAGAACAGTCCACCCCAGTGAGCAAAATAAAGGGTTCAGTTTGACATTCCAAACACCTGAAGAAAGCCGGAGTGTACAACGGCCTAAATGTTGTAATAAATATGGCGACAAAGATGAGGACAATAGTCCGAATAATGTAAATCGTGTAGATAATACCTCATCTCAGAAATATAGACAGATTCTAAAACATTCCTATAACTCTAGATACATATATAAAACAATCCATACATTTAGTCAAATGTAAAAATAAAATCATCCTTGATAATAGCTAAATGTGCTTGAACATACAGAACATTCAGACAATTTCTACATAATTTATGTCCAGAAAAGAAAAAAATTTTAAGAACAGAAAAAAATAAAACATAATGGCAGTACTTTGTCAGTCATTTATAACAAAACTTGTATATATATATATATGTATATATATATATATATATATATAATGGAGTCACCTGACAGTTTCGATGTGTGAGGATCTGACAGCTTAATTGATTCAGTTATGAAATTTTGTGCGATAATCTTAAGTGGCACTTAAGACCCGCTAGTGATTTACAAAGGCGGCCACACATGGGGCAAGAATGAGGATTGTGAGATGAGATCACTGTTAGATTGGCTGACCTTTTAGATCTTGCCCTCACTTCTTGAAGATGATTCAAACAATCAGACTGAAAACTGCTGAGTCCACTAAAACATGTTGATCTCCATTCAACCCACTCCAAGGCTAAGTGCCCAAGGGTGTTATGTGGTATATTGACAGCTAGCAAGTTATATATATATATTATACAAAGCATGGAAAATACATTAACAACTTTTGACTGGAACTAAGAGTAAAGAAAAGATACTAAATATTAACAACATTTTAAAAGACTCATTTTCTTTCTTTCTTAATCATGAGAAACACAAGTTTACAGAACAAGTACGAAGATTCATCATTATTTAAGCATACACACAAATACGCATACATGCATTTAATGTTTTCCTTCTCAAATCTGATGAAGCCTTGAATGGTGAAATGCATTATCAAATCTATTTTAAACAAATCTATTTTCATGAAACAATTCCAATTTCCCAAATTTAAAGACTTTGTCGGGTTTTCTATGTCCTAATTTTAAACACATATGTATGTATATATATATATATATATATATATATATATATATATATATATATATATATTATATTTCTAAGAAATTAATGAATTTTTTATTTGACATTATTTCATAGTACTGAAAATATTATTTTGTGAAACCCATATTTTAATCAATGCCCAATTTTTTTTTTTAAGTGTGTATTGTTACTACCAGTCTGTGCAGTTGAGGTCAAACCAGCATTCCCTTTTGTAGACAAAACCAGCGTCTGATCTTGAGTGCTTTAAACCACTCAGCCACAGAGAGCAGCAAAGTTCAGTTACCATTTTGAAGAATGCACATACTCCTCTGCCAAAAAAAAAAGTTTCAAGTGTTAGGAAATAAAGTTGGATAATAAATCTAATGATTTCATAGAAATTACTTTGTTGATGTTTCAGATACAAAAAAAAAAATGAGTACATATAAAGAAGAGCTGAATGGCAGGTTCAAACACTATCAGAGAACAAATTTTCTTTATTTAGACATAATTTACACATGTTTAAAAAAAAATAATGCCTACTCAAGCATGAGTATCCACAAAATAATGTTTGGAGTAATTGTTTACATTTTGAACTGAACCGTTTATTTCATCTACCAGGGTCCACGTGCCATGCCTTTTCCAGATGTTTCAGTCATCTCCCTTTAACTCGACTCTCCAAGTTGTTATGCACCACTGCAGGAGACAGGAATTGAACTCTTTGGATCTATTCCTTCTATAGACCCAAATTTCTGTTGTTTCAAGTCTCTTCTTCATCTTTGTTGTTTTTCTCTAGCACTCCATATTACTAGTTCCTATATTGTATTCACGTTTATTCTTAGCCAGCTTAGGAGATTTTTGTGCTCTAGCAGATGTGATGATTCCTTAATTTTTTTTATTTTCCAATGATGTTCTCTGTCAATTATTTCAACTTCAACCAAAAGAGGGCAATGATCTGCCCTTTCCCTCCATATATGATCAATCTAATTTTTCTACTTCCGCTCATGTTATGGCTTTACTGCAGTGGGAAGGCAGCCTGTTTCTCCTTTAGATTTCTTGCCACAGCTGCATGGGATGGCGTGCACAGTCATGTTCTTCTCCATGGGAAGTCTTACTCGGAAGAGGTGTCTGTGTAATGTTGAACTGCTTCTGAAGGTCGTACTGATGTTATATGGACAACAGATCTTTTGTATTTTTTCTGAAAATCCTTTCACATACAGTAGGTTGTTTTCTGAGTGTACCTACAGTCATATACCCAGGGTAGTTGTTACATTGTAGAGTAGCACTTGTACTGACTATTTCTTGTTACCAATACTAAATGTTATGATGTGTAATAGTAATATTACTAATGTGTCAGTACTTATTACATAGCATGACACCTAGTATAGTTAACTTTTTTAAAAGTGAAGGGTGGGTATACTTTTCCTATTAAATTAAGTATGCATGATGTTTGTCACAAGTATTTTATGACATTAGTAGTAAAATTGAATCAATTCAGTAACTTTTTTATTTCTGGTTTATTTTTCTTTTAATAAATTTTGGTATGGAAATAATTAAAAAGACCTCATTCGGTGCAATAAAATAATATGACATCAATCATTAATAAAATTGTCAAAAAAGTAATTATAATCAATAAATATACTTTAAATAGCTTAATCAAGTTGATTTAAGTGCATAATTTATGATGCTAAAATGATAAAATTGTTTTGCATTTCATCTGTAATTAGTTTATTTAGTGGTAAGTAAAAACTCCAAGTAAATATTTCATGATTTTTGCCATATATATACATATTCAAAATCGACTTTCCAATTTCTCAATCCAAGGCCCTATCCATGACTTCACTTAATCTCCTCCATTATATTCACTTGCTAATACCCTTGGGAAAGGTATTAATCCTCATCTTCTCCCCCCAGCTATGGGTAAATAGCAGGATAGACTGAGTCCTACAGCCATTCAGAGAAGGACAACTCTGAATTCAAAACCTGCAGAGTGTTGTTTGAGGACCTTGTGGCCTGTAGTGCACCAGGTCTCTGTATTTGGCTCTTCAAAAAGTGTCATTGGTTGTGCACAAAGCCTTCACCACTATAATCAAATCATATGTACCAGTTGCTTGACTCTCATACGTTGAGAAATGACGAGAGAGTCCAGCATATGACGTGCTCATGTCATACATACATATATATATATATATATATATATATATACACACACACACACACACCCTTGTGCAAATTAATTGAAACAAAACGAATAATTCCATTATTATTTACTTTTTTTTTGGCATTTTTCCAATAAAACATAACCCAGTGCACATGTTAGTACTTTGCATGTTCATTCCACAAAGTCGTTCCTTGCAGAATTACCATAGATTCTCAACTGGATTTAAATCAGGAGAGTTTCCAGTCCAATCTATAGTACTTTGAATTGCTCACTGGTAAGGCTTCCCAGTGTGTTTGTGTAGTGTTAGAATTTCCGTATGCTTCCTTGGAGTAATATCCATTGCAGACAATGCCCATAGAACAACTAATCGACAGTTGAGACAATAGTGTTTGGGTATGATAAAAATCTGATCCAATCACAGATGATGCAATATTTTTCAAAGCCAAACAAATTTAATCATACACCCTGAAAATAGATTCATATTACTGCACACCACTGTAAATGACCTAATCTGAGGAACAAATAAAAATTGATTATACCCTATCACTTCATTAGGTCTAAAACTGGCTATATGGTGAAAGAAAGGAAACTAAAGCAGTTGTTTTAATTAATTTACAGAAGGGTGTGTATATATATATATATATATATATATACATACACAAGTATAGGATTGGTGTACATGGAATAAATTCCAATAAATACTATTCTTAAAAGAGTGCTCAATACAGCGTAGAGCAAATATAATTTATTTTGAAGATTATAACATAAATATGTTACAAAATCACTACAAAAATAGCCATTTTGTTTCAACACTTCTGGCGTATTGTCAAGTGATGCTGTTGAATCACCATGACTTGACAATACACTGGAAGTGTTGAAACAAAATAGCTATTTTTGTAGTGATTTTATAACATATTTATGTTATAATTTTGAAATAAATAAATATATATATATATATATATATATATATATATATATATGAATTGCTCTTGTTTGCCAATTGAGCACATCACGAAAGGGAATTTTTTAAACAATAGTTGCTTCCCTTCTACTTATAATGCATCGCTCTTCAGTTATGCTCTGGCTGCTGATTTATCGCTTATATACATCACATATATAGTACATTATGTCTGACTGATGTCAAATTGGTTGAGTTTCGATCCCGGCTTGAACCAGTCGGAAGTCTAGCCACACTGATGAGCTGTGATACAGTGAAACAGGTTAGTATGTATGTGTGTGCACATATATATATATATATATATATATATATATATAAAATATATATAGATAATAACATATATATATATAAAAATTATACAAATCAAAGACACAGATTAATGGTATTTTGTGTTTGGTTACATTGATTAGATATGTGTTAATTGAAGTAACAGATAATTTGAAATATCTAAACATTCTCAATGTTTGTCTAAAAAATAAATGCAGTAGGATGTTTTGATTGCAAGTCATAATGAAAACAGATAATATTGAAATAAAAATTCTCAATGTTAAAGTGTCTAAAAGTAAGATGCAGTAGGATGTTTTGATTGCACATGTCATTAATGGTAACAGATAGTATTTAAATATTTCTTTCTCAATGTTAAAATGTCTAAAAGATATGTGTTTTGATTGCATACATGTCACATGTAATGAAGTAACAGATAATATTGAAATATGTGTGGCAAACATTCTCAATGTTAAAGTGTCTAAAAAGTAAGATGCAGTAGGATGTTTTGATTGCATACATGTCACATGTAATGAAGTAACAGATAATATTGAAATATGTGTGGAAAACATTCTCAATGTTAAAGTGTCTAAAAGTAAGATGCAGTAGGATGTTTTGATTGCATACATGTCTCATAATATTGTATGTAAAAAGTGTCTAAAAGTAAGATGCAGTAGGATGTTTTGATTGCATACATATCACATGTAATGAAGTAACAGATAATATTGAAATATGTGTGGCAAACATTCTCAATGTTAAAGTGTCTAAAATTAAGATGCAGTAGGATGTTTTGATTGCATACATATCACATGTAATGAAGTAACAGATAATATTGAAATATGTGTGGCAAACATTCTCAATGTTAAAGTGTCTAAAAAGTAATGGCAGTAGGATGTTTTGATTGCATACATATCACATGTAATGAAGTAACAGATAATATTGAAATATGTGTGGCAAACATTCTCAATGTTAAAGTGTCTAAAAAGTAAGATGCAGTAGGATGTTTTGATTGCATACATATCACATGTAATGAAGTAACAGATAATATTGAAATATGTGTGGCAAACATTCTCAATGTTAAAGTGTCTAAAAAGTAACATTCTCAATGTTAAAGATAATATTGAAATATGTAGATTCTCAATGTTAAAGGTCTAAAAAGTAAGATTGGATGTTTTGATTGCATACATATCACATGTAATGAAGTAACAGATAATATTGAAATATGTGTGGCAAACATTCTCAATGTTAAAGTGTCTAAAAAAAGTAAGATGCAGTAGGATGTTTTGATTGCATACATATCACATGTAATGAAGTAACAGATAATATTGAAATATGTGTGGCAAACATTCTCAATGTTAAAGTGTCTAAAAGTAAGATGCAGTAGGATGTTTTGATTGCATACATGTCACATGTAATGAAGTAACAGATAATATTGAAATATGTGTGGCAAACATTCTCAATGTTAAAGTGTCTAAAAGTAAGATGCAGTAGGATGTTTTGATTGCATACATGTCACATGTAATGAAGTAACAGATAATATTGAAATATGTGTGGCAAACATTCTCAATGTTAAAGTGTCTAAAAGTAAGATGCAGTAGGATGTTTTGATTGCATACATGTCACATGTAATGAAGTAACAGATAATATTGAAATATGTGTGGCAAACATTCTCAATGTTAAAGTGTCTAAAAAGTAAGATGCAGTAGGATGTTTTGATTGCATACATGTCACATGTAATGAAGTAACAGATAATATTGAAATATGTGTGGCAAACATTCTCAATGTTAAAGTGTCTAAAAAAGTAAGATGCAGTAGGATGTTTTGATTGCATACATTCACATGTAATGAAGTAACAGATAATATTGAAATATGTGTGGCAAACATTCTCAATGTTAAAGTGTCTAAAAGTAAGATGCAGTAGGATATTTTGATTGCATACATATCACATGTAATGAAGTAACAGATAATATTGAAATATGTGTGGCAAACATTCTCAATGTTAAAGTGTCTAAAAAGTAAGATGCAGTAGGATGTTTTGATTGCATACATGTCACATGTAATGAAGTAACAGATAATATTGAAATATGTGTGGCAAACATTCTCAATGTTAAAGTGTCTAAAAGTAAGATGCAGTAGGATGTTTTGATTGCATACATATCACATGTAATGAAGTAACAGATAATATTGAAATATGTGTGGCAAACATTCTCAATGTTAAAGTGTCTAAAAGTAAGATGCAGTAGGATGTTTTGATTGCATACATATCACATGTAATGAAGTAACAGATAATATTGAAATATGTGTGGCAAACATTCTCAATGTTAAAGTGTCTAAAAGTAAGATGCAGTAGGATGTTTTGATTGCATACATGTCACATGTAATGAAGTAACAGATAATATTGAAATATGTGTGGCAAACATTCTCAATGTTAAAGTGTCTAAAAGTAAGATGCAGTAGGATGTTTTGATTGCATACATGTCACATGTAATGAAATAACAGATAATATTGAAATATGTGTGGCAAACATTCTCAATGTTAAAGTGTCTAAAAGTAAGATGCAGTAGGATGTTTTGATTGCATACATGTCACATGTAATGAAGTAACAGATAATATTGAAATATGTGTGGCAAACATTCTCAATGTTAAAGTGTCTAAAAGTAAGATGCAGTAGGATGTTTTGATTGCATACATGTCACATGTAATGAAGTAACAGATAATATTGAAATATGTGAAAACATTCTCAATGTGTCTAAAAGTAAGATGCAGTAGGATGTTTTGATTGCATTCATGTCACATGTAATAAAACAGATAATATTGTCTTCTCAATGTTAAAGTAAAAAGTAAGATGCAGTAGGATGTTTTGATTGCATACATATCACATGTAATGAAGTAACAGATAATATTGAAATATGTGGCAAACATTCTCAATGTTAAAGTGTCTAAAAAGTAAGATGCAGTAGGATGTTTTGATTGCATACATATCACATGTAATGAAGTAACAGATAATATTGAAATATGTGTGGCAAACATTCTCAATGTTAAAGTGTCTAAAAGTAAGATGCAGTAGGATGTTTTGATTGCATACATGTCACATGTAATGAAGTAACAGATAATATTGAAATATGTGTGGCAAACATTCTCAATGTTAAAGTGTCTAAAAGTAAGATGCAGTAGGATGTTTTGATTGCATACATATCACATGTAATGAAGTAACAGATAATATTGAAATATGTGTGGCAAACATTCTCAATGTTAAAGTGTCTAAAAAAAGTAAGATGCAGTAGGATATTTTGATTGCATACATATCACATGTAATGAAGTAACAGATAATATTGAAATATGTGTGGCAAACATTCTCAATGTTAAAGTGTCTAAAAGTAAGATGCAGTAGGATGTTTTGATTGCAGACATATCACATGTAATGAAGTAACAGATAATATTCTAATATGTGTGAGAAACATTCTGGACACTAAAGTATGTAAAAGGATGTTTTGAAAAATTTTGTTTTTATTTTTCATTAAAGCGTATCTTACACATATTTTTTATATATCTTCATTGATTTTTATGTATTTGGATGAGAGAAGTTAGATTAATGAACAATGGATTTGTAGAAAAACAGTGAATTTATGTAGTTTTTTTGTTTTTTTTAAACGTGTGTTAATAGTTGGTACTCTCTATTTATAAAAGGCAGGATGTGTGTGTGTGGACAGATGCAATTTTCAACAAATTTGCAGCAAAATTTACTTGCACATGCTCCAAGGTAGTGGGAAGGCCAAGACTGATTTTACATTTCCCTACTCCCATCGATAGTGGAAATAATCGATTTTTTCATGCTTCTACGGCAGTTTTCATGTAGTTTGCAGCCATTTTCTACTGGCCAGCGAGAGCCTATAGCTGGCTGCCATGAATAGGCAGGAAGATTCTATTGCCCAGCGTGAGAGCCAACAGCTGACTGACATGAACGTATGCTAGCATGCAAAAAAAATCGATAGCTGCATTCGTTACAAGTGGGAAAAATTTAAATCTACATGGCACTTTACTCCAATTGGCTCATTCACTTGCTTAAACTCAACATTGATTCTGATTCCACAGAACTGGGTTGGGTGTGAAAAAGTATTTGTTGTTAACATTCTTTTTTCATTCAGTTTTTCCAGTTACGAGTCCTTTTTTAAAGCTGATCGTTTTGTGTTCATTTTATTTAGTTCTTTTTTCGTAACAGATTTAATGTTTAGTATAGAGCTTAGAAAAAATTTGCAGTGTGAGATAGGCAAGAAGTAAGGCATGTAGCAACATCAGCACGGCAAAGGGCGCTCCTTTAAAGGCAAGGAAGGGCAAAAATATTTTAAATCAAGTGATAGCGATTGCTGTATGAGTCGTATGATTTTTGAGTCAAGCACGGGCAACGCTGGGCAATGCTGGCTAACGCTGGGCCATGCTGCTAGTCTTGCTATAAATATGTTTTCATAATATTTTCTCTTTAAAGGGTTATGTTCTTTTTTTTTAATAAAGCAGGCATTTGTTAAATTTAAGTTATGTCCCATGTTTTGGTGGTGTAAGAGGAGAAAGTAAAATATCTATCTGATCACAAGTCTCTTTTGTGTTCCTGGATGCGGGTTTTTATATCACATGATGTCTCCCCAGTGTACATGTTATTGCATTGTAGCCATTTGATTTGATAAACTCTGGCATTTGAATTGGTATTTATTTTATTTTTCATCCTGATTATATCTCTGATAGTTTTGGAGGTGGTGGTAACAATCCTTGTGTCAGGGATGTTTAATTCATTTGCAGGTTTAGTTGAAGTGTTGGAGGGTAGGATTATGAATTTTAAAAATTTTTCTTTTTTGTGGGGGGGTTTATGGATTTTGTGAGCTTCTTCTCTTGCGTTTATGATGAAATATATATATATATATATATATATATATAATTCCTTTGCAACATAAGAGTTCTCATGTTTCAAAAACAAGAGCCAGAAACCTCAATATAATTATTGAATTTAAATTGAATTAAAGTATCAAGCCCTGTTTCATCCTCAAGCAAGAATTTAGGAATAACCAATCTTGAAATTTACGCATCTTTATAAGCATGTTCATTCGTAAAATTAATTACTATGGAAATGGCTGGAGCAACCATTTTGATAAGGGGTGTAAGAGTTAACAATTTGTATCCACATATCAGTCACCTTTGCAAAAAGGTAAAGCTGAGACAGGGCCTGGGTGTCCATTTCAAAGTGAATGATGGCATTCATATACACACATCGTCTGGTCCGTCACTGTGGCAGATAGTTGTTGGCACCATCATACATCATTAAGTGTCTAAAGAATTTTTTTTTTTTAATTATAATATAAGCTCTACTTCTGTATGGAGCACTGTTTTTTTAAAAATAAAAACAAAAATACTAAAGAACTCTGGATTATTTACCTAATATGTTCTTTCCTATTTTTCTATATATTTACACACACACACACATATATATATATAATTACTTATACATTATTTTTAATGGATACTTGTATTTGAGTAGATGGTCCATAGATTTATTAAACAGTATATTTATTTATTTTCATCTATTGGCCAGAATGCTTGAGAAAAATATACTCTCTCTGGCAGGATTTGAACCTGTGTTTGGCTAGGGGAAACCATCATTAGATCTGGCATGCTTTGACAACAGTGTGCATCTATGACTAAGCAAATGTGAATATTCACTAAAAATAATGTTTAAGTAATAATTTTTTATAGTTGATGAATAAATAGCTTCTTTAAGAAACTAGTAAATAATTTAAACATATAGAATTATTAAGTAAATTAATGTAAACATATAGAATTATTTAGTAAATTAATGAAACTGTTAAATAAAGATCCTTCATATATATTATTACTTAAACATTATTTTTAGTGAATATTCACATTGGAGCTTCAAGAGTCAGGGGAAAATCCTTCAGTTTAAAGTCACTTTCCAGCTTTGCTAATAAATAATTCTATGTTTAAATTATTTACTAGTTTCTTAAAGAAGCTATTTATCAACTACAAAAAAAAATTTATGTAGGAAATTCACAAAGCATATTTGAAGTAAATGTTTTAACAAAACAGGAGAGTTACTTATTATCTGCTTTGATTTGTGCTTTAGATTTCTTAAATGATGAGTTGCCTGCTTTTTGAATTAGCTCTCAAATGGACTTACAGGACTTAGAAAAGATGTTTTCTAGGATCCATCTGTATTTAAAATAGCATCAGCAACATCTTGAGTGAATGAAATGAGAATGGATTCAGACAATAAAATGATGTGACAGCTACTTAGAGGGATAATCACCCAGATGATCTCTGACCAAAGGTGCAATGAAATTACTGTAGATTGATCCGCAGACTGAATCAGAAATCAAATGCAGAGACCTGGCATCAAAAGATTAAATTAAAAGCAAGTTCAAAAACAAAGGAGTCATATCTCTTTGCAAAAATATAGCTCAAGTGGTTACTAATTACGTATTACTAATTAAATAATTGCAGTAGTGTTAAATAACATGCTAATTAAAAGTATTTTTTTAAAAATATGTTAGTAGTGTAATGGTTTTCAACACACAAAATGGAATCAGTAACCTGAAATAGGGTTCTAGCTTAGTGTGTTGTATTTACTTTCATATAGATATCCTTGTAAAAGGCATAAATCCATCTCTTTCCTTCATCCTGGGTATGACGATAAACTACATCTGCATCCTGGGTAAGACGATAAACTATGTCCAGCAGCAAGGCCTCTGATCAGGGGGCTTTGAGGAGTGTGGAGCCACCTCTTAATTACTGGTGTTCCCAGGTCCACCCTGACCCGGGGTGGTAGCATCTGTTAGGGTTCCAGCTATGGGCAAATAGTCAACCCTGAAACTGAGATAAAAAGCATTATGAACGTGTAAAAATAAGTTTTAATACCAGAAATACTTTGTAAAAAATTATTACCAGAAATAAATTATTAAAGAAAAAAACTATTACCAGCAATACATTTTTGAAAAAAAAAATATTACCAGAAATAAATTTTTTAAAATAATATTACCAGCTATAAAATTTCAAGGAAAAAATATTACCAGAAATAGATTTTTGACAAAACAAAAATATTACCAGGAAAAGTTGTTGGCATTAAATGACCCATTGAGGTTGATATGCTATAAAACAAAAACCAAACCAAACCAAACCGTCTCTTTTCTCTTCAGTTTTAAGTTAAATATAGAGGTAGACTGGTACTCTCTAACCTTGGATAGCAACTAATCTAGGTAAAAGATAACTCTGTATTCAAAACCATGAAGAAGGCAGCAGGAAACTACTTCACTATATTTCCCAGTTTTCATTACAATGCCTAGATAATAAAGAAAAGAAATCTGTGAGGAGATATCTCCTCCACAACAGTCTATCAATGGCAGCCATCAGCAATTCTGGTTTAGTTATACTTGTCCATTTTTTGACATTGTTCAACCATTTTTTTGCATTGACATCCTCTTCTATATTATATTATTGTTATATTCACTTATGTGCAAATACTCTTGGGAAATGTATGAAGCCACCTCTTCTCCTCCCAACTATAGGTTAAATAGTAAAATTCATATCAGAAAATTAATATTATCTCCAAAAATTCTTTCAATAACACACAAAAGGTTGATTAGCCGTAAAAAACAGTCAAATTTCAACATACTTCATCCTCTCTCACTGTTGCGGTCATCCCAGGGAATAGTCTGCATAAGAATGACATTCATGATTGCACCCAAGATCAACACTATGCTCTCTAATAATTGTCTAAGAGAACTCTTTCTGCCTTCCATCAGTATGGCTGATGCTAACCTCCAGGAGAGTAACTCATTGCACCTGCTCAGGCTAACATTCACCACTGACATGAAGTGGAAAGAGTATGTAATTACTAAGTCTGCTGCTAGGAAAGTTGTCATGCTAGACAATTTTTCTCTCCTGAATCTATCTTACTGTTATATTCTGTGCTAATAGGAATATATACTTGAAAACACGGTGGTAAAGGTTTATTGTAAAAACCAATACAATAAGAATAAAGGTAACAGTTATGCACAAGGTCGTCGCAAGTCAATCCAGTAGTGAGTGCTACTATTGGAAGGTTGGTAGTTCTTGCGTAAGTCCCATACTTAACAGATCCCAGCTAGGCTCTGTAATCTATTGACTTACAGATACTTATAGGTAGTTACTCATGGGGGTGACTTGTTATTCCATTACATCACTTACACATTTATAAGTCTGACATTTGTCAATGGTTTGAATATGGCTGTCATGTATGGTCCAGTGATCCTGCTATATATTTAGAGATTCTTGATAAAATACAAAGAAGAATCTACAATGTTATCAGTCCTGATCTGGCATCTTGGCTTCAGTGACTTTCTCACCAATGTAACATAGCTTCTCTGTACCTTTTCTATAAAGGCTTTGATGGTAATTGTTCTGATGAATTTTCCTCTTTGGTACCAAGACTTTAGAAATTTAAGTGCAGTACTAGATTGGCATCAAGGTCTTATCAATTGTTTATTTCTTACTTTTTATTGTTTTTATTCATCAATAATGTTTTCTTTTTTTTATATTCCTTCACACAGTAACCCTCTGCATCTTAATGGTTTTGTTGCCTTGCTTGTGATGAAATGATTAAAAGAAATGATTTCTGGCCAGAGCATTGCTGTGGCAATAATTCTAGCTAGCTTAAAATTGTTGCCCAACTTAGTTTTCTCTTTCCAGTACCTTTGTGAATACAAGGGGAATGAGGATGATTTGACTATGTACTTGACATGGCAGGTCCTAGATTTGAAGGTCTGAATCTGATGGAACTAAGAAATGTAGCTCATTAGAACATTTACTATGGAAATAGTGATACAATAACTATTGGTTTGCAATGTTTTGTCTATAGTAAAGTAGTAAATAATTCATCACTTACAAGGACACATAGATGCTTTTGAGCTCTGTCAAGACTGGATTGACCAGCTCCTGCCCAGAGATGATGGTGGTATCCAATTTTCTGATTAGTTCTGACTCTTGTAAAGATAGAGAATGGTAGAAGGAATCAGATATTGTCTAGAGCAGTACAAGAAACTAAATATTTCTGTACTGCTCTGGTGGCCATCTTGATAGCTTTCTGTTTACTACCACTTTTGTTCCCAGTCTATTACAGGCCCTACAAAGAGACTGGTCTGCAATAACTGATTCTCACTTTGATGCTTTGATATTCTTCTATCAGCTCAAGGCCCTTTTGGCTGGGGCGTCAGAATATACTGACTGCACCTCTGCAGAGGGGTAAGACCCCACCCCCAAATGAGGCATCCTGAGTAAGGCGATAAACTACATCCAATAGCAAGGCTTCTGATCAGGATACCAGCAATACATTTTTGAAAAAATATTACCAGCAATAAAAATGTTGTTGGCATTAAATAACCCATTGAGGTTAATATGCCATAAAACAAAACAAACTAAACCAATCTGATTAGGAGGTTTTGAGGAGCATGGAACCATCTCTTAATTGCTGGTCTTCCCAGGTCCACTCTGACCTGGGGTGGTAGCACCTGTTAGGGTTCCAGCTATGGGCAAATAAGTTTATCTTCCAAACTGGCATCAAAACACTATGAAAGTGTAAAAATAGATTTTAATACCATCAATATATTTTTGTAAAAAAATATTAACACCAATGAATTTTTGAAGAAAAAATTATTACCAGCAATACATTATTACCAGCAATACATTTTTGAAGGAAAAATATTACCAGCAGTACATTTTTGAAGAAATATTACCAGGAATAAAAATTTTGTCGACATTAAATAACCCATTGAGGTTGATATACCATAAAACAAACCAAACCAATCAGAGTTGTTATTCTTCTAAACTGGCTGTAAACCATGGCTACAGATTTGAGTATACCTTGCTATTTAACCCATAGTTGAAGGGAAAAAAGATAGAGTTATGTCTTTCCAAAAGACAGTTGTGTGAAAGTGAATGCCACAGACGAGGCCAAAATTTGAACTTGTTTTGCTAATAACCGTTACATTGCATGTAACTACTTGTACAATGAGGTGAAATAAATGACTTTGTTTTAGTTTACCAACAATATATTTTTGAAAGAAAATAATATTAACAGTAATACATTTTTGGAAAAATATTACCAGCATTAAAAATCTTGTTGGCATTAAATAACTCATTGAGTTTGATATGCCGTAAAAGAAGATAAACAAAACCAAACCAGAATCCAAATGCACTTTGGATTAGCTAAAAATATCTTCCAAAAATTACTTAAAAATAAAAAAAAATTGTTAGAATCAAAAGAAAGAGTTCTGAATTGTTATGTGATATCAATCCTCTTGCATAGCAGTGAATGCTGGACAATCTGACCACAGATGAAGAGGAAACTAGAGGTAACAGGTTCTACAGAAAGATACCATGGATTGAAAATGAGCACAAGAGGAAAAATTACAGGAGAATTAAAACAAAAAGGACACTTATACCAAAAAGAGTTTAAATTTCAAGCATAATGAGGAAAGAGGGCTCGGAGAATTTGGTACACACAGAACATATTGAAAGCAACAAGGAGAGAAGGAAACAGTTACTAAAATGTATAAAAAGTTTAGTTAATAAATAGTATAACAAGGACTGAGGAGTATAGTAAGAAGACATACATTACTAGAACTCTGAAGGATAGGAAGTTGTGGAGAGCCAAAATCCCAAATCCCAGAGAGACACATCATATAACTGAAGATAATCATCATTATTTATTTAAATTGTCATTACCAGCTTAATCTGGCACAAGGCCACAGATTTTGAGCACTCAACCCCACTATTGTAATAACAGTCTGCAAACCTGTAAGAGCTGATCTGCTATGGCAGAAGGTCACAAGTGTTAGCCCATTGAGGTTGATATACTGTAAAACAAACAAAACCAAACTGTCAGCTCAACTTACTTTACTCTCTTTCCTTGTTTGAAAACTCCTAGGGTATCATCTGCTTATGAAGGATTTGCATGATTGTACTCAACATCAATATTATGTCCTGGCCTGTGTACTGTTATGGCAATAATTTTGGGCATTATTTTTGCCCAGCTCAGTTTTGTCTTTTTGTTACTGTTAAAGATTACTGTAAATAAAGGAAAGTTTAGTGGCACTCTGAAATGACTTGAACCAATGAACTATACTTCTGGAATGTGTCATACTAATGATACTTTGGATAGTTTCAGAAATTGCCCAGTCCTGTAAGCTTTTGCTCATCATGTTTTAACCACTGACTCTATCTTTTTAATCCAGTAGAAAGATACTGCCTGGGATACAGATCCTCATAAACCTGACTATTAAAAGGGTTCCCTAATCAAAAATAACCAGGATCCTGCATTAAAGAATTTAGAAATGAAAGCATCATGATCAGACAGGATTCTTTCAGCCATTTTGTTTCTTTATAATTGAAAGTCCTTATCTTGAGCAATTTCTGATTATAAGATTAAAGAATCTTTTTATTAATTTTTGACAAATTAATAATAGAAATATTTCATTCAAGTCTTTGGAACAAATTAAGATTATGAGTTGAGTTTAGATCTCAATAAAATTGCTATTAAGTCAAAAAAGATGGAGAAAAAACAACTTGTAAAGGAACATTCAAGGAATGCATAAACATTTTTTTTAAAATCATTCAAAAAAATTCAGAGCAAAGATGTTTTTTATTTGCATAATCTTTATAACCTCAACTCTTCAAATAGTTTTTGACAAACCCAGTTCTTAAAATAATCTTTACAGACAGCATTTCATAGACTTTACAAGCTCGATTCTTAAATCAATCTTTACAAGCCCAGATATTAATATAGTCTTTACAATCCTAGTTTTCAAAAAGTCTTTACAAAGCCAGTACTTTAAACAGAGCTCGAAATTGTCTTTAAAAATTTTGTTGTGAAAAGTGGATATATCAGCTCAAAATTTTATTACTGTAGTGTTACTGAGTCATGGGCACTCAACTGCCCATTGTGGAGAGACATGATCAACCTACTTAGCGATCTTGTGTAAATGGATGGCAGAGCATAGACTAGGAGGGATAGTAAAGAGCCTCTAGTGTAGTGTTACTGACTTACAGGAAGTAGTATGCACTCAACTGCCTCATGGGTAATACCTGTATCTATTTATAATCTTTGTGACTTCATATGTAAATGACTCACCTGAACTCCCTGTACCAAAGAGGTTTTATCCCCTTATTTTCCCTGGGAGCTTTTGTCCCCTCACTGCTTTTCCCTAAGAGATTGTCTAGATTGTGATTTTTTTTTTATAGTAGTGTCCCTTCAGTGATTGTTCCTCTTTATGTTCTATATTATTCTCAATGTACCTGTCCAGTTTGTCTTGACTTGCCATGACTCTTCACTCTTCATTACTTTCAGGCTCACTGCACATTTCTTCATCACTATCACGTTGCAATCTAACTTGGTCTGCATGCGACAATATCCCATTTCCATTTTTTTCTATTATCATAGTGTTCTCTCCACTTTGCATTATAATTCTTGCCTCTTGTAAATTCGATTCACTATTCCTTTTATACCATAGTTTTTCATTGGTATCATATGATTAAGATTATGAGTTGAGTTTAGATCTCAATAAAATTGCTATTAAGTCAAAAAAGATGGAGAAAAAACAACTTGTAAAGGAACATTCAAGGAATGCATAAACATTTTTTTAAAATCATTCAAAAAAAATTCAGAGCAAAGATGTTTTTTATTTGCATAATCTTTATAACCTCAACTCTTCAAATAGTTTTTACAAACCCAGTTCTTAAAATAATCTATGGTCAGACCTTAGTAGGATATGGTCAATGGGGCTCTAGTTTGTCTACCCATGAAGGTGGATTGACTTTTTGATCATCCAGCATGTGGTATTGTCTTATAACTTAGCAACAATCTAGGAAGAAATGTTTCTATCTTTTCTTTCCATTGTACACATATTTCCAACTTGTTTTTTTTTTTTATAGTTTACACCATTCTTTCTGCTAATCTGTTTGATTGCATACAGTATGGAGGAGGGTTATATGGTTTGCATCTAATTTTGTTTACCCATTGGCATAGTTCCTTGTCACAGAACTCTGGGGCATTGTCAGATAATAAGGTTTTAGGAATTCCATTTCTTAAAAATATAATCCTTCATGCTTGTTTCAGTCAAACTTCTTTTGTTGGAAACCTGTATTTCTTCTGGCCATCCTGAATAGGCATTTACATGTATTAGTAATAATCCCACTCCATTAGAATGGATATGATCCACATGTACTTTGTCCTCTTTAGGCCATATCTGCATTTTTGTCTGTCTAAATTTTTTTCATTGCACATTTTACACCTTTTTATGTATTCTTCTACATCTGTAGAATAGCCTGGCCACCATGCCTCTATCCTTAATCTCCATTTGTGTAGACGTTATTCTTCAATGAACACCATCATGTATAAATAAATTTGCTCCTTTACATTGCAGGCGAAACCACTGTGTCTCTATTACAAATTACATCCTTTTCTACAGTTAATATGTGTTTAACCTCTTTAAAACACCTTTCTGCCAGCGAGGAAGTATCCCACTTATTTTTATTTGAACAATACACTGTTCAATGTGGGATTTTGCTTCACATCCTCAGCTAATTTGTCTATCGACAAAATATAAGTTTCGACCCAGTGTAAGAAAGTATCTTCAAATTTTTCTTCCTCTTTCTTACTTTCAGAAGTAACGAACCTCAATCTCAACAAAGTGTCTACATGCAGAATGGTATTGCTTTTCACGTACTCAATATCAAAGTCAAAAGCCATTAGCGTTAAGGCCCATCTTAAAATTTTTGAAGATGTTACCTTAGAAAGTTCATTCCTAGGATTAAATATGAATTCTTAAGGTCTGTGGTCAGATCATAGTTAGAAAAGCTCTATTTCTCATCCATATTATGGTGAACACTACTTTCTCTGTATTTGAGTAGTTCCCTACTTACATTATTCGGACTATTGTCCTCATCTTTGACGCCATATTTATTACAACATTTCGGCTGTTGTACGCTCCAGCCTTCTGCAGGTGGTTGGAATGTCCTCAAGGACACATGGCACAGTGGATAAAGGCAAACTTATTTCCTCTTCATTTTGTTGGGCCTGCTCTACTTCTTTTATTTTTACTTTTTGGAATTAAACAAATTTTTAAATAATTCATTTTGAAAAACTTTTCACATTTTTTTTATATGCTGGACATTTTTGTTTTTCTGTATGATGTTGATATCCACAAAAAATACACATTATTTTATGTTTTTTCTTTATCGCATATGTGTCCATTCCCTCTACCAGATCCATAATTTTAATGAAAAGATATCCATATTTATTTCCCCTTCATTTTGTTGGATCATCTATGTTTTTCTTGTTGGATTTACACATACATTTAAAATGATTCATTTTGAAACACTTTTCACATTTTCTTTATATAGCAGACATTTTTGTTTTTCCCTTTGATGTTAATATCCACAAAAGATGCACATTATTTTTCTTTCATCTTTATTATATATGTGTTCATTTCGTCTTTCAGATCCATAAGTTTTGTTCTATTAAATCTTCCAGTTAATTCTTGTTGCTGAACAAATTCAACACACTCTTCTAGTGACAAATTTCCCAGTTGTAAATTCATTAGACTCATTTGCCAATACTCCTCATTTTGAAAACCATTTATATATTTCATCCTCTTTGATTGAATTGGTTTTCTGATCCCATTTTCTCAAATTCACAATTTTAGTGGCCTGTTTTAATTGGAGAACATATTCATTAACTGGTTCATTCACTTAGGTGTGCAAGTGCTGATAATTTTATAATGGCCTCACAACCAGCAGTTGTCAAGAAGAGATCAGTTATTTGGTTTTCTCCAACTTTTTTTCCAACTGATTTCAAATACTTTAGTTTTTTTGTTCTTGCTTTTGATGCTAGAATCCTAAGTCATGCTTGTTCATATTGACAATTATCAATTGATAATTGTTCATTGAGTTCATTAGATATCGACGACAGCATTGTAGTGTAGTGTTACTGAATCACAGGAAGTAGTATACACTCAACTGCCTCATGGGTAATAGCTGTAGCTATTTATAGTCTTTGTGACTTCATAAGTAAATGAGTCACTTCAATTCCATTATCCAAAGAAGTTGGGTTTACTCCATATATTTGATAAAACCTCTCCTTATGTTGTGAGAAGAGGATAATTTATTTTGCTGTCAATATTTAACATTGTTACTGGAATGACCATGAAATTTAATTCTGCAGTGAAAGGTTTAAAAAGAAAAAACATTTCTTAAAATAGTTTTTAAGAGATTACTTTTTTAAAGAGTCTTTTACATGTTCAGTTCTAAAAATCATCAACACATTTTTTTGAAATTGTTTTACAACCTCAATTCTTTAAAAAGTCTTTAGAATTTCAGTTCCTTAAACAGTTTTTAAATAGTCTTTACAACACTAATTCCTTAGTTTTTAAAAGACCATTTGTTTTACCATTCTTAGGAAACCCAATTTCTATGTTTTTATAAGTTGGATCTAACCCAAATATATAGCAGTGCCAGTTATTTATTTTTTTTAATTATACACCTGAAGAAGGCTGTTGAATGAATCAGCTGAAACATGGAAGTCAAAACCTCAAGCAGAAGTTGAGCTGTCTGGACAAAACTTGCAAAATATTAATGAATCTTTCCAAAGTTGTGTTTATGGTGTTCTATTAGAAACACAACTGAGAATAATTAGATGTGAAAATTTATATTTTAATCATTAGCCTTTAAAAAGGTCAGGCATATTGAGAAAAAGAACGAAGAGAAAGAGGAGAAAAGGAAAATGAAATAAGAAAAAAACAAAGAAAAAAGAATGAAGAGAAAGAGGAGAAAAGGAAAATGAAAAAGAGGAAAATAGAAGAAAAAAGAATGAGGAGAAAAGGAAAATGAAAAAAGAGAAAAAAGAAAAAAAAGAATAAAGAGAATGTGGAAAAAAAAAAGAAAAAAACAAACAAGAAAAAAGAATGAAGAGAAAGAGGAGAAAAGGAAAATGAAAAAAGAGAAAAAAGAAAAAAAAGAATAAAGAGAATGTGGAAAAACAAACAAGAAAAAAGAATAAAGAAAAAGAGGAGAACAGGAAAATGAAAAAAGAGAAAAAAGAAGAAAAAGAATAAAGAGAAAGAGGAGAAAAAGAAAACAAAAAAAAAAGAAAAACAAAGAAGAAGAAAAGAATAAAGAAAAAGAGGAGAAAGGAAAGGAAAATTAAAAGTATTTGAAGTTCTGCAGGGTTTGTGATTTGAAGAACTCATTTGGAGTTCCATAGAATTTATGATTTGAATTTTAAGCCTGAATTGGAATTTCATTCCAAATCACTGTTTTGACAAGAATTGAACTTATAGTCTGAATGAGTTAAAGTAAAGTTTTGAAGTTTCATGGAGTGAATTGAGGAATTCAAAGTTATTTCTAAGCTGGACCAGAGGTCCCTATAGTTTTGGGCAGGAGACCCAATTAGCACTACTACTAGCTTAAAAGTTTGCACAGACTGTGGCTTTTAAGCTAGTTATCAATATTTTTAATATGGATAAATATTATACTCACATAATATATTGTGTTATATTCCTATGCAGCCAAAACCTCTAACCACACACTTTACACCTAGTGAACCATCTCTCTTTCCATCTCTCTAATAATATAATACATTCACTCCCTCTTTCTCTTTCAGTCTGTCATAATAGTCACTGACAACAAGAACAATTAGGTCAAGCTGATGGCCTAGTAACAGCTCCAGCCAAGAGCTAAAAATAGATTCTTACATGTGTGCAGAATCATGTGATCAAGAACGAAATATTGAGTGGGAAAATGTAGGCAGGAATCAGTTGAAATCTGAGTTTAATATAAGTAACATCTCTTTTTACTTGTTGCTGTCAAGCAAAGGAAATCACACAATGAAGACGAGTTCCAATTCAACTCAACATCCTATGCTGTATATATCAAATGCATGTGTGAATTACTAAGTATGACCCATTCAATTGAACACAGGCTACAACTTATACAAGCACCAAATCTTCCTACTCAAACAACAAACTCTAGACTGCTGAATTAATTTGTATATTGGTATTTCGTTACTGTTGGTTGTTTCTCCTCATTCATGTATTTGATCCTGTAGAGACTTCTTCCACTACAGACTGGTAAACCTGGTCATATCCTTTGACACCAAATTGTTTTTTATCTTTTCTTTTTAAATTTTGTGCTGTGGCAATTGATCTGTAACAAATGCAAATATAAATATCTAATGAACATTTTCAGTTGGTTTAAAAATGTCATTAGAAACATGGAACTGCTGTTTAATCCTTATATATGGCAGTGAATGCTGGACATTTTCCTCACAGATGAAGTGGAGAGTTGAGGGTTTACTGAGTATAAAAGAATATGAGAAAAAGGGAAAGCATTATTAAGGAGAGGGAACAATAAAAGAGCTGGAATTGTCAATACAGAAGATTACAATTGACATTGCATTTAAATGTTTTAAGATTAAACAGATTTTTTTAAAGATCAAAATTGGAAATCAAGAAGCTGTTTGCAGGTTGCATCTCGCCATTTCAACTGTAAAATGATGTGACCTTGCCTCTAATGTAGTATTATGCTTATTTTTGTAAAGTTTGTGTAACAAAGATGAAATTTCATCAGAACAATTACCATGAAAATATTTATAGAAAAGGCATAGGGAAGTCACATCACAATGATGGGAAAGTGACTGAAGCTGAGATGCCAGGTTGACACCAGTAACATTGCAAATTCATTGGCTGCAATATTCAATACATTGATGACTGGTAAACTTTAAAACTTTCTTTCAGTCAAGAAAATTTTGTAAAAGGTCATGTTTATGCAGCAAAGACACCCTCGCATCTAGTCAAAGACATTCAACTTTCCATTTTTCTAGTTTTTTTTCTTTGTTAACATTTCGGACCGGGATTTCTTACTAAACTATCAAATAAGTAGAATCATTGGGACAAAATGCCTTTGAGTGGGGAGGGAGGGAGGGAGGAGGGGAGGAGGGAGGGGAGGAAAAAAAAAAAAATGTTAAAACAAAAAAACAACAACAACAACAAAAAAAAAAAATAAAAATGAAAAATGTAAAGGCATTCAGCTAGAGCGAAACGATACTCACATGGGCCAACAAGTGGGTGACTGTCTACATCGTCATGATGATGGTGACTGAATATACGGCTTTACCTTGTGTCCAAGCATCGACCTGGTGGGGGGGGGAGGAATCATCGGCCAATCCTCGGCCCCCACCAAGTACTGGGCTTGGGAGATATGCTTTCAATAAGATTTGGAAAGAGCAGATAGAATGGCTAAAGACAATTCCGCTTTCAGACAATATATCAAGCAAAAAGATACTGTCACAACATCGTTAGAATACTGACGAGACACCCTCGCATCTAGTCAAAGACATTCAATTTTCCATTTTTCTAGTTTTTTTTCTTTGTTAACATTTCGGACCGGGATTTCTTACTAAACTATCAAATAAGTAGAATCATTGGGACAAAATGCCTTTGAGTGGGGAGGGAGGGAGGGGGAGTGGGGTAGATATAGCATTGGTAACTGAATATATTCTTTAGGCAACTTCTTCTCTTCCAGATCTTCTCAAAAATACTCTGCTTTTTCTTTAGCAGTTCTGTGGGAACATTGTCCTCTCTGATGGGCAGGAATAATATCTGTCTTGGGACTTTTCACCACTGCTTCCATTTTTTTCCCCTCCACAACCTTTTTCCTACAGACGGAACTTTACTAGTCACTCACTACTCTATCACTATTTTCCTGATTGATATTCAAGCAAACTAGTTCCACAAGTCCAGACCTTCACAGATCATGTCTGCTGAGTTGACTTATCCTCATTTCCTTTATATTCCATTGGTAAGGAGGAAGTTCCACTCAAACGGCTTCTTCCCCAGAAGTGTTACATTGTGGAACAAATTCCTGTGAGGATGCTTCTCAAGTCACTATTCTCTTGACCTCCACAAGTTTAGAGTCAACCATTATCTACCCTACACATTCTTATAATATGAACCTTTTACTCACCTCCTTGTATTCTCTCTGCCTTAAGTGACTCCTGTACCTTGAATTGAGGGAACATTTAAGAAAAAAATATCCTTGATCGTGTACATTACTCCAAAAGAAATAAAGTGTAAGGATTAAGAATTATTAGATAACTTTTTAATTTAATAGGCTTTATGGCAGCTCAAATTGGAAGTATGTATGATATATGTCAACCTCACTGTTGTGTATAGGTGCTGTGACTATGGTTTCCAAAGAAAGTCATTTTTTAGGGGATGAAGGTGCTACCTCTATACCTACCAAGTTTGGGATTCAAAGTTGTTCAACACCTAGATTAGTTACCAACTTAATCTAGAGAGCCCCTTCTATTAACTCATAGCTTGAGGGAGATGGGAAGGATTTATATCTTCCCCAAGAGAATTTGGGCAAAATTGAATGCAGCCAACAATCTCAGTTGGAATTTGACCCCAACACACGAAATCCACTTTTTGCACCGATAACCAATATGCTACACATATATACATTTGTAAGTATGAGTTTTCTGAAATAGAATGTTATTAATATGTGAATCTACTATATACCCCAAACTATTCAGTTTTTAATGAAGTATATCAATTATTATTATTTGTGTAGTGAATAAAAGAAACTTTGTTTTATTTGTGTTTTCATAAAAATTAAGGATATATTTTGATCAAATAAAACATTTTAAATACATCATATATAGGGAAATTAAATGATTTAAATACAGAATATTGCCCAATTAAATTAGCATCGACCCTGACAATTATTGCATAGATTTTATGCGTGCCAATAAATACATTTTAATTAGCCATGTTTTCAGATATTTTAGTTGATAAAGAGATCATATTGTTCAGTTTCAATGCAGTAAGTCTTTCAATTACTCTTAAAATCAATTAAAAAAAAACAATTATGAAATCTTCATGAGGTTCAAAGATATTCAACAAGGTCAGAGAGTCCCTTTCTATGCCTGCTGTATTTGAACTTTGGAGAAACCATATGTAATGCATACCTTTTTGTGAAATGGTAACAAGGAAGACTGGAGATAACACAATAGAATGGTAAATATAAATATAAAGGGTACAATAGTGTGTATGCTTGAATTCTTGAGTCTTTAATATACACGAACATTGATATATTTACATGTGCTTTTATTGATATTTATGTAGATCCAGTAAACTCTCCTGTGGAGTATAAAACCACAGCTTCACCTCACTAGGTGTTACTTCTGGGGTTTCCATAACAAGTAGATTTTACATAGTGTGGTTGCCAGCCCAACATCAAACTGGATTTGAAATCTTAGTTGACCTTTTCCTAGACTGGTTGCTAACCAAGGCTGTAGAACTTAACCTGCTTTGCTGGCTGGAAAAAAATAGAATTCTTACCTTTTCCTATGGTATTTGAGCAAAAACAATAACCTCAGTTGAAATTTGAAGCTAACATATCAGCCTCATGTTCCATGGCAATAACTATACTATGAACACATTTAACCTTTAGCAAGCAAAAATTGTCACCGTAGAATTCTTTCTCTTTACACACTGTAGGTGTATTCTGTTGTCTTGATAGGGTTGCTATAAATAAGTACTAGTCAACTGTTATTGAAAAGTGCTAAAGGTTAATAGTTACTATAGTATGAACACATTTAATAGCTACTATACTGTGAACAAATTTAATAGCTACTATTCTATGAAAACATTTTTTATTAATATATATTCATTAATATTCAGAAGCCTTCATACACATATTTATATATAATGCTAGATTTTACTAGGTAAGTCAATATTTTTACAATAAAATTGGTATTAATCAACTGATGTTGATGTTTTAAGATATATTCTTATTTATAGGATAAATGTATGATGTGAATATTTTGTTTCTATGCTAAATATGCTATGTGAATACATTTATTTATATGAATGATTTGTTTTTTATGTATTATCAACTTTTGCAGGTTATTTAAAGCCAGATAATATATTTTTAGATTGTAAGAATTTTTTGGAGATAATAAAGATCTAATGATACAAGTCTTACTAGTTAACCCATAACTGGGGGAGAAGAGGTAAATTCATTCCTTTGTCAAAAGGTATTTGCATATAAGTAAATATGACAAACCCAACTGGAATTTGAACTCAACTCTTTGATTTCCAAGCTGTTATCCATTACACCACCCACGCATTCAAGCTTACAGTACTTGGTATTCCCCAGCATTCATCCATCTAGGTACTGACCAGACATGACATTGCTTAACTTCAGTGATTATACAAGAACTGGTGTTTGAATGTGATGTGGCTGTAAGCTCTTTATTCATATAATAAATATACTATGTGAATAATATCTATTTTTATTATAAATATTTACAATAACTTGTTTGGTGGTGTGATATTTTATTTGGCAATGAGAGGATTATTAATCATATTATACTCATATATATATATATATATAATGCCCAGCTACACATTTTTTTTCTGAGCACACTTGTCTGCTAGGGCAGCTAACCAGTCCCTGTTGCTGACGCCTGCTCAGGAACATTTGTGTTTCTTCAACTCTCACTTTCTGTGGTTTATACTGCAACTATGCTGAGTGGACCTTTATTGCAGTTTCTGAGAAAGGGTGCATAATCTGTCAAGTTCAGATTCTTCTGGAATCAAAAATGCCTGTCGGCAACTTAATTGATACCACAGGAGACAAAGTTTTATTTAGGGAATCCTTAATCTCTTTTTTGACACCCGTCTATTTTTTCATTATCCAATAGTTTTACATTATGTTTTCTGCAATACTTCAATACACTCCTCCTCCTCCAATATAATAAGATTGACAGCACCAGAAGAATCATTTGTGAAGATACCAATAATGCAAGTAAATGACCCATAAAATTCAGCACCATAAAAGAAACTGGGCAGCATTATGGATTTATAGAGCTTTATTTTGCTGTCATTCTTGAGGTTGCTGCTGGATCAGACATGTTTCTAACATGTTTCAAAGGTTTGGTTTACTCTTGCCAGTATGTTTTTAATAAGTATGTCTAGTTGGGCATCAGCAGATTTGACAAACATGAGGTACATAATGTCCTGAAACACATGCACATTAAAAACACATCAATTTGCAATTAGAGACTTGAATGTGTACATTTTATATATAACCCACCCTCACCCAAACCACTGAAATATTGAAACAAATACTAATACATTTTCATACTTATAATAATAATTTCATGCAAAAACCTCAGATGATAGATGTGGGATCAGGTATAATTTCTGGGATTTAATTTTATTACCACAAAATCAGAGCACTCCAGCAATACTGCACAAAATCCTCAGATTTCTTGGTTTTCAATGCAGAGATATATAAAAATATAAGTTAATGTTTGAAGTACTAGGAAACATAGATAGATAATGAAGAGGCTGGAATAGATAGATAGATAGATAGATAGATAGTTTTTATTATAGCTGACTGACAAATTTCAACTGGATAAATTTGAACTTATATGTGAACTAGAAAATAGAATACAAAATTAAACAGACATTTCTACATATGAATATCTATCTATCTATCTATCTATCTTCTGACAGTTGAAGAAGTTCAAATGTGAATACCCCCCTTCTCTCTCTCTCACACATGCCAAGACTTTTCCGGCACCCCTATCTTTGTTTAGATATATATATGAATAAAGACAAAAAGAAAATATCTCTTTACCAATGAATTTCGTCCTCTGATAGACTTTATCAGTCAAATACAGTGTAACCCGGATATAAGAGAGTTGTCGGGACCGGAGAAGAAGTCTCTTATATCCGGGTTTCTCTTATATCCGGGTTACACTGTATAAGGATTTTATTTTACATGTATTTATAAACAGAAGTAAAATTATCATTAAGCTTTTGAATTTAACAATACTCATAAATAATCTTCTTTAAAAATTTTGAAAACCTAATGTTCATAAATATTTCTTGCAAACTAAAATGGTTACATCGTTAATGTCCATCAGCGGGCAAAATATATCAGTAATGAAAAGTTTTCGCATTGTCTTCATTCGTTTTATCTTTTTTCACATATATTTTATTTATATCTGAACTTTTACACAACCAAACACACATCTACCTTACATATTTATATGCTTATATTCGTGTTTTGAATATTACTGTTACATATGGTTCAGTGCTCCTACTGACATAATGTAGCCCCCTGTGCCTTTTCTATGAATACTTTCATGGTAATTGTTTGAATGAACTCTTCACTATGGCACTGAGACTTCGTGAATTTAAGTGATATTATATCATATTGTATGATCGCTGGCATGGTCTCATTAATTCACAGTTGAATTGGCTTAGATATAATCATAAGTTCTATATTAACAGTTTCTTTTCTCACACTTCTTACTTGTGAAACTCTCTTCCAGCTCCATGTTTTCTTGTCAACTACTCTGACAAGATATTTTTCCTTGGTGCCCCAACTATGTGAATTTAAGTGTGCAACTAGATTGGTATCTTGGACCCACCGTTTTACTATTGAAATAGTTCATTGTAACTGCCACTTCTACTCCAACAGTTTTTTTTTTTCTCGCACTTTCCACCTTTGGAACTCCTTTCCATTTACTCACTTCCTTGATAAATGCAATCTTCAAATATTTAAATGCAATGTCAATTGCCATCTTCTATCTCCTTGAATATCATTCATCTCATCTTTTATCCTTTCTGCACTCCCCCAGTCTTCTCTCTCACTTTCACTCACTGTACACCCCCTGTGTACTAGTGGTGTTCCTGTCTTGCTTGGGGTGAAATGATTAAATATATATATATATATATATATATATATATATATATATTAATCTTGTCATTATTTCAATCCTACATATATATATATATATATATATATATATATATATATATATAATTTAATTTAAAGAAATATATATATATATATATATATATATATATATATATTAATCATAGAAATATATATATATATATATAATCATATCACTATTTTAATCCTATATATATATATATATATATATATACATACTAATCATATCACTATTTTAATCATATATATAAATATATGCACACACACACACACACACACACACACACACACACACACATATATATATATAAAACATCGCATCACTATTTCAGTCATATATAATGTGCATAAATAAGTTTTCATTTGCATATTGCCTTAAGAATAATGCTTGGATATGAGTACACCCATCCACGCTAGTGTATATAAGTGTGTGTGTCCATGTGCATATCAGTTCTTGTATAAAAGATATGTAAAAGCAAGAAACACTGTATACATGTCAATATTTTTTTAAATATTAATGCATATATATGTATATATATTTCCATTTGGTTCAAGTCTCACTATGCTCAATTTATCAGGGATGTGATTTCTTGATGTTATTGGCAAGGGGAGGAGGATCCAGAATGTGGTACCCCATCGCTGGAAAGAACTTGAAAACACTACAACAACTTGACCCAAGAATTATGATTTGTGGTGCTAACATAAAGTCATAAGACATCATGACTGAAACTTATATGAAAATACTAGCCTTGTTCAAACTTTTCATCAATCCAAATGATGCACTCTCTCCTAGAACATGTAATGATGGTCCAATCACAGTAGCTGTAGTATAAACCCTCGGTGAGCACTGTGGGAAAGGAACTAAAAATAAATGTGATTGAACAGGCGTCTGCAACAGGGATTAGCTAGCTACAATAGCAAAACCAGACATTATTTCCATTTATATATGAAGTATAAGTTGTATATATTTGCTGTTAAATACATATAAAATATTATATATATATATATATAAATATATATAAAATATATATATATATATATATAAATATATATATAAAATATATATATATATATATATATATATATATATATATATATATATATATATATATATAAAATATATATATATATATATATATATATATATATATATATATATATATATATATATATATATATATATATATATATATATATATATATATATAAATATATATATATATATATATATATATATATATATATATATATATATATATATATATATATATATATATATATATATATATATATATATATATATATATATATATATAAACTTTCATCAGCATATTGCCTGCAGAAGAAATATTCGAATAGTATTCTACATTTTTTCTTTTTACAAGGTTTCCTAAAACATTTGCATTCTACTTATTTCTTTTCTTCCTGACCTGCACCCTCAGGCGGCCCATTTGGTTCCGGCTGTCTGTGGCAGGTAGCGTTTCAGTGCATTTAGTAAATTAATAATAGCTATTACGGTAACTAATCCAATTCAACGCCTATCACTCTTGCAGCAGAATATGATAAAAAACAACAACAACAACAACAACAACAGTGTGCAACATTAGCACAAGTACCTGCCCTGATATTAGTTGATGAATAAAGTAAAGAAATAAAAATATAATTTAAAAGAGAAAAGTAAGTAGATAAGCAAAAAGAGTGGCAGTGGGATTAAGGGGTCGGGGGAGTGAGAAACAGAGGGGAGGGGGAAGGGAAAATTAATTTTAGTACATTGCATGTTGTGTGATAAAAGAAATCAGGCTATTTTGCTTTATTTTGTACTTGGAAATAAAAAAAATATATAATATGAATATAAAGGAGATTGTTTAAACAATTCTTGTAATTGCGATTAAATTTGTATACTGCTTTTGATGTCTACATTTAATGTTTTCTTTATATACACATTTACACACACACAAATATATACATGTGTGTGTGTGTGTGTATACACACACATACATATTCATATACAGAAAGACACACACACACACATATATATATATATATATATATATATAGAGAGAGAGAGAGAGAGGGAGAGAGAGAGAGAAAGAGAGAGGAGGTATGTTGGAGTAATGGATAGCAGTTTGGATTGAGTAATTGGAGACCCCAGTTCAAATTACAATTGAATCCATTACATTCACTTACATGCTAATACCCTTGGGAAAGGTATGAACCCTCTTCTTCTTCCCACTAGCTATGGGTAAATGGCAGGAGAGACCAGGTTGTATAGCCTTGGATGGCAACTGGTCTACCACAGAAAGAAATGGCAACCTACTGCTGGAAAAAATCTGCCTCATCAGTCATGTATCTTTCGATACAGGATCGCCCTAAGCATGTATCATGAATGGCACATAACTGATATATATATATATATATATATATATATATATATATATATATATACATGAGGTTCAGCTGAAAAGTTCATAGGTTGACCAAGCTATAAATGTAAATAAACATGCCCATTGATAGACGAAAAGACATCTTTCTTTTTTTTCTTTAAAGTGAGGTTCACCCTTTACAAGTCCCAAGGCAGTTTATGTGGATAGGAGGGGAAAATAACTTTCAACGCAAGACTAGAACTGGTTTAGAGTATAGTGATCACAGAAACATCTGCTTGGGATTCAGTTCCATAGAGCAGTGGTTTGCAGGAAGAAGCTGTTCAAGTGGAACTTACTTCTCACCAAAATAATATGGAGGGAATGAGACTTGTTTGCTACAATGTGAGTGGCATGGTGGGTCTTAGCCATGAAGGTTAGAACTGATAGAACCAAGGAATGTAGTTTGTCTAAGCACTTTCCTTGGCAGTAGCAATAGAGCAGTGGGAGGCTTGCTACATCCCATCTCTGAGAAGGGGAGTGGGTAAATATTTTGTTAACTACAAGGACACAGAGACGCTTTTGGACTCTAGTGAGGGAGGACTGGGCAGGTCCTGCCCAAATATGACAAAAGTACTTCATTTTAGGCCTGGTCTGACTCTTGTAATGGTAGAGGGTAACATAATAACACGAGGAATCAGTCTACTGACTGGTGTATCTGCTTACATTTATATCTTGATCAGCAAATGAACATTTCAACTGACACCTCCTTGGGTTTACCTATACAGATTACCTAGGTTTTCATAAATTATATATCTCCGAATGTAATGAGAACAAAAATAATATATGAATTCTAACGTTAAGAGCATTAATTCAAAAGAGGGCTCAATACCGAGAGTAGAGTAATAATTATTTATTATAATTTTTTCATATCGACAGAAACAATTTACTGACTACAAAGATGCAACCTTGGAAAAAGGAAACATTTTAGGAGGGGGCATATGAGGATAAAGAAAAGATAGGAAAGGCAAAAAGGGTGACAAGAATGAGTCAATAGTGCTTGTTGATAGTGTTTGGTGAATGGTTGTTGAGGTGTTAAGGTGATGGCTCGAGTCATCACCTTAACACCTCAATAATGTTTCCTTTTTTTTTTTCAAACAAATAGAAAAAAGGAATTGACATTCCATAAGCACCCTGCTTACAAACAGAATTGTTCATAACCATTTTTGGTTCTCACCAGTCGAGGTGCAACTAATTGACCCAAGACAAGTCTATATGAAAAAATTATAATACACACACACACACATACACACACACACACACACACACACATATATATATAAAACCAAATTTGATTAAAAAGAACCATCTGTTTAAATTCTATTATATATTTCCAATTTTCAGATAAGATGTTGAGTATTGTATTTGAAGTGGTGGATAAACTGTCCAAAGTTCATATTTTGATATTTTTGTTCAAGTACTTTTGACTTTCATAGTCATTATCAAGAACCGATATTGTATCAGTGTTGTAGCAAGAATACCTTTGTCTGCATTCTAAGATTCTTTGGAAAGCTGGATGTTTGAAATTGTCTAGTGTGATATCACGTGTAACATCTATTGGTAGTGAGGCTGCCCCAAAAGAATGTGATTTATTTATTTTATTATTTAATTAATAAATTAATTCATGTATTTTCATGTAAACTCAGTGCATATTATGAACAACCAAAATATAACTATCAACATAAAACATATATTGTCACATGCATGAAACTCAGGGGTTGTGCCACACAGTGAGGAACAAAATGTATATTTATTACTTTAATAGTAGCCTAAATATTAGCTCTGTTATTTTACATTGAGCAATGTTTTTTACCATTAGCACTCACTATGCACTATTTTAAATATATATATATATATATATATATATATATATATATAAAAGGCTCAAACACTTGGTTATATGGTTTATAATATATACTTGAATTTGTAGGTCTGATGAAGTGGATCATGATTATGACTCCAATGTAATAAATTATATATATATATTGACCACTAATATTATAAACCATATAACCAAGTGTTTGAGCTTTTTATATATATATATATATATATATATATATATATATATATATATATATATATATATATATATAAGGAGGCATGATGGAGTAGTGGATAGAGGTTCAGATTGAGGAATCAAAGAGCCGAGTTTGAATTCCAGTCAAATCCATTACATCCACTTATGTGTTAATACCCTTGGGAAAGGGTATGAATCCTTTTCTTCTCCCTCCAGCTATGGGTAAATAGCAGGATAGGCTGGGTTCTATAGCCTTGGATAGCAACTGGTCTGGGAGAAGGACAACTCTGAATTCAAAACCTGTGGTGGGTCTTTTGCAGATCTTGTGGCATGTAGTGCACCATGTCTCTGTATTCAGCCCTTCAAAAAGTATGGTTGGTTCTGGACATAGCTTTCCCCACTATAATCAAATCATATGTGCAGGTTGTCTGGCTGTTGGTTCCTAGGAACTGAACTGCTTGACCCTCATATGTTGAATACAATAGGAGAGTCCACTATATATATATATATATATATATATATATATATATATATATATATATATATATATCTTCTTATTCTATGTGTAGTATCCCTTCAGAATGACTATCCACAATTTCCTTCCCTTTGTAGCTTTTAGTAAATTTTGATCTCTCTCCTAATCCCTGTTCTGCTAACCATTTACACAAGCTTGTTAGATTACTTTGCTCTCTTCCTCTTGCCATAACTACGTACTGTGATGGTTAGATTTTCTAAGCCCTCTTTCCTCATTATGTGATGTCATTAATTTCTAAATTTGAGCCACTTTTTAAACTCAAAGCCAATGCTAACTAAGCATTAGAAGTTGTTTTGGCTCAGAACTTTTCAGTACTCCCTCATATCAAAATAAAATGTTTATATGTGCACATACCATCATAAGCTCTCAAATACAGTCAAATATACAGAATTTGGCCCACAACACACATGCACATTATATATATATATATATATATATATATATATAGTTATAGATATTTTCATGAAATATACATAATGTGCTATAAGTAAAAGCAACCTAACAGTTAGATATCCCACGGCTACACTTAACAAAGTCATGCTTCTCTGGCATAAAAAAGGGAAAAATCTTTTTGAAAAAAATGACAGTAAATCACAAAATAAAAATGGCGGAGGAATAAAGATATTTATTCAAAGAATTCCTCTTTGAAACATTTCTGTTATGATTAAATCAGTTTGCAGACTTGTTTATCACATTTAAAATGATCTGTTTTGACATTCTTAATGCCTTTCAGAATTTTTTTTTAGTGGAGTTAATGATTTCTTAGCTCATCTTCCTTGAAACATAATCAGTGTAATTTTATAATGTTTGAGACCAAAGTTCTTGTTTATTTTTTCGTTGTCGTCATTGAATCTTTATTCTTTTCAGGTTATTGTTCAACCTTCTTGCATGATCCACTCATATTGTTATTGTTAATAAAACTGCATATCTCTTTTGAAGATTGTATTGCTATCATTAAATGAGATTGAAGATGGTTTTTTCTGATAAAACTATTTTCATTCATTTTATTTAATCTTCTTTTTATTTCCTTTAGAACTATGGCCTTTTGCAAACAATATCAGTCATGCATGATTTTAAAACATCAAAAAATATTTACTTGGACACATTTTTAGACTTAAATTGCAAAATAGTTGACTACATGCAATCAAATTTGGTTTGTCTACTCTTGTTTGAAGGTAGATTCTGAATAAAACCATTACCCAAAATGTAATTATTCCTGTGTTCCAACTCCAACACACACACAATACAAAATGGTGTTATCAAGTTTTTAACCAAATCTAACCAAATAACAGGATTTAAAAAAAAATATTTTTTAGTTGAGAATTTAAAGGTACAGAATACGTTGTGCATGTGAATAATAAAGTAGTTTAAGGCAAAGTGGAAATTAAAAAGGAATATACAACCAATGAAAGGACAGGCTTCAAAGACTCAAGTTACTTTTTTTTTGTTTTAAAGAAACAAAGTTTTTATTTGAACAAATTATCTATAAACAAAAACAAAATGTTTTATATTTTTTTGCTATCCTCAGCCAGCTGCAATAATGGAGAAAGCATTACCTCGCCTCATCGCCAATAAGACACGCTGCAAGAGCCACTCCATTTCACGAGGCTGCCAACCCTCTGAAGAAACACCATCGAACAAGGGCCAATAACCCCAGAAGTCTCAACTGCCACTGGAGTAAAAATAAATCTGTCTGCAAGAGAAGAATATTTAACTATTATTTTTATATCCGTGTCCTGTGTGACAGACCCCAGCTCAACCATGGATCTGATCAAATTACTAGTTGCATCCCAAATCAACAACTAAAAGGGAAAATGGTAATCCCATCCGGACGCTTTCCATCACCACAGTTGAGCCCTATGGGTTCGATTTGGGAAGGGAACCCAGCTGTATCCAGACCTCTTTTATGATGTCATTTATTGCCACATGCCTTGGAAAGTGGGCTGCACTATGATGACAGTGGAGAGGATGTAAACCAAACTCATCAATGGAAGCTCCACATCTGCATCTGTGATGCTCACATAATTTGAGCCCGAGACAGATCACAACTCCAACCCGAGTGCCCTCATCACCTAGAAGGGTACCGGTAGTTGAGGAGGGCACTGTGTTGAGCCAGGCACCACTACGCGGTTGTGAAACAGATAGTAGACAAGTGAGGTGGTGCTGATCCAGAGAGAACCTCAAATTAGTAAAATTGACCTCACATTTTACTTTATCCCAGTTTTTTGTTTTGATGTGTCATGTGGGGTAGAAAGTAATTCTCAAGTTGCTATTCACTGACTGTGCTGTAACTCATGGCACATTTACCTATGGCGACACTCACTGGTTCTTAGGCAATTGATGAGTTGTAAATGCTACCACACCAGTTATTATCTGATTCCACTATTTGCAACTACCTATGCCACAATCTGTTCTACATTATTTTGCAACTGGTATTGTGTTTATCTGTCAAACTGGATATCCAAAAAGCCCATGGTAGCCTTTTAGCTGAAAGAAAATTCAAAACACAAGGCCATTCTGACAATAACAACCAACTTTTTCTTATTAGCAATTATTTCACAATTCCATCTTCTTTCTAGCAGGAATAAATACTAGTTTTTACACAAGGTCTCTTTTCCTTTCACACTTTTTACTATGAACAGTCAATTTAACAATAGTAGTGACTTCCTCTTACATCTCTATTCTTTCTTTTAAGTCAGTTTTTCTCCTATTTAACTGTAGCAAATGAGTCGACTTCAACAGTGTAAGGGATGCAACTCTTTCCATCTGAAAATGTCCGACACGCTGCAACGCAAAGCCGTGTACACCAAACACGGGTGTAATGCCGTTCTGCCAATTTCTCCAAGCAACCTGCTTTTATGGAGCCCAGACACACCTCATTAGCATGTGTGTAACGCGACTTTGTGTGACTGCACGAGACCGTGAATATTAAAAGTCACGGACGCCATCTTGGATCTTTTCTTTCCTTTCTCAACCCACAGGCCAGGCAGACGCGAGGGCGTTTGTGAGGTAAACCATTTCTATTTTCCCTACATTAACTCTTCAATTTTCTGACTCTGGTGAAAAATATTCCCATATCTCTAACAGTGAGCAAGGCAGACTTTAGAGAATGACTGGAGTGACTCTCTCACAGTGACAGTATGTATAGACCTTTCTGTATTTGGACACTGAAACTGTCACAGGTTTTTTCTTCAAACAAAATCCAAATGTCCTTAACTGGCTTGCTGAAGACTTGCTAAATGAACCCATAAATATATTTATCTTCCAAAGTAAAGCAGAATAGGGCTATTACATGTATTACCTAAATGTATTGTTTATGATAAAAATGCATCATTAGTAATAGAATAGGGATAACATATATATAATGTAAATGCATTGCTAATAATTTTCTACTAGAAATATAATGAAAATCAGGAAGAAAGTGATAGTCAGTGGTAAGGAATGAATGCAAGCAATACTAATATATATTTGTCTTGATTTCTGCGATGAGGAGTTATTATTTGCATTATATGCATGTCTTTTTATTATCAAGAAGAATAGCCTAGAGTATTAAATTGTTTGTTTATAAATGTGTTGTCATAATGATTGTGAGTTCAATCCCTTGTCTGGGTATTAGAGACTCAGACTTAGTGGAAACAGGATGAGCAATAACTGAGCAATACTAAACAAGAATAAGATAAAATGTCCGAAGTCATGGGCAGCAAAATCCAAAACAATCTACCTTCATAGATTAAATAGGTTCACACTTCAAAATTCTCTGAAGAAGACACAACTGCCGAAATGCTATGATAATGACAAAAGAGATGAGGATATTAGTCAGACTGTAAATACTGTAAATAATTACTGATAGATCAGGATTTTATATGTATAGGTAAATGCATTGTTAACAGTTTTGTTATAGGATGCATAGCAAATAATTTTACTATAGAAATATAACTGATTTTAATATTGAAATTTAAGTGCAGTACTAGATTGGCAGTTAAGTCTCATCATTTTACAGATGAAATTACTAGTTTCAACCATAAGTTCTATGCTAATAGTTTCTTGTATGGCACTTCTTGCTTTTGGAATTTTCTTCCAGATCCTTGCTTTCCAGTCAATTTTGATCTTCAATAATTCAAATGCAATGTAAATTGTTACTTTTTGTCTTCTTAATTCATGTTCTTTTATTGTTCTCACTCCTTAATAAGGTTTTCCTTTTTTTCTTACAATCATTCACACAGAGTAACTGCTTGAATTTTAGCAGCTTTATTGTCTTGCTTGGAGTGAAATAACTGAACAATAAAAAAGCAGGAATTAAGAAGATAAAAGATAAGAGTTGAAAGTAAATGTTTTTTAATTATTTCACTCCAAGTGAGGCAACAAAGCCACGGACATGTAGGGAGTTACTGAGTGTAAAAGAATATTGCAAAAAAAATTATTAAGAACAATAAAAGAGCAGGAATTAAGAATGATTGAGATTTCATTTAAATTCTTGAAGATCAAAGTTAACTGGAAAGCAAGAAATCATAAGAGAGTTCCACAAGCAAGAAGTGTGATAGAAGAAACTTTTAGCATAAAACTTATGGTTAAATCTATTCATTTCTACTGTAAAATGATGAAACCTTGTTACCAAAGCAGTAATGCCCTTAAATTCATAGAGTCCAGGTAGCATAGAGGAAAGTTCATTGGAACAATTACCATGAAAATATCTATAGAAAAGGTACAGGGAAGCTACATTACAGTGATGGAAAAGTGACTGAAGACAAGATGCCAGGTCAGGACTAATAACATTACAGATTCTTCTTTGTATTTTTTCAAGAATCTCTAAATACATAGCAGGAGCTCCAGACCATATGCCAGTCTAGTACTATGCTTAAATTCATAAAGTCTAGGTACCAAAGAGGAAAGTTTATCAGAACAATTACCACAAAAGTATTTATTGAAAAGGGAAGTTTTCATTTAAAATCATAATTTAATAATTTATAATCGTATAGAATTACTTTCTGGGATCCTCAGTGAATAAGTGTATCAAACAGGGAAGGTTTGGATTGATTGATTCATTTTCTACAATTTATCAACCCTTTGTAGGTTATTTAAAGTCAGAAAATATCTTTAGATTGGAAGAATTTTTTCCTTTTTCTTTCGAGATACAAGTCTTACTAATTAATCCATAGTTAGAGGGAGAAGAGGTAGATTCATAGCTTTCCCAAGATAACAATTCTGAACTATTATCCATCATACCACCTGTACATCCAAGCTTACAGCACCTGGTATTCCCAGACAGTCACCCATCTAGGAACTATGCTTGGTGTTGCTTAACTTCATTGATTGTGTAGGAACAGGGCAGGTTTAGGCATTAGTTCAATACAAGTAACCTAACCATTATGGTATAAGATGCAAGATGATTTTTAAATAAGTCTTTTGTTTTCAAAAAGAGCAGTATATGTGATCATTTACTAAAATCTAGCTATATTCTATATATTATAGAAGTCCAAAAGTGACTGAAACCAAGATGCCAGATCAGGACCAATAACAGTGCAGATTCTTCTTTGTATTTTTTTCAAGAATCTCTAAATACATAGTAGGAGCTCCAGACCAGATATGACAGCAGTATTTAAGGCATTGATTTATGAATGTGTAAGATAGATTTGTACTATTTCACTCTTTCGTAATGTCAATGAATACTTGTTGTCACATTCGTAATGCTCATTGTAGTAGAGACTTTATGATGTAATGGAATAACCTGTGGCCCCCATGAATGACTACACTATAGGTAGTAAGCTGTATAGCTGTAAGTCAATGGACTACGGAGTCTAGCTGGGATCTATTGAGTACAACTCAGACTTACGCAAGAACTACCAACCTTCCAATAGTAGCACTCACTACTGGATTGACTTGTGACGACCTTGTGCATAACTGTTACCTTTTATTCTTATTGTATTGGTTTTTACAATAAACCTTTACTTATTCTATCCACTGTATTTGTCAAGTATATATTCTTATTAGCACGGAATATAACACTTTATAATCACAGATACAACTTTATTAATGCTGTTGAACAATACTAGTGTCAAATGCCTTTGAATAACACTTGCACTAATAGTACTTGGCTTGATAATACTCACTCGAAAAGTAACCACCAAATAATGATCCAAATATTAATCCGTATAGTGATCCCTTAGATGCCATGCTAATTCCCATATATACATTTCCTTTGCCATCACATGATCTACTTATTCAAAATGTGATCGTATATGTTTGCTCTCTGGTGATCTGTGTTCAAACTCCAGTGTCAGCAGTGATACTTTATTCCTATATAACACATTCATTTCCTTAGTAATATCATTTATAATACAATTCTGTAGTAAATTTGTTTTCTATACATTTCTATAGTAAATGTGACAAAGTGAAAAAGCTGCCAAGACAATGTTTTTCACCTTTTATGATAGTTATTTTCTAGTTAGAAAGAGATGAACAAGTGATTTAAGTGATGGAATTTTACAGAAGAGGTAATAATTATCTTTATCAGATGCTATGGCCAAACCATTATTTTCCTTTTTGCCCAATAATGAAGCCATTAATGTGTGCTGGATTTGAAATCAGGACCACTCCAAGTAAATCTCTGTTTTTATTCTACACCTACAAACATGTAAATTTACGTTAAACACATTTTTTAAGTAAACCTATGAAGATACAAGGAGTTAAGGTGCATGAAAGAATATGGAGAAAAGAAAAACATTATTCTGGTGAGAAAACAATAAAAAAACAAGAATAAAGAAGATGGAAGATAATGATTGATATTGCATTTAAATAAAGAAGCTGGAAATAGTACCGTCCTGGGTATGACAATAAACTACATCTGCGTCCTGGGTATGGCAAAGAAAATAAAAAAACTCTTCTTGTTTTCTCTTGAAAATAATTGAGTACCTTGCAGAACATGTTTGGATATCTTTTTTTTCCAAATCAGTTTTTTTCATCCTGGTTATAAACTACATCCATGTCCTGGGTATGGCAATAAACTACATCAAACAGCAAGGCCTCTGATCAGGAGGATTTGAGGAGTGTGGAACCACCTCTTAATTGCTCTGACCATGAGTAGTAGCACCTGTTAGGGTCCCAGCTAAGGGCAAATAGTTACCTCACCAAAAAAATTGGGGTCAAAATACTATGAAAGTGTAAAAAAATGTTTTAATACCAGAAATACTTTGTAAAAAATTATTACCGGGAAATAAATGTTTGAAGGAAAACATTATTACTAGTAATAGATTTAAAAAAATATATATATTATCAGTAATACATATTTGAAAAAAATAATGAATATTACCAGCCATACATTTTTGGAAAAAAATATTACCAGCAATAGATTTTTGAAGGAAAAAAAATATTATCAGCAATACATTTTTGAAAAAAAAAATTACCAGCAATAAAAATTTTGTAGGCATTAAATAACTCATTGAGGTTGATATGCTGTAAAAAAAAAAAACCCAGAAAGAGTACAAGTGCAAATGGATGTATACCTGTATGTTAGATTATGCAAAAGTGTCTGATAAAGTGTGCCACAAACACTTGTTTGAACTGCTAGGTAACCTTGACATATTTGGGAAAAATATTAGAATAATCCAGAATTTAAACTGGGAATAAAATGCCTGTAGGCAGATAGAAAATGAATTTGTTAAGGCAACCAAAACAGAAAAGAATGTAAGGCAAGAATCTCTTCTCGCTGGACTTATTCAACCTATACAAATAGTCAATTCTAAGAGAATTAGAAATTCTGCCAGGATTCATTACTGGTGGCAATCTTAATGATATTAGATATGCAAAAGACACTGTATTAATAGCAGACATAAAAAGAAAACTAAAGGAAGCCTACCAGAAGGTAGTAAAGGAAAATGAGAAGAAAGAACTAAATATCAATTGCAAGAAGAAAATAGAATGTATGAACCAAAACATGAATTACAAATGTGATAGTGAAATCTGAAGGTGCATTGGGATGGCAAAAGATGTCTTACAAAAGCTTATCAATGCATTAAGAAAGAGAAAAATTTCATTATAAACAAAAAAAGAGTGCTAATCTGTTATGTAATATCAGTCCTCCTATATAGCAGTAAATACTGGAGAATCTCTTCACGGATGAAGAAGTGACTTGAAGCAAGAGAAACAAAGAAAAGAGTCCTGGACCCTTTTCATAATATCAGTCCTCCTATATGGCAGTAAATACTGGAGAATCTCTTCACAGATGAAGAAGAGACTTGAAGCAAGAGAAACAAAGAAAAGAGTCCTGGACCCTTTTCGTAATATCAGTCCTCCTATATGGCAGTAAATACTGGAGAATCTCTTCACAGATGAAGAAGTGACTTGAAGCAAGAGAAACAAAGAAAAGAGTGCTGAACTGTTACGTAATATCAGTCCTCCTATATGGCAATGAATGCTGGAGAATCTCTTCACAGATGAAGATGAGAAATGAGGCAATAGAAATGTGGTTATAGAAAAGGATGTTAGGATACCACGTACTGTCCATGTAAACAACAATAAAGTTTTAGAGAAAATGGAAACAAAAAGGACATTTATGTTTAGAATCCGAAAGAAAGAGAGAGCTTAAATTACTAGGGCTCATAATGAGGAAAGAGGGTTAGGAAATTTGACACTCTCAGGACATACTGAAGGCAAGAGTGACAGAGGAAAACAGTAGGTAACCTACCTAATGAATTTGTATAAATTTTTAGCAGAAAAGGGTTTAGGAGAGACAGCCATATTGCAAACTTGCATCTTAGTGGCTTTATCACCTTGCTTGGAGTGAAATTTATTATATTGGTAATTACAAAGTTTAGCTTAATCAAAAACAGGCCACTAATGTGAAGCACCCAGTGAGAAACAAATTGTCTACCATAGTAATGATCTTTGAGGCTAGCTTGCTTTTCTCTCTAATTTGGTAGATTTTGATTGATTCTTTTTTTTATAGGTTATCAACTATTTGCAGATTATTTAAATCCAAAAAATATTTTTAGATTGTAAGGAAATAATAATGATTTAGTGGTACAAGTCTTACTGTCAGAATATTCACTAAAATCCTTATGAATCATTTCAAGCCAAGATCGCATAGCCATTCCAATATAATGTTACCAAATCTCATATAATAATTGAACATGGGTAGAGAGTATAAAGCTTGTTGGCTGACCAACTCATTAGGCTGAATACCGGTGAGCATTAAGTGGCATTGTTATTTATAGTCACAATTTATATAGTAAATAAATTTACGATAATTCTCATAAAATATAAAACTGCAAATTAGTAAGATTTTTCCAACCAATATTTAAAGATATGTTTTAATTTATTATGTCATATCAAATTTTTGCAGGTTATTTAAAGCCAGAAAGTATTTTTAGATTGTGAAGATTTTCTTTTTGAGACAATAAATATTTAGTAATACTAATTAACCCATAGCTGTGGGAAGAATAGGTGGAGTCATAATTTCTGCAAGGGTAATTGTGCATAAGTAATTATAAGGGATTCAACTGGAATTGGAACTCACCTCACCAAAAGAAAAAGATGAAGATTGAACCAAGAGAAATGATAATGGTGAGATGAAGAATGAAAGAAAGATGGAGACCAAAGAAATGAAATGATAATGGAAAGACTGATGATAATGAAAATGGAAAAAGAAATGAAAGAAAAGATGGAGACTGACACAAAATGATGGTGATGGATAATAAATGGAAAGAAATGAAAGAAATGATGATGATGGTGATGATGATAATAAAATGGAAAGAAATGAAAGAAAAAAAAGATGGAGACTGACACAAGGGAAATGATGATGGTGATGATGATAATAAAAAAAATGAAAGAAAAAGATGGAAAATGAAATGATGATAATAAAATGGAAAAAAAATGAAAGAAAAGATGAAGACTGACACAAGAAAATGATGGTGATGATGATAATAAAAATGGAAAGAAATGACACAAGAGAAATGATGATGGTGATGATGATGATAATAAAATGGAAAGAAATGAAATGAAGACTGAAACAAGAAAATGATGATGGTGATGATGATGAAATAAAATGGAAAGAAATGAAAGAAAAGATGATGAAACAAGAGAAATGATGATGGTGATGATGATAATAAAAAATGGAAAAAAGATGAAATGAAAAGAAAAGATGGAGACTGATAATAAAATGGAAAAGGATGAAGACTGAAATGATAATGATGGTGATGATGATAAAAACATGGAAAAATAAAAGGATGAAGAAAACAAAGAAAATGATGAAGATGATGATAATAAAATGGAAAGAAATGATAAAAAGATGATGGTGATGATGATAATAAAATGGAAAGAAATGAAAGAAAAGATGAAGACTGAAACAAGAGAATGATGGTGATGATGATGAATAAAAATGGAAAATGAAATGAAAGAAAAGATGAAGACAAACAAGAGAAATGATGATGGTGATGATGATAATAAAATGGAAAGAAAGACTAAAAGAGAAAAGATGATGATGATGATAATAAATGAAAGAAATGAAAGAAAAGATGAAGATTGACACAAGAGAAATGATGATGGTGATGATGATAATAAAATGGAAAGAAATGAAAGAAAAGATGAAGATTGAAACAAGATAAATGATGATGGTGATGATGATAATAAAATGGAAAAAATAAAATGACTGAAAGAAATGAAAGAAAAAAATGAAGACTGAAACAAGAAAGAAATGAAAAAAAGATGAAGACTGATGATGGTGATGATGATAATAAAATGGAAAGCAAATGAAAAAGATGAAGACTAATAAAAAAAAATAAAATGAAAGAAATGAAAAAAAAGATGAAGACTGAAACAAGAGAAATGATGATGGTGATGATGATAATAAAATGGAAAGAAATGAAATGATGAAGAGAAAAAGATGAAGATGATGATAATAAAATGGAAAGAAATGAAAGAAAAAAGATGAAGACTGACAAAGAGAAATGATGATGGTGATGATGATAATAAAATGGAAAGAAATAAAAGAAAAGATGAAGACTGACACAAGAGAAATGATGATGGTGATGATGATAATAAAAAGGAAAAACATGAAAGAAGAAATGAAAGAAAAAGATGAAGAAAAGATGAAGACTGACACAAGATGGAAATGATGAAAAGATGATGATGATGATGAAATAAAATGGAAAGAAATGAAAGAAAAAGATGGAGACTGACACAAGGGAAATGATGATGGTGATGATGATAATAAAATGGAAAGAAATGAAAGAAAAAGATGAAGATTGACACAAGAGAAATGATGAAATGATGAAAAGAAATTGAAGACAAACAAGAGAAATGATGATGGTGATGATGATAATAAAATGGAAAGAAATGAAAGAAAAAGATGAAGACTGAAACAAGAGAAATGATGATGGTGATGATGATAATAAAATGGAAAAGATGAAATGAAAGAAAAAATGATGAAGATAATGAAACAAATAAAAGAGAAAGACTGATGATGATGTGATGATGATAATAAAATGGAAAGAAATGAAAGAAAAGATGAAGACTGAAACAAGAGAAATGATGATGGTGATGATGATAATAAAATGGAAAGAAATGAAAGAAAAAAAGATGAAGATTGACACAAGAGAAATGATGATGGTGATGATGATAATAAAAAAAAAAGATGAAGACTGAAAAGAGAAATGATGATGGTGATGATGATAAAAAAGAAAATGAAAAAGATGAAGACACAAGGGAAATGATGATGGTGATGATGATAATAAAATGGAAAAAAGAAAGATGAAAAAAAAGATGAAGAAAGAAACAAGAGAAATGATGATGGTGATGATGATAATAAAAAATGGAAAGAAATGAAAGAAAAAGATGAAGACTGAAACAAGAGAAATGTTGATGGTGATGATGATGGTGAATAAAAAAATGGAAAGAAATGAAAGAAAAAAGATGAAGACTGACACAAGAGAAATGATGATGGTGATGATGATAATAAAAAATGGAAAGAAATGAAAGAAAAAAGATGAAGACTGACACAAGAGAAATGTTGAATGATGATGATGAAAAAAAAAAAGATGAAGACTGAAACAAGAGAAATGATGATAATAAAATGGAAAGAAATGAAAGAAAAAGATGAAGACTGAAACAAGAGAAATGATGATGGTGATGATGATAATAAAATGGAAAGAAATGAAAGAAAAAGATGAAGACTGAAACAAGAGAAATGATGATGGTGATGATGATAATAAAATGGAAAGAAATGAAAGAAAAAGATGAAGATTGACACAAGAGAAATGATGATGGTGATGATGATAATAAAATGGAAAATGAAAAAAAGATGAAGACTGAAACAAGAGAAATGAAATGATGATGGAAAGAAATGAAAGAATGGTGATGAAAAAAATGAAAAAAATGAAAGAAAATGATGAAGAAAACAAAAGAAATGATGATGGTGATGATGATAAAAAATGGAAAGAAATGAAAAAAAAAAGATGAAGATGAAATAAAAAATGTTGATGGTGATGATGAAATAAAATGGAAAAGAAATAAAAGAAAAAAAAATGAAGACTGACACAAGAGAAAATGATGATGGTGATGGTGATGATGATAAATAAAATGGAAAAAGAAAAAGATGAAGACTGAAACAAGAGAAATGATGATGGTGATGATGATAATAAAATGGAAAGAAATGAAAGAAAAAGATGAAGACTGACGCAAGAGAAATGTTGATGGTGATGATGATAATAAAATGGAAAGAAATAAAAGAAAAAGATGAAGACTGACACAAGAGAAATGATGATGGTGATGATGATAATAAAATGGAAAGAAGTAAAAAAAGATGAAGAAATGAGAAATGATGATGGTGATGATGATAATAAAATGGAAAGAAATGAAAGAAAAAGATGAAGACTGAAGAAATGATGATGGTGATGATGATAATAAAATGGAAAGAAATGAAAGAAAAGATGAAGACTGAAACAAGAGAAATGATGATGATGATGATAATAAAATGGAAAGAAATAAAAAGAAAATGAAGACTGAAGAAAATGTTGATGGTGATGATGATAATAAAATGGAAAGAAATAAAAGAAAAAGATGAAGACTGACACAAGAGAAATGATGATGGTGATGATGATAATAAAATGGAAAGAAATGAAAGAAAAAGATGAAGACTGACACAAGAGAAATGATGATGGTGATGATGATAATAAAATGGAAAGAAATGAAAAAGAAAAGATGAAATAAAATGACTGAAACAAAGAGAAATGATGATGGTGATGATGATAATAAAATGGAAAGAAATGAAAGAAAAAGATAAAATGGAAAGAAATGAAAGAAAAAGATGATTCAAACAAGAGAAGTGATGATGATGATGATTAAAAGGGATGATAAAAGTGATGATGATAGAAATGAGAGACATGTAAGAAAAAGACAAAGATTAAAAGAAAGGATGATGATGATAATAAAAAGGAGAGAAATGTAAAAAAAGGTGAAGATTGAAACAAGAGTAATGATGATGATTAAAAACAAGGGTCGATCATGATGATGATATAATAATAATAATAATAATAACAACATGGAATCTTAATCTTTCAATGTGTAAATTAAATATAACTTGGAGTAATAATTTGCAACATGTCATTTATTGGGTGATTTGTTCATTTTCAACAGCTTATCAACCCATTGCAGTTTATTTAAAGCCAGAAAATATTTTTAAATTGTAAGAATGTTTTTTTTTCTTTCTGGAGATAATTATGATTTACTGATACAAGTCTTACTAATTAACCAATAGCTGGGGGTAGAAGAGGTGGATCCATACCTTTCCCAAGGTTATTTGTGGATAAGTAAATATAACAAACCCAACTAGAATTGGCACTTTGCTCTCCGATTAACAATTCTAAGTCATTATCCATTCAACTACCCACATCCAAGTTTATAGCACTTTGTATTCTCAAGTGGTCACCCATCTAGTTATTAACTAGCTTGATGTTGCTTAACTTCAATGTTTGTATGGGAACCAGTGTTTCAGCCTGATGTGGCCGGAAGCTATCTAACTCTTGGTAAGGAAATCAGAAATGTTACATGCATATTTAGTAGGCTAGCTTAAGAATCATTTTTACTTTATTTCTTATGTCTTTCCTTTTTTCTTTTTTCTTGTTTCCTTCACATCTTTTTTTATTTCCTTATCATTATTTAATAACTTCTCCATCTTGTCCCTCATATTTTCTGACTGTTCAGTTTTTAACCCTGATTTTCTTTTTCCTATACTCAATTATTTTATTCAATTTTATATTTTATTCCTAAATTGGTCTTTCCAAAACTATCTTCATTCAACTATATCTCCCTCCATATTTCCTATGCCACTGCCACCTTTTCTGTTCTTTATATTACAGATTTTTCTTTCATCTGTAATGACAGTAAATATCATTTCAAATTCTCTAGCCACAAAATAAAAAGACAGCAAATGTTTTAAGGGTGAGTGCAACTGATGTACGGTAGTCTTGTCTCATTGAATGAAGTGATTACTGTTATTGCAGCCAATTCTGGAACATTCTGGAAGATTTGGAGGATAGTCAAGAGACTCTGAAAGTAAGGAAATTTTCAAAAATCATCAGACAATTTCCAAAGAATCTTGACATTAACAATTCTTTTCATTCTTCTTTGCAAAAGATTATTGTCACTTATTGACTTTGTTTGGATAGATGTCTAAGACGCTGGTAAGGAATACCTTCGTAAAAGCATTTCCTTTATTTTGTTGTTAAAACTATTGGTCTATACTTTTGAGGAAGGAAAAGTCAGGAGGAACAATGGAATACTTAATATGAATATGGGTTACTGAATTTTTGCCTAAACAAAATAAACCCTTGGTTTATTAATAATTATAATAATAAAATAATAAATAATTATAATTTTCTGTTACTCAATGAAAACATTTAAGATGTTCAGTCACCAAAAGACATTAATTAACCTTTTTCTTCTCTACTTGTTAAATACTAAATAATATGGATTACATAATATCCCCTTTTTGAAATTTGCTTTTTGTCTTCATTTTCTCCTCTGCACCTGTTTTCTGCTATTTAGTCTCTGTGGAATCTCTCTTGTTCTGGTTAAAACTTGCTTATTCAAGCTTTAGCTAGTTTATATACACAGTCTTTCTAAGTCATGACATGATACCACATAACAAAATCAAAATCTACATGGCTGTATGTATTTCCATCTTATGACAGTTATGAGACTTTGACTGTGTACAAAGCAGAAATCAGAAGGCTAGAAGTCTTCTACATTTTTGCCTCCAGATGGAGGCAATGATGCATCCATCTGGAGGCAACAAATTGGCATCTTTGGTATGAACAAATCTTGGCATGCAAATACCATAAAATCTTTGGCATCTTTTGGTATGAACGAATCTTGCATGCAAATACCATAAAAATTGACATCATCATCACACACCAGTTTGTATGGCTTGGATGAATAATGAAGTTGACAGAAAAATGCTTTCTTTTTAATCACTTTACCCCAAGCAAGGTAATAAAGCCACTAGGATGCAAGGATTACTGAGTGTTAGAGAATATGATAAAAACTACTATTAAGGAGAGAGGACAATAAAAGAACAAGAAGAAGACAGAAGATAATGATTGACAATGCATTTACATTTCTGAAAATCAAATTTGACTGTATATATATATATATATATATATATATATATATATATATATATAGGCATTTGTTTGTATGTGTGTCCAATTAAACCTACAATAATTAATATATAAATAAATATATATATACAGACTCATTATTACCCAATCCAGCTTTTTGTAAAAAAAATTACATTGTATGATTTGTATTTATGGAGATATTTTAAAATTGAAATGCATTAGAATGCTTTTGAAATTATCAGAATTAAAAAGTAAAAATAAATGGTAATAATTGTTATTCCTAGTTATTCTTAACGCTAATTTTTACTTTTTAATTCTGCTGATACTTACCAAATGCTATACATGAATGTGTTTTTAAAATTTCTATTCTCTTGAATTTGTTGTCACATCTATAGTAAATAAAAACATAAATTTACAAAAATGAATATTAAAAAAACAAAGTAAATTTAAAAGAAGAATATTAAATGCAATTATTTGACAAAAAGGTTAATATTTATTTATTCAAATATTTGATTGTGTGCGTATGTGTGCCCAGATAAAACTAAAAAACTATTATAATTACGACAAAATAGATATATATGCAGACTCAGTATCACCCTAAAGGGTAGTTGTGTGTGTGTGTGTGTGTGTGTATTATTGACTTATTAATATATTTTGGTCATATTATGAAAATAATTTTTTTATTCAATCTTTAAAAAGTAAGCTTCATTGTTTTTTTGTTTTGTGACTAACATAAAAAATTAAATAATTTTAAATTAAGTCTTATTAAAGCAAAAACTATAGCAAGCCTTATTTTTTCAAAAATTAATTTAAATAAAATAAAAGAAATATTCAACACAACTGATGTTGATCATAACTCATGTCTGTCTCTCATAATTTTTATTTAACTAAAGTTTTTTTCTTTTTAAATACAAATATAACTTGCAATTTAAACATAATCACTTTTCAAAACTAAATTCTCAATGTATCTTGCTTCTATTCTCTTTCAAAATAGTAATTAATACATTTACAGAGAAATTTTTGCTTCTTTAATGTAGTGTATAAAAGTAAAACTTTATGATTTGACTGAGGGTTTGTGTGTGCTGACATTGTTCAGATTGTTGATCACACTAGATAACACATTTTCACAGAAACTGCAACAAAGGCCCACTCATCATAGTTGCATAAACCACAGGTGGGTTATATGGGTGTTGCACAAAGACAAACGTCTCTGTGCAGGTATCTACAAAAGTGATTGGCTAGCTGCCCTAGAAGACAGACATCCTCGGATATGAGTGACCATTATTTTATATATACATTTATATATATATGTATATATATATATATATATATATATGTGTGATAAGAAGAAGATGGAGACTTTAATTATCCATTTTGATTATAATTTATTTCATGAACACTGAGGTGTTCAACTCTTCAGACCAAAATCTCCTCAGTTTTCTGAAGAGTTGAACACCTCAGTGTTCACGAAATAAATTATAATCAAAATGGATAATTAAAATCAACATCTTATTATCATTATAATGCTCTGTAGTCTACATTAATCTCTCTCTGGATTTATAACCTCCTCAGAATTATCCCTTTCACTCACAAACACATAAGACTTCCATATATATATATATATATATATATATATATATATAGTGGACTCTCCTATTGTATTTAACATATGAGAGTCAAGCAGTTCAGTTCCTAGGGACCAACAGCCAGACAACCTGCACATATGATTTGATTATAGTGGGGAAGGCCATGTCCAGAACCAACCATACTTTTTGAAGGGCTGAATACAGAGACATGGTGCACTACATGCCACAAGATCTGCAAAAGACCCACCGCAGGTTTTGAATTCAGAGTTGTCCTTCTCCCAGACCAGTTGCTGTCCAAGGCTATAGAACCCAGCCTATCCTGCTATTTACCCATAGCTGGAGGGAGAAGAAGAGGATTCATACCTTTACCAAGGGTATTAACACATAAGTGAATGTAATGGATTCGACTGGAATTGAAATCAGCTCTTCGATTCCTCAATCTGAACTACTAGCCATTACTTCATCATGCCTTCTTATATATATATATATATATATATATATATATATAATATAGTTAGTGGTCAATATATATATATATATATATATATAATATTAGTGGTCAATATATATATATATATATAATATTAGTGGTAGTATATATATATATATATATATATATATATATATATATATATATATATATAGAGGATAGAATCCAAGTAGAACTCAATGTCCACTCTGACATATAAGATATATATATATATATATATATATATATATATATATATATAAAAAAACTTTTTTAAAAATGTAATGATAAATTTTGTTTTGATAATTTTATTAGCTTTTTTTTACTTTTCTCTGTGTCAGGTAATGGATATTTGAATTTAATGTTTTAAGAACTGTCCATATGTTCGAGTACTCTCGACCATCATTGGCCATTATCATGAATGAAATGTGATAGTTTTGAAATTCAAGAAACTTTCAGATTCTGTTTTTTCCGTTACGATGTTTGGCATTAAAAATCCTTATAAATTGACACGTCATAAATTTGGTGAATTTAAATCAAAATGTTTTAAATGTATACTATTTTAACACCAAACACCATAATGGAAAACCAAAATATAAAAGTCTTCTTAAATTTTAAGATTGTACCATCCTTTGCTTGATAATGACCACTGATAGTTGAAAGTACTCAGATATATAGACAATTCATACACATATAAGGAAACAAGAAAAAAACTCAATAAAAACGTATTAGAATTAGTATAACTTAAAGAGAACTGCTCAAACACACACACACACACACCCATATATATATATATATATATATATGCAGTATTCAATAAACATATATATGTTTGTTGGATATATAACAGTATTCGAAACAAAACTGGAGATAAGACAAAGTCGATTTAGTACACACACACATACATACATACATACATACATATATATATATATATATATATATATATATATATATATATATATATATATATATATATATAGGTCTTTAGTATGACCTAAATCTACTCTTGACAATGGAGTCTTGACTAGGGACAGAATTAGTGTACCCTGAATCATTGTTACCTACAGGTGATCTGTGGCTAACATCTAGTACCTGTTTGCCCCCTTATCAGGGTTACGATTTTGTGTATGTGTATGTTAGTGTGTGTGTATATGTATATAAAAATATATATGTAAATATATATGAATGTGTAGTGGACATAGTGTATATATATATATATATATATATATATATGTATATATAAGCCAAGCACGTTGGCATGTTCCTTACCAGATTGAAACCATTACTGTGTTTGCTTCCTTTTTTTATGGAAGAGCATAGATTTCTGCTGAACCGGAACTTATCCATGATTGTACTATAAATTGCCAAGAGGAGTTGCAGTGTATGATTGTGAAAATGGAGAAAATTGAAGCTGATGGATGGTAAACAAGTTGATACCCGTTCAGTATCAGCTGTGTCACTGTGGAGAGGGGGGGTATGATGTTGAAAGACCTGAAACACCTAATGAACCTTGGCTAGAAACATCACTGATGATGTGTACCGAAGCATCCAATAGATGTATTTTACAATATATATATATATATATATATATATAAAACAGTAACAAAAATGAAAATATGCAAAAAATACCAGCAGTCAGCAGAATATTTGTAAGAAACCTACTCAGTAAATGAGTAGGAATATAAGTCAACAAATTTTGTTAACTGTGGTAAAGAATGGTTTCTAAATTTTAATGCCTCCAAAACAAAACAAAAACTTATTTCTTAATTTCAATCTTAAAATGTGGTTGGACAATTAGTGCATTAGGATTCTGAACATAAAACTAGAGTTCAAATGATGAAATTATCCCAGTTTGTGGCACATTTGGAAGTAGCTGAAAACTATACCAGAGGCTGGCGAACATCCAAAGCAAAATTAGGAATATAAAGCTGTATGAAACCCATTGATGGCTCTGCAGGCATGTTAAGGGTGCAGCTTTCTCATGGATAGCAAATAAGTGCAAATGCCTCCAAAATAAAACTGCTTTCATTTAATCACCACAGAGAACCTTTTCTACCTTCCATCAGTATGGCTGATGCTAACCTTCAAGAGAGTAACACTTTGTAGCCACTTGGATTTGTTTTTTCTACTGACATGGAGTGTGTAGCAAAAGGAAGAGAGAGAAACAAAAAAGTGACTAGAGGGTTTGCCAGAAAATCAGCTGTTATTCTTCGCCGTCGGTCGCCTCAAAGAAATGAATTGCGAGACTCCTTTTCTCGACCGTTGCACCGGGCAGTCGTGAAAACAGACACCCAAATCAAACGCACCTACTTCAACCGCCTCTTGGTCTGCCAGTCTATCTGCACGTCCGACTCTGTTTCACGAAGTCCACCAAAATGACTCACCTTCTGCTGTGCCTCTGGCGCCTCGTCTTTTTATTCTAGTCCAACATTGCTCAAATTTTCATGTGTGCTGGTACAATCTCATTTTGGACAAGACCGGCATGCACGAATCACATCCCTGACAGCAGCCATGTTTCCTTTTGGATTTGTCATGCAAGCAAAACACGTTTGCACACGTTTCGAGCTACGTGATAAATCATCACAGAGTGATTATAGGGAACTAACTTCAAGTTCTGTTACTAGGAAATTTGCTTTGTTGTGTCATGCCAGACAATTCTTCTCATGAGAATCTGTCATGTACATTTATAAATCCATGCATTCAATATTGCTGCTATATATGATCTGGTGCTATTACTCTCTATCTCAAAAAGTGTTTGTAAGTTAATCAATCCTGATCTGGTGTCTCAACTTCAGTTACTTTCTTGCTGACATGATGTGGCTTCACTCTGTATTTTCTAGAAATATTTTAATGGCAATTGTTCTGATGAGCTTTTTACCCTGATGCCTTGTCTACATGCATTTAAGGATGCTACTAGATTGGCAATTAGGTCTCACCATTTCACTAGCTAGATGCAACTGCCACTTCTATTCTAACAGTTTTTTCTCACACTTCTCGACATTGGAAGTTCCTTTCGTTACGTGGTTCCCTACCACCTACAATCTTCAAAAATTTGAATCGAACATCAATCGTTATCTTCTCTCCTCCTGAACCCTGTTTTTTTATTGTCTACTCCTCAATTCTTCTCACTAATTTTTCTCATTCACTTTGACTCCCTGTAACCCCAAGCATCTTAGTGTCATTCGCGCCTTACTAAGGGTAAACCAATTAAAAAGAAATGTTAATTTTCTACTTGATGGAGTAAAAGATTAGATGAGTGGCACTCATCCTTCACTTGTCTTGCCATGTTTTTTGGTTGAGCTTTTGCTGTCCTGTTCAGTTTGCATACCATTCTAATGCTGCAGGATTGAGGATGACCACATCTTGGTCAATCGAAAACACTTTCATTGCCTTGAAACTTCAGAAGAAATCCTGAACTGCTACCTCTTCAAATTCTGACCTCTTTGGTTGTAATTTGTTGACTCATATTCCTAAAAATCATCACAATTTTCTTTCTGATTTTCACCATCAAAGGCGTTACAGAGTTGGAGCGAGAACAAAGAGAAGTGATAGAGGAAAGGATGAAGAGAAGGTTAGGGGATAGATCAGGGTATCTAGAGACATTGATTGACATTACATTTGAATAGTTGGAGATTATAGCTATCAGGAAAACAAGGGAGGGAGTTCCACAGGCGAGAAGTGCAAGACATGAAGCTATTGGAGTAGAAGAGACAGCTACATTTAACAGTTTCGACAGTGAAAGGGTGAGAGCGAGATGCCAGCCTAGGTGAACGCTTAAATTCATGAAGACTGGGAACCAGCGAAAGCAGCTCATCGGAGCAGTTACCATGAAAGTATTTGTAAAAAAGATAGAGGGAGGCAGCAGCATATCTGTGAGAGAGCAGCCGCAGACGAGATGCTAGATCAGGGCCAATTACATTGTGTATCCATCTTTGGATTTTATCAAGGACCTTGAGACAATTAGAAGGGGCTCCAGACCATATATGGCAGCAATACTCCATAAAGAAATAATTTTTATTGGAAAAAATCAGTGCCTATTTTGAAAAAATTGTTACACCAGTAATATAAAATTTTTTTTTCAAATGCACCAAGAAATCTCTTTTACTATATGCAGTGCCCCATCAGGTTTTCCTGGATCTGCACAACATCCTGTTCTTTATCGCTTTATCTTATCTCTGCTAACCATTTACACAAGCTTGTTAGGTATGTTATTCATTGCTTTCCTCTGTCTCTTTTGCTTTCAGCATGTCCTGTAAGTGTCAAATTCTCTGAACCCCCTATCCTCTATGTGTCCCAGAAATTTCAACTCTCTTTTTTATTTCAAGTATAAATTTCCTTTTTTTGCCTTTTTCTTTAAAACTTCCTTGTTACTCACATGCTCACCCCATGATATTCTCAAGATCCTTCTGTAGAACCACATTTCTGTTGCCTAAGACTTCTTTTTCATCTGAGGAGATTGCCCAGTATTCATTACCATATAGAAGAACCAATATAGCATAGCAGTTCAGCACTTTTCTCTTTGTTTCTAATGAACTTTTTCTGTTTCTTGATACGTTGCTTAGCTTTTGAAAGGCATCTTTTGTTATTTCAATGTTCCTTATGGCCAAAAGCTATTTCAAGAATATTTTTGGAGAGTCATCTTGCATCTTCCTTTCTTATTCAGAATCCCTGTTAAAATATATGATAATTACATATATACAAATGATCTTAGCCAGACATGCTTTACCGATTGAGCCACAGAGGAGCGCTTCGGTTAGCAAGGTCGACTTTAATGTTTTTAAACTACAATTCTCCATGATTTCAAAACAGTAAAATCGACCTTTCTAACCAAAACGCTCCTCTGTGGCTCAATTGGTAAAGCACATCAGGCTATATGACAGTTCCATATAGGATGCAGGTTTTCTATGAAAATTTCTCACATATTCAGGCCGGTAAATGTTGTTAATACTGTTTATTATAAAAAGAGCATTTACTTAAATATTTGTATCTATAAAAAGAACATATAAACATAAAAAATGTCTTAAAATATATATATATATATATATATATATATATGAAGGGTTGCTAAAAAGTTTATCAGTCTGAACAAGGAGAGAAACTTGAAGCAAGTTCTGATGTTTGGTCATTTGATCAGATTTCTGTGACGCATACTGAAACAAGAACTTCTCAGCACCCCCTTGCATATTTGTGAATACATGTATGTATGCATATAGAGACATGAAAACGGAATAAATTTTATTATCTGATTATCATTCTAAATTCACTGTAGATTTTTAATCTTTCATGCACGTCCCGTTGTCTGGCTGGCACCAACTGCTTTTGTGAAAGTATCGTTTTGGTTATAAAACCAGATTCATGAATATAATCCTAAATTCTATAAATGTCCAGTAAACAGAAAGGAGACATTTTATGCATTTGGGAAAGAAGAAAAAAAAAGTTGATGCAGACTAATTTGGTTTTCAGTTTCAGTTTATGCTTCTAATAAAGCATTATTTTCAGAGATGTCATCTTCATCATTGGCAGAGGTCATAATCAATAATCCAACGTCTGTGGCACTTTATTGACATTATTTTTATGGCAGTTTTGCTGATAAAAACAAAAAAGAGTGACTAAAATCTATAGCTTTATACTTTGCCTTTTGTATGCTTTTGAATATTAAAGAGTTATTCTGAAACTGATTGGAAGTTAGTATCAGGAAAAAATAGAAAGTTTATCAAAAGTGATTTTGAGCTGAATGGCAAAGAAACTTGACATCAGAATTTTAGTCTCTTCAACTGAATTGATGATGTTATTTGAATCAAGTTCAGATGCATATGGTCAGAAGGAAGGATTTAATTGGTCAAAGGCAGACAGTATATTTTATAAGTTTTGGATATGAACAAAACTATACTGACCCTGACTGAAAGTTATCTTTATCTTTTATGTGCTTTCTACCTTCAGGAATTGGGTGATCATGGCTATCCACAATTTCTTCTCCTTCAAAGCTCTATGTAATATTTGTCTCTTAATTATCTCTTCCATACTTATCTTCTGTTTATTTACACAATTTCATTAGGTAGGTTGCTTATTGTTTCCCTTTACAACTCTTGTTTTCAATATCTCCTGGGAGTGTTAAATTCTCCGAGCAAAATTTCTTCAGAATGTTTCAGAAATTTCTGTTTTCTCTAAAACGAAGGGT